>CM032758.1:10433189-11034884 GCA_019155195.1 Avicennia marina | reverse complement strand
TATCAATTCAAATAAATCATACTATCTATCACAAAAATACCTTTTTTCTAAATATATTATTCATTCTAACATAATTGACCAAACATCATCCAAAACTAAACCCTTCCAAACGTAGCCAAACTGCTTCACTTAAAGCATATACCATATATATTTAGTATAAAAAAAAAAAAAAGATTGACTGTACAATATAAAATTCCTTGAATACTTTTAATTCTTTACATATTATTTTCCCTATTCTGTCACTTGCATCATCCACTTTACGCCTTGATTTATTCTATTTTTTTCATTTATTTTAAAAATTATTTTATATATTTTATAACAGCAGACATGATTTTCATTGTATAATGATAGAATACGATAAAATATTCTTATTTTAATATTTTTTATTTTTAGTTTTCATAATTTTCTTTCAATATAATATTATTGAGCATTCCAAATATTTAGCACCTTGACGCGTGAACCTCCAAGTCTCACTTCACATACACCTGGTCAGGAGCCTTGAAATGTGATCCCGTGGTATGGAACAAGCTACGTGTCACACGTGTGTCCCTCCAACGATGCACGCTCGTGCGTAGCTTCGAAAAATTATGGTGGGACATCAAAACACAATCCTCGTCCCAAATCCCACACGAGTTTTGTTTTTTCCATTGCATCTCTGAATTATGGTCCATCATTATATTATGTTAGACGATGAAAGAGGCAGAGACGGATCTAGTTTTCGTTGTTGAGGGGGCAAAATTAATTTTTAAAATTTTTAAATGGTCACAATTTAATTTATTTACCTTGAAAAAACAAAAAAATTAATAAATAGTTTTTATTTTACTATAATTTTCCATTTACTATTGTATGAAATCGAACATCTTAATTATTCGATTAATTTGCCACAGCAATTGTTCATATTTTTCTATAATAGAATTTTTATATTATTTAATTATATTCACTATTTTTCAAAAAGAATCTGTATAATCTTATTGACAAAGAATGTTTGCCGTGAGAATTAATCTTTAAGGATGAATCAAATATAATAAAAAATAAATATTGATTTTAAAATATATGAACGCTTTAATATATCAAAAGTACTGTACAATATATTTATATTCAATTGTTCAATTAACGTTAATTAATTATTTTTCATGTAAAAAATATATTAGTAACAAAAACGAATTGAAAATGCTTCCAAAATATTTATGTAGTATATACAATATTATTAAATTTAATTGTACATGAACAACATGAATACAAGTAAAATAGATACTAGACAAAGAATGAGCGTACATTAATTTTCTCTAGTTTAAGGTATCTTCCAATATTAATAGAATCTTGCAAATATTCTTTGTACTTGTAAATTTATAAATATATATACACACACATATATATTACATATATAGTTACATTTATTTTTATTTATATTATAAAAAATAATTATTATTCATATATACTATTATACCAATAAATTATTATTATATTTTTTATACGCATTCATCACATCAAATTAAGGGCAGTCAAAAAGAATGGAGGCAGATTGAACTTGAGAAATGGGCAGATCGACGATGGCGCTACCGACAGACAGCATGGCTACCTTACATTTCCACTGCACCCAAAACACGCACAGAAGAAAGATAAAGAAACCGTATGTCGCACTGTATTGACTTCACCAAAACCTTGAAATGGCGCTCCGACTGTTAAATTTTCGGGGAATTATTATTTCTCTTTCATTTGGACTCAGTTGGAGTATTTCTCCTTCAAGTGTCGAAGCCAGCAATTCTATTTTAAGTATACAAAAACAAATTTCCAAATAAAATTTCAATATTGGCATTATGAGTTTGTCATTATATATATTTAATATATAATAATGATTGAAAGAAGTGATAGTATATAAATTTATAGGATAATAAAAAATAGGTGTGAGTAGAAAAATTATTAAGGGATGTTTTGATTTGATTGTAAATAAGTATAATGATTGAAAAATTATTAATTAGTTATAAAAGATAAAAGAAAAAAATTGAATTTGAATTTGAATAAAATTTTTATGGTAAAATGTTTGATTTATAAGATTTTTAAGTTTTGATAAATAGTAGAAAAGAAAAAGGAAACAAATATGGCCAAAACTGACCTTATTTATTAATACAAAAAATAGATAAGAGGGTTATTTAAGTGAAAATACTACTTTCTAACATTTAATTCATTATTTAACTTTATTGATCCACCATAGCTTTAGGCTGAATAATTGTATATAATTATGTCACCTAAAATTCAAATTATCTTATCTGATTTTTATAATTACGTCAAGTAATTAATTACAGCATTAAAATATAAAATTTCTATTAAGTAAAGTCTATACTATAGAAAATAGAGGAGATCTTTAGAAAAACTTAAAAGTAAATTATAAAACTGATCTTATTCATTAATATAAAAAACAGATAGGAGAGTTATTTAAGTAAAAATACAACTCTTTAGCATTCAATTCATTAATTTAACTTTATTGATCCACCCTGGCTTTAGGTTGAATAATTGTATATAATTGCGTCACCTATAATTCAAATTATCTTATCTGATTTTTATAATTACGTTAAATAATTAATTACAGCATTTAAATATAAAATTTTCTATTAAGTAAAATAATATTAGGTATTGATAAAATTGTAGAATTAATAAATACTCAAATTTTCTTAATTTAACATCATTTTAGCCAATTCAAATTATCTTATCTGATTTTTATAATTAAGTCAAGTAATTAATTCCAGCATGAAAATATAAAATTTTCTATTAAGTAAATTAATATTAGGTATCGATAAACTTGCAGAATTAATAAATACTCAAATTTTCATAATTTAACATCATTTTAGCCTAATGTAACATATTGCAACAATAAAAGAATATTTTATTAATTTTTATAATCTAAGCATTTTATCTATGATTTAATACTATATGTATGCATATTTCCAAAATGATTCCCAAGGTGACGATTATCCCATTATTTAATAACATGAAAAGAATGAAGTACCCACTAATTTTTATTCAGTATACTTCATTTGATTTTATTTAATTCATCATATCTTTTATTTTATTTTTTATTATCCCATTAGATATTATTTTAGAATTTTAGCATCTTAATTTATTTTTATTTAATTGCATTCATCAATTTTAGTTGTTATTATCCTATTGCTGTTTAGAAAATCCCTAAAGTTACAATGAAAAAGAGGTATATTAAATTAGCTTAATTATATTCATTAATTTGATAATATTGACCTACCATAACTTTAGACTACGTAATCTTTCTATAATTTTTTTTTTTTTTATAAAGCCTCCGCCTTTAGACTTTAAATTTTGATAGTAATAATAATAAAGTGTATTGACGTTGTTGTCTTTACTGTCATATTTCATGTCAGTTTTTACAGGCTAACTAATTAATTTTAGTTTCTTGCTAACTGGCCACGGAACCACCAACTTTTGCCTTTAACGCCACTCCATTTACAGCTTTCCATCTCTCACTCCCCTTATACTAGGGTTTTCTCGATTTTTCCTTCACTCTCTTTGTAACAGTTTTCTACTGCAAGTTGTAACACCTGAAACACACACACACACACACACACACACAAAACTACTTTTATGTTTGATTTATGTTTGAGTTTAATTGGTAACTCTTCAAACACAAAATTCTTACAAGGCGTGTGGTGTCTTACTAATTCTTGGACTGACTAATGCTTGGACATGCTGAGAAAAGTGTCCTCAAATTGCACGTTGTGCACTGATGCGATTTGATGGGTGTAGGTTATCTTTTTCCATTTTCCCCTTTTTTACCTCTCATAGGATGTTACTCAATCAAATTTTATTTTATATTTCAATGCCACTTAATTTCTTCTACTAACTTATGGATTATGTTGATTTATTATTAGGTTTCTAAGGTTCATTTTTAGGCTTATGCTTTTTGGTTATCAAATTTGGCATGGAAAATTTTCAGTACAGAATAGGCATACGTTTTCAATTTTATTTCCATTTTTATTTCTTCCTGCATTTTATTTTATTTTATTTTGCTACAATAAAAGTATTAATTGCCCTTAAAAACTTTTATGTTTCATCTTTTTATGTTAGCAAGGTATGGAACAAGACTCTTGCAATAGGGCGGAGGAATAGGGACTGAAGATTGACTATGAGCAATGTGAGCTATGATAGTCAATTGACTTTAATTGCATATTCTTCTATTTCAGTTACTAAATATTACCTTCTTCATTGGAAGCTGCCATCGTAGATTATAATTATTTTAATTTGATTTCGTTTAGTTGAAGTAAATCTAGTGAAGTTCTTAATTCTTGGTTTGCCATTTATCAATTTTGAAGACTTTCATGATTTAGGGATGAAAATGGTGAGAATTTTGTTGGGATGAAGATAATGTTTAATTATAAAATTTTGACTTGTTTGAATTTTTGCAATGATGTAATATGATATAATATAATATAAATTAAATGATGTAATAGTATCTAAAAATATCATTAATTTATATGGTATATTACTATATGACTCTACTTTTACCTTTATAAATAGTGATTTAATTGTGAAATTATGATTTAAAACATTTGTGTATATATACAAGGGAGAATAATTTAAAGTTAAAATCAATTGGGTTGTATGTTTAAAATCAAAAAATCAATAAATAAATAAATAAATGATGAGATAAAAAGGAATAAAAATTGAAAAACTAACATTGCCCTTAAATTACGTAAGGGAGTGCTTCTAACATCGAGGACCGAAGATTCTCTTTTAGCATCAACGAATATTTAATAATAGGTTCTAAAGCATCCTATTTACATTTTTTAAATTGATAAAAGCATCTATTAGTTACTTGACTCTTAATAAATAAACAATGTTACGTGTGGTAATAAGGCGATGACCCATTTCACAGATTCCATTTCCACATTTGTAACTAAAGCTCGGTCAAAAGCCACAGGCAGAAGTTGCTTATACGTAATGCATACCCAAATTCAATGAAAATTCTTTCATTATTTTTGTTTTGAATTTTTTGTTCCTTCTGGGACATCTGACTTTGTGACCTCAGTTTTATTTTTTTGGTTTAATTTTCAATTTTTGCATTTAAAAACTTTGGCTCCCACACGGGCTACGTGCAATACCGATATACTAGGTTCTAGATTTATTCTACATTTCTGGACGTAGAAGGCATGGTCAGCACCTAATCTGTTTCGGGCTGGGTTCGCAGGCAGACAAAAAGTCAGATAAAGATTGTAAGGCATGTGGCAAAGTGGTTAGTTTATTACAATATCTGACGGCCCACGAGACGACGTCTGCCAGAAAAATAACAATTTAAAACTCAACTGCTAAAACAAATACTTGTGGGAGCAAAGCAAAAACAACTCTCTCTGGTGGGTAGATTCAACCAAACGAAATCGTGACAAAATTGGTGGCGAGAAAAGTGCGAATGCAAGACGATAAAATGAAAAAAGTTTCACAGAATATTATAAAATTTGCCACTCCATGGGGTTGGCCATGTGAATTAACTAACGCAGCATTCATCCCCTTGCTGAAAAGTACAGGAATCAGGAATGAGGCATCCCACAGACGTTGAACAAACTTAATAAGGATGAATTGCACACAAAAAAGTGTAGAATCCACTGACTCAAATGAATCAAGCCAATGAAGAATTGGAACTGCTTTGTTCAATTCTCACTAGGACGAAGGATCAGGTTGAAATGGCTGATAGCATGTCTCTTGGCTGAATTCATTCCAAAACAAACCCATCACCATCAGAAGAAGAGAAAACCATTCACAAAGTCCAAATCTCTCATTCAGGCTACAATAGGGGATTCCTGGACATATATATTCAACAAACGTGTTGGCAATTTATAAAATTGAATAGCAGATTCAACACAAGCACGATAAGAAACACCTGCTACCTAAAACAAAATTTGGCATGAAAAGACAATGTTCTCTCTTTTTTTTTGGTTTTAAGGACATACATCAGCCAAAAATGATTAAGGTTATGGCGAAACGGGAACACAAATGATGTGTTTGTAAGAAAATGAAATAGCACATCTCTGAACATATAGAATACAAAAGCAACTGGAAACCAAAACTGGAGGATGTGCATGAAAGATTAAATATAACTGCAGTGCTAGAATAACTTTTAAGTCAATTATTGAGAGCTACATCCACATCGGGAAGTCAAGCAAGGAGGAAGAATAAGCCAAGGGTTTTTTGTTCCTTCTCTAAAAAAGGATGCTGGTTAAATAAGCCGTGACTCATTTCAGCTCCTTACTGGCAATAATTAGTGAGATTTAGAAATTATTTGCACGAGGAAAGCAATACACTTCACATATTTATTTGTCCTTCTTATAGAACATTTGAACAGCAATCATAAGCAAGAGGACCAACATAAAAAATTTAATAAGCACACGTGGTAAGCACTACAAAAGTTAAGGTGACCCAGAAATGGAAATACACTAATGAAGTTCCAAAGGGAACAACCTACATCTTGAAATGAAGTCAAACTAGAACTACCCTGGTTCATGTTTCGTTTCCATGATTCCTTGCAAATATTACCCAACAAATTTCATGACGATAACTGCACAGGCACTTAGATACGCACCTTAGCCGTCAAATTGGATAGAGCCAAATTCCATTTCTCTCTAGTTTTTGTACCAGCTGCCTGCCCAGCTTTGGCCACTTTGTTGAAAGCACCATTCAACCAAGTTGTTCCAGCTGTCACATACCTGATGTAGATCAACACTTAGATCAGTCTAAAACATCACTAGAGAAAACAAAGCTTTCATCCAGAAATGCCAATAACAAAACACACATACACAAGCAGCTGTAGGTCAACTGTCTTTCCATTTGTTTCATAATCATTAACAAAACCGAGCTTGACTGCATATAGATCTTTTTTTTATTTAGCTACTGAAACGTAATGTGGATTCCAAGTTCAAATTCAACTCAAGAAAGATTCATCTACATTTGTGTGAAGTTCAATGGTATTACAATGAATGCTGAATCAATGTAACCTCACAAAGTTTCACACAGAATGCTTCAAGCTATTTCCTTATAGTTTTAAGTGATTTTAGAATCATTCTACATTTTTTGCTTTGTTCATTTTCGAATTCTAGTAAAAACATAAATATAAAACATCAAATAATACTGGCAGAATTTCCAAACCTGCTAGATTTAACAGCTGATCCAGTATTATTTATTTTCCTTTCTGCAGCCATAAGAGCCGACATAGTCTTATCAGACACTTGAAATTTTTGATCCACTGATTTCACTTTCTCATTTACTACTGAAATTCCCACAGTAAGTTTTTCTGTCAGTCCAACTCTACGGTCAAAGGAGATCGCTCTGGCAGAGGCATTGGCAGTTAACTTATGCTTTTGATCAAAAGCTTTGGCCTTATTCACAGCATCCTGTCCAATAGCTGAACCTTTTGCGAGCATGCTTGACACAACATCATGAGCTTTACCAACATACACTCTTCCATTATTTGGACTCATTTTTCCCTAGTAGCAAAGAAAGGGATTATCAAGATTAAACAATTAGGGTTTAGATCATGGTCTAACAAGCAGAAAATCTAGAATTTAATAAAAATGTTCACAATCCATTTAATAGACATGAATATTAAGTACATAACATGCTTTTTTCTAAAATTTATAATGGTGTTTGCCTGTTAGCACAGTTTACATAAGATCACTAGGTTCCTACAAAACTAATCTTGAATCCAATTTGTCACACAAAATGATAACTAGATTGCTATTGAATTACAGAAGGTCATTTTAGAATACACAATTACCTCAGCCACTGGGGAAGTATTCTCCTGAGACGTGCTTATGGCATTATCAACAATCATAAGTTCCTGGACACTCAGCAACATAAAATTACTTTAGCGAATATCATGAAAAATAGATTAACAAAATATGTATAAAGTTTGTACCCTAATCTCAGGTTGTGGTGCATAGTTTTCTGCAGGTGTTATGCAAACAATCTGGTCCACTATGGTTGCACCCTGCAATATAAACAATCAACAGAATTTTTTAACTCCAGAATATCACGAACCTGACAATTCCTTGTACATTGACAGAAAAACATGCAGCCCTCCAAATGAAACCTTGTTTGGCATCAATTTATCATCCAACAATTTCAAAACAACATTAAAACACTTACTAAAAAGACTAACCTCTAAAAAAGTAGTGGGAAAAAAGGGCAGATTGGAAAAGCAGCATATATGAATTACCAGAGAACTTCAAAAGATTTAGCGCATTCCTGCTAAATTTGATTTAACTATATGACTTTAATAACCTATACTTAGATGCTTACTCGCATAATAAGGTTGTCACTAAACTTATCTTATTATTTTCTGTCCCACTCCTGTTTTGAAAATGTATAAGATGGAAACAAAATTTATTGCTCATTTATTCATGAAAAATAGCTGTTGAAGGATATTAGCTCTTTAATTTTGAGAATTAGTTTTATCATTAAGCAAAGAAAAATATCAAGTTATCGGAATAATTGAATTCCATCTCTATTTACAGCTTGGAGTTTGGAAATAATTACAATAGTTACTTAAAACATAGATACTAATTTAACATAATATGATTGTTATATAGAACGAAACAAATCATACTAATCCTATAAAATAAGAAACAAAATATACCCAAAACCTAAATAAGATAACAATATATACACAATATCAATTAAAATGCTTTTCAACACTTCCTCTAAAGTTGAACTTGGACAACAACTTTCAAAATGTTCAACTTGAACTTTGTTTAAACTATTGAGACTGATGGAGAAGCTGAACTTTTCTTAAACTATTGGGAACTCATTAGAAGTCGTACTTCACGTCACTTGGCAGGTAAGATCAAACAGAATTCATGACACATTATCGCCATGTATTAAGCCAAAACATTAAGGTTATGGTTATGGATCATACTTCACTTATATATAGCTCAATTTTCTCTTGTTTTTTCAATGTGGGCCAAGGACCTTTTTTTAACTCATACTTGGTATCAAAAATTAAGCTATAAATTAGAAACTTATTAAGTTTATCACAGAATATAGGAGTGATTACATTGCTTTCCTTCATTTTATTGTTTTTCTTAATTTGTATAATTTTTCCTTATTTACATAGATCACAAACTTGTTTAAGTTCCCCCTTCTTATATAGTTTAAGACACTTAAGAATACAAATTTTATTCTCTCAAACTTCTCAATATTTTTCTACATGATGAAAAAACAAAGAAGTGGAGGATTGGAAATTGGAAAACAATTTCAGTAGTAACCCAAAACCCCACCTTAATTTATAGTGTGAAGTTAGAAAACAATACATTAGTTACCTAAAATATAGTACAACCTTAACATAATATAACTCCTATGTAAAAGGAAACAAATAAGATTAATCCTATAAAATGGAAAACACAATTTACATAGAACACAAACCAAATAACAATATATACATATATATATGTGTGTGTGTGTGTGTGTGTGTATAAAATATCAATTAAAATATTTTTCTAACACTTTTAAGTGGAAACATGGCTGTGCGGACAAGTCCTAATGTGAAGACATATCAGCTGCCAATATGAGATATAATCCTACAAGTCAACCACCTCCTCTTGACAAAAATATGGGGGAGAATTGATTTAAACTTTTTCTTTAGTATGGTCAACAAGGGACTTTTCAACAAAGAATGCATATTGAAGGACAATGCATTTTTGAAGATACCAAAGGCTGAATATATGCAATGCCACTTTTCCATTCATTTATGTGCATGTTAACACCGAATTTGTAACCATCTTAGAATATATTAATTGGTTAATTGCAAAATACATAGTAAGGTCAATAACAGACTTTTGAACAGAAGACTGCATGATGAAGGACAGTGCATTTAGAAGATGCCAAAGGCAGAACATATGCGATGCCACTTTTCCCTTCATTTTTGTGCATGTTAACACTGAATTCGATTGTAACTATCTCAGAATATATTAATTAGTAAAATGAAAAATATTGTTTTGGTTACAACTTTCACTTATACCTTTGCACCACTAGGGGTAGAATCAAGTCGAGTTGAACTTGAGTAGTAATTTACTCGAGCTCAACTCGAGTTAATTTTTGACGAGCTCGAGTCGAGCTCGAGTTAAATGCACTGCAGAGTGTAAGTTATGTTTGGCAAAAATCGAAAAAAAAAATAAAGAATCGAACTCGAGCTACTCGATCGAGCTCGAGTATCCTCATGAAATACTTGAGCTCGACTTGGTGACTATATCGAGTCGAGTCGAACTTTGATCGAATTACTCAATCGAGTCGAGTCGAGCTGACTAACACCCTTGTGCCACAGCCCTAACAAAAACTTTTAACAACCTTAATCTTTTGCGCATTTTTTTTTTTAAAAAAAACCTTTTTGGGTATTACACATGTCCGTGGTTGATTACAGCTAATTTCCAGCTCAATCAAGTTTCCAAGTCAACTTTTTTCTTTTATTTAATGTAGCAACCACGTTTATGCATTTATTCAATAACTTTATAACAAGATTTAATTCGTAAAGAAACAATTAAGCACTTAACAAACTTTAAACATCAAGAATTGGGAGCAACTACAGATTCACAAGAAAAAAACTGAAGCGTCGTTAAAAGGCATCAGTCGAGCAGATTACAGATAACAACAAGGCGATTTCCAGCGCCTTGGAATCTTTGAAAGTCACAAACGCCGTCTTGGACTGCCCTGGCTCTCTGCAACCACCAAGTATAAATTAGAGCGAAAATTTTCAAATATAATAATAATAATAATAATAATAATAATAATAAGCTCACCTGCGGATCTCAACGTTTTCAATTTCACCGGAAAACGAAAAAAACTCATGGATTTCTCTCTCTGTCGCGAGATCTGATACTGGCTTAACTTCAACTGTTCTTGTCTGGTGAAAGTCATCCAATACAGAGTTATAAAATTCAATAGTTTGAGTAGAAAACTCAATCATAAAAATCAAGCTTACCTCCATTGTCAGTTAACTCTCTCTTGGCCTTCTTCGAGATTCTTCCAGAATTATTCAAAAAATATGCAAATAGGGATTGGTATGCAGCGTATATACTTTGTAGATTCTTTTGTTGTGAGTGAATCTATGTTTTGGCTGATCCTCTGAAGAGAGGGAGAAGGGGAGAAGGGAGAGAAGAATGTGTGAGTTGCAGAAGAATGTTGACGTTGAATTCCAACGACTCACATTAATACCGTCATTTTCAGTTCTTGTTAAGTGATTAATCATTGTTTTTACTGTCACATGCATGTTTTGTTTACCGTTGTCGAGTCAATGTCCATTTTGCCCTTACACCATTGCGCTGCGTTTGGATGGGAACATGTCGTCGCAAAGCAATTTTTCGAGTTAAACATTTTCCTCCCGGTTATGATAATTTCTAACGCTGCAGAAAAAAGGATGGCAATGTTTGGATCGTTTAAATTATTTTATAAAAAATAAAAAATTATAAAATCCTTTAAATCATGATTTGGAAAAGTAAAGAATTTAAGGAAAACAAAGAGACTAGACAAACAAACACGCTTGAGTGGCGGAAATAGGACGAAGATAACGATAACACGACCCGAGGCACAGCAAGACCCCAATGCTTCTTTGATACTTTTATGACCATTTTACCCATGGAACGTAAATTATAAAATATATTTTTTTACTCTATTATTCATTAGTCCATTCATAAAATCTAAAAAATAAATACAGGTGCGTACAGTGTAAATGTACTAAATATATATTCCATTTAATTTTTATATTATATATGTAATATTATATAATTGATATAATAAAAAATAAAAATAAAAATTTATTTTATTTTATTTATATTATATATTTTATACTTATGAAAAAATATTATAATTAAAAAACAAATAATAATAATAATAATAATATCAACAACAATAACAATAATAATAAAGACAATTTTGTTATTATTAAATTGAATAGAAATCAATTTATAAATTTAATTAGTATAACTATGTCAAGAGTAAACTCTTAACAGTATAAATAGATGCAAATATAGGATTTTTTTTACAGTTTAATCTAAAAAAAAAATTCTATTTTTTAAAATATTCATATTTTAAAATCATTCACAAAATAAGGCCTCATTCCGTGATTTTAAATTATGGAATTAGATTTTCGTGATTTAGAATAATAGAATTGAAAAACAAAAATAAATTACAACTCCTCTATTGTCTGTTTGTTTGTGACAAATATAATTTGTTATGTAATCTAAAATATACAAATAAATATAATTTATCATTGATATGTTGATGTTTATGTTAAATAAATTTAATTGAAATTATTGTATAATTTTTTTATTAATTATTTTATTAAAGCTAACCGTAAAATAATAAATTGAAAAATTTTAATTTTCATGATTTGTATATTTGATAAAGAAATTAAAATTATTGAGAAATATAGAATTCATTACCATATAATCATAAAAAAGTTTCATACGTAAGTAATTTCATTATTTTTTATTTAATATATTTATGCAATATTTGTACTAGATATATGTTATCTTATATCATGTTTGTCTTTTGTTATATTTGTTTATGTATTTTTTATTACATAGTAATTATGATTTTTTTGTCTGTTTCTAAATGTTTAATTTGACAAATAATTTCAATATGAGAATATTTTAAAAAATAGAATAAAAATTCGAGACAAATAGTAAAAAACCGCGAGAATAAATTTATAGAAAGTAAACAAGTGGTTTGAGTTCATGGAATTAATTTCCTAAACCCAAATCACGGAATATACCTTTTATTTATTTTTTAATACATTTTTTGTTTTTTTTGGTTTTCAATTCTAATCGGGCCAAATTCATCAACAATTTTTAAATTAAAATATTTTGAAAAATAGAAAAAAAATTAGTAGAAATAGTTTAAAAAACCCTACAAAAATATGCACAAGTGAGAGAGAGAGTATAAAAAAAAGTTTATATAATGATTTGATTTGATTCTAAGTAAATTCAAAGATTGTAATTTGAATAGTTGTGTGTGTTTATGAGAGAGAGAGAGAGAGAGAGAGAGAGAGGAGAGAGAGAGAGAGAGAGATAGAGAGAGAGAGAGAGAGAGAGAGAGAGAGAGAGAGGTTTTTCGTGTATTATAATGATTTGTATATGCGTTTAACTCTTATTACAACAAAAATACTATGTACAATGAAAGGAAGTGACCAAACAACAATGGAAGGCCATCAGATAAGTATATATAGCAATTTTATTTACTAAAATAGTGAATTCGCACTAATATTAATTGCATGATTAGTATACAGTAATAAGTTGAAAATAAATGAGCACTGTAAATTCTATTTCAAATTGGATAGTTGGTATAATTTTTTCACAGAAAAAATTAATTCCGAAGGAAATATTATTCTCAAAATTGATATTCAATGATTCATTACTTTGGCATGGATTTATATATTCTCAATTGTTAAGAATAAACTTATATTTCTTTTCAACAAAATTATTCTTCTATAATACATTTATATATTATATTAAAATTATAAAGGATTTTGGTTGTAAAATTACTATTTTCTCCTTTTTTTTTTTCACTCAACTCCTTAATTTTCATTATGTCATTTACTTCCCGCAATTAGAATTTATACATTTTTTTAAAATTTTTTCTTCAAACATCTTATGAATTCTATGAATAATAGAAATATTATATTTCAAAATTATTATTATTATTTTATTTATCTGCAAAAAATTGAGTTTCTCTAGATTTTAATTTATTATATTTTTCAGTATTATATTATAAGTTTATTTCTTATTTTTATTAATTTTAGTAATTTATTTATCTTTTGTTTTATAAATGATATAAATTATTATTTATGCAATTGCACCTGTGCATCTACAAAAATTTTACATCAACACAAAAAAAAAAAAAAAAGAAAAAGAACCTTATCTACAACAATTACTGTCTCCTTCGTGATCTTCTTTTCTTCTTATTGTCCTTTTCTATGATATCAAAGGCTTTTTATCCTTATTTTTTATTTTATGTGCTTTTTCAGGAAAAAATAAAACTCTATATTATGAAAAAAAATGTTGATATTTTTGAATTGATTTCTTAGTCAGTAGTTTCCAATTAAAACAATCATAATGTTATTTATACTTTCAATTGTTGAAGAAGAACAAATGGGTTTTTGTGCAAAAATCTTTTCCACTTAGTAGATTTTTTTTTTCAGTCAATTTAAACATTGAAAAATTTTGGTATCAATTGAATTACTAATACATAATTTAATGAAAAATTATAATTTAAAGATAATTTTATTAATATAATTACCTTTGTTGTATTTCTATACTCCTTTTTATTTACCAACTACAACTACGGAAATAAAATCAAATAATGAATAATAATTAGGGTCAATTTATAAAATTTTCATTATATTCATATCTTCATTCGATTCTTACTCAAAGTATTCATACATACCAACCACATCTTTCAGTTAATTTACCTTTCATCTAATTAAAGTTTTTCTGCTTAACTATTTTTCTAGTGGATTAACCTTTTTAGATAATTATTCATTATATTGAAATAATTGTATCTTATGTATAAACTATCTGTCGGGTTGGTTGCGCATGTCCTCTGATTAATTCATTACCATTTGAATGTGAACAATTTTATATTTTTGTACGAGAAAAATGTATGCAATTTTAAATAACAAGATTATTTTTTGGGCGAAAAAAAAAAAGAACACTTAAATCACTATTATTACAGCGAGGGCATTTTTGGTAAGAAAGTACTGAAGAGTAAATGTAAGGCAACAGTAGGGTATGATATCGTCCGGCACGCCAAATCCCTTTTTGTCAGCGTTTGAATAATTTGTCGACGCGACAGGGATAATCGTGACAAAGACCTTAGTTGGACGCGGGACCCATTTTTCACCACCCATGTTACACGACGCGCCCTTCCCTAGTTGGCTTTGAACTTTTCATACTCTATACTAATTTTGACTACAATATAAAATAATTTCAAAATCAAAATTATATAAAAGTTTTATTTAAAATGTGAGAGAATTATAAATTTGGAAAAAATTAAAAAGTAAACAAATCAAATATAAAAAATAAACATAAAGAAGAAATTGACATATTAATCAATTAATATTTAACCAAAAAAATGGTTATTCACGACTCTCTCTGTTTTTTTTTTTTAAATGTAATTAATTTATCTTAAAAATTTGAATCTAATCTATTTAAAAAATCTAAAATCTTGTTTTTTTATTTCCTATTTTAACTTTTAATTTTTATCTCATGATTTTGTTTTTTATTATTTCATGATCCGGAATAGTTTTTTCCTTTCTTATGTTATAATTGTAATGCAATTGATTTATTTTATAACTTTTAACCCAATATACTTACACAACACTGGTATGTTGCAATTTTTTTCATATCATAATAAATCTATCATATAATTTTTATCATATGTTTTTTCGCGTTCATAATCTGGATTAAGTGTAAATGAAATTGATGAATTAAATTAAATAAATTTAATGCAATCAATTTGTCTTATAAATTTAGAATTGATATATTTATTTTACGATCAGTAATTTTCCTTTTTGAGAGTAATTTAATATATACATTTTTAAATATATATATGTATATGATTTTATAACATATTTTTATTTTTGGCTATTGAAAATTAACTCTTCTTTAAAAGACAAAAACTTAAGTATTAAATATGAATATTTAATTTTATTGATAGATTTTGAAATTTCAAAATTTTCAGTAGAAATCATTGATTTTCAGAGCGTTTAACTAAGATGAAAATGGCTAACATTATAAAAGAATCAATCTTATGACATTAGCAAACTAAAATTGAGTATAATAAACTATTAATGAAATTGATTAATTTATATATGGGTGGTAAGCAAATTGATGTATTTTGGCCAAAATTAGTATTATCATTCACTATTAATCTGTAGTTTCTTTTATTATTTAGAAAAATAATGTTTATTTTTTAAACTCATAAAGATTTCATTTTTTATTTTTTATATTCCAAAATATATCTTGTCTAAACCGATCATTTTTCTTTTCCACATTCTTTCTTGAATAATTTTCAATTTACCATTTGTGAAAAATTAACCTGGAGAGTCATAATTAATGTCTTTTTTGGATACCATCATGTGGAATGATTTTAAAATTATATTAATTTTTTTTATCATTTTATCTACCTTTTGCATAATTATTTTCTCATTTCATAATCTTTTCAATTTTTTTGATTGCATTCATCCAATAATAAATACTAAAATAAAAGCATTCATATGTCATTTTCTTTAATATTTTTTTTCAAATGTTTTAGCGATTGTGTCATTTATTTTTCTATAGTGAAAATTCATTTATTTTGTTTAAAATTTTTATTATTATTTAATAAGTTTTTAGTTCTATTCTTTTGCCACATATATTAGTACTTTTGACTAAAATAAAGATATTCACTCGAATTTTATTTATATTTAAATCTAATAAAATTTATATATTATGAAGTTAATTGTAGAAACATGATTCTTGTTTGATCAAATTTACATGCTAAAACCTTCTTCTTTTGCCATTTTTCTGTCTTTTTTTTTTTTTATTCCTCTAAATTTGTTAAATATGAAAAATTCTAATTTTGTGTGGAGACAAATTGCTAAATGTGTTTCCTCCTATAGTCATCCAAAATCATACATTTTCCCTTAATTATCTTGTAATTTCTATTGTTGAGTTGTATAGTATCTTAATTTACAACCGGCAATATAAACGAATACAATTAAGCATTTAATATGATAACTTAAACACACACACATATTTATATGAGTAATAAAACATTTTGGTTATTCACGTTATAGAATTTAGATGCATGCATTTTTTTTTATGTTTACAAATAAATATAGTTATTGATTCTATTAATAATTCAATATATTAAAAGTTAATAATGTTATTGATATAGGGTATGTTTGTTTTGGCTTTTAAATGCGTGTTTTTAGGTGTATTTTTTTCAGAAATTGTGTAAAAGTAAGAAAGAGAAAGAACTAAAATTAAAAAAGTATAATAATTGAAGTGTGCGCATTTTTTAAATGTGAAACAAAACAAACATAACCATAATGATTTTATTTTTTTTTTAAAATATTTATTGCTGAAATTTACATTTATGACAAAATTAAAGCATTTAATATGTATAACCTAACATGTTATTTAGGAAAAGTTAAAATATATTCATAGAGAGCATGTTGAAATGCTTTTCCATATTAGAAAAATATTAAAGAGATTGATGTCTATAATGCATCTTGCAAGATATATGGCATCGAATTATGAAAATTTCAACTGTAAGTCACAAATCATTAGTTGAGATTTATGATGCAATATTAAACACTGCTTATAATCAAGCAAAATTATAGTTGAAAGAGCAATATGATGTACCTTTGAGTAGGACCTCTTGCCTTATCATGATAGAAATTTAAGGAACAAAACGCGAAAGGTAATTATCAAAAATAATTTTACATAAATTTTGAGGAGAATTGTACATGGAAGAATAAAGATTTCTACTTTTAACATGATGATATGATTTAAAAATTCCTTTTTTAATATAACCAAAAACTAAATGTATCTTAATCTAAGAAGTAAAACATGTAAGAACTATAAATATTTAGTTGTGCTTTCCTTTTCTACTTGAATAGGAGTCTAACGAACATGTGAATGGAAATTATTTATTTTAAAATTATGATGAGGTAATGGTGTTAATATGTTGATTAGGTGTTGGTATATTACTCACAACAAGCATGTATTTGAAAGAATCTTAATTTGTCAAGACTTTTATGATGATCAAACTACTTGAAACAGATTTGAGGAATTTGATGTTATCAGGAGTTTGCAACTGATAAGTCCTAAAACCTTAAAGAGGCATCGATAAAGATGAAAAGGAGTCCAGCTCCGCTATGTTGAGCTGTTGCCAACTTTTTTGGACCAATAGAGAAGGATTCGCCTAAAAAATATAACACTGGATAAGAGCTATGTGGAAGCCGACTTTGTTTGAGACTTCTTGGAAGAGACCTATAAATAGGAGGCTGATGAACATTAGATTGCACGAAAGATAGATCAAGAGAGTTAGGAGTCAAAAAGAGTCCGAGGTTCTCCTTCGTGAATTAAGCTATTTAGCTTGTAAGCTAAATCAGAGTTGAGTTACGGTGTTAAGAGTGTATTAGACACAATCTCGAGGGAACTCATTATGATGGGTTAGGTAAGCATTGTTGGGTAAAGTGGATTGTCAATAAGTTGAGAATCCTGTGATTGGGGTATGAGGCAAGTGAGAGATTTTGTGGGTTATCTTTTTATCGTCTTTGCTTAGAGGAAGTATTTTACTAGGCTAGACCTAGCAGATGTAGGAGTTGTTGCTCTGAAATATGTTAACAATTTCGTGCCTTATTTACTTTCTATTTTTGTTTTGTATTCTGTTTTGAACACTCACTGCAATATTTGAAGGTGTATTGTTAACTATCAATCCATCCTAACATGTGGTACTAAAGCTGGTTCATGAAGTTTTAAAGTAGCTGAGATCTCGAAGAGTTGAAAATGGGTACTAAGGAAGGAATATTCATAATAAGACCTCCACTACTTAATAGGACCAATTACCTTATTGGAAGACACAAATAAAGGCATTCATAAAACCCTAAGATAAGAAAGCATGGTATGATATTGAGCATGACTGATATCCTCCCACCCTCATAACTGACGAAGGAATTGAAATCCCAAAGAACGTGAAGACCTCGACCACTGAAGATGAGAAGGTAGCATTAGGTAATTCTAAAGCTAACAATGCGACATTTACAGGTATAGATGAAGAACAATTCAAAGTTTTATCAATGTGTGAGAAGACCAAAGAAGTTAGGGACATTCTCCAAAATGTCCATAAAGGAACTGGCGATGTCAAGTACTCAAAGCTCTAAATGTTAGAAACAAAGTTTGAAACACTAGAGATGGGTGAAAATGAAACCCTACTAAAGTTTAATGGTAGTTTGAGATACATTTTCAATCAAGTTTATCAATTAGGTAAAAAACATTCTAAGGAAAAACTCATTTGAAAGACTTTGAGATCTTTACTTGAAAGATTCAAGCCTAAGTAGTTGCAATAGAGGAAGCTCAAAACATAAACACTCTACGTTTGGATGAGCTTATGGGTTTACTTTAGACATATGAAATGAACTTAAATGTTGCTAAGAAGGAGATGGAGCTTGTTTTTTGTCATGAAAAATAAAGTGATGATAAAGATGATGATGACATAGCCTCCTAACAAAGAAGTTGAAAATGTTGCTGAGTAAAAAGAAGCCAAACTTCAATAAAAAATTAGGTAGCTCATTTAAAAACCTTTCCATAGATCAAAATAAGAAATTTAACAAATGTGAAAAGGGTTAACTTGAGAAAAAGGGTGTGCAAGGGCTTCGATCACATTCAGGTGAAATGTAGAAATGCACTTAAGAAGCAAGCTTGGAGTGAAGACAAACTAGAGGAATTTGATGATAAGGTTAATGATTAGGTTGCCTTTAACTTGTAGAGTGTAAAACAAAAGAATGTTGTGAGTCATGTTGCAACATTTGATGATGAGAACAGTGATGTTGACGATGAACTTTACTCTACTTATTAACTAGTTTGTGATAAGTTGATAGCTTTACAAATTGAAAATTATGCATTAAAAGAAAAAGAAAATTTTTTTAAAGAGTTGAATGCATGTTTCAATGAGGAGTGTTCAAAATTGAAATTTAAATGCAAAAGGCTTGATGAACAATATCGAGAGGCCAATTCAACTTTAAAAAGGTTAAATATGGAAAAAGTTAAGTTGGCGGACGTATTATCAATAGGAAAGTCAACATTAGATTGTACAGGAATAGGTTACACATAGGTCTTGACAGTTGGAAGTTTAGAGAAGAAGAAAATCAAATTTATCAAAGAAACTTTTCTAATTGTTGACCCAATTGTTGCCAACAACAAGAAGACAACAGAGAGTCCATCTAGTAGGAGGAATAAGCAAAAAGGTAATAATTTTTGCAAGTTCTACTAGAATGTAGGACATTAGATAAATAGATTCTTCTCACTATTGAAACACATACTGTATAGAGACAAGTCAACAACTGTGTTTGAAACACTTGAAGGAACAATAAACCAGTTAGATGAGTCTGGGTTGGAAAGTTAGAAATAAAGAGCCTTGTATCCTATATCTCACTAAGAGCTTATTCAAAAGATATATGGTGTCTTGATAGTGGTTGTTCCAAGTATATAATAAGTGATAAGAAGTATTTATCTAATTACAAGAATATTTTAGGTAGACTGTCAACATTTAGTGAAAGACAAAAATGTCACGTGATTAGAAAGGGCACTCTTAGTTCTTGTTTGAATGTTAAGATTGAGTTGATAGATTTAAAGCCAATCTATTGAGCAACAGCCAACCTTGTGATCTAGATTTGTTTGTAAAATTTATCAAAAATCAATGTTAGGTATATAACAAAAATAATTGTTGTATTTTTGTTGGCAACATGTCAGATGACAATTGCTATACCATGAGCAGTACTACCACTTGTCTAAAGTCTAGAGTTAAACAAAGCAAGAAATGGCATAAGTGAATTGGACACATCAATTATCAAGACTTGTTAAAATTATCAAAGATTGGAGTTATTTGTGGATTCCCAACACTGACAATTGAGAAACTAGTGATGGTCATCACACAAAGCATCCCAAAAGTTGAGTACTTCACAAATTTTGGAGTTGCTATATATGAACCTAATGGGACCCATAGAAGTTGCTAGAATGGAGACAAATAGTACATTTTTGTTTGAATTGATGATTATTTACGTTTTATGTGGGTAAATTTTTTGAAGGAGAAATTAGAGACTTTTCAAACCTCTAAAAATCTATGCGCTCAGTTGAAGAATGAAAAAGGAAAACTTGTTGGAAGAATTGTGAGGATTTGTATAGAGGTAAAGAGTTTGAGAGTGAACACTTTGATGACTACAGTTTCCAATATGGTATCCAACATGAATATTTACCCCCAAGATGCCGTAACAAAATAAAGTAATGGAGTGAAAGAATTAAACACTCTACGAGATGGTGAGAGTTTTGCTTAGTGTAAAGAAGATGAATACAAAATGGTAGGCATAGCATGTTACATAATAAACTGGGCATATGTTCACAACATTTAGTTTAAAAAACCAAATGAGATCGGGAAAGGTAGAAAGCCTAATGCACCTTACTTTTATATTTTTGAGAGTAAGTGTTATAGTTTAAGAGATTAAAATAATCCTAGAAAATTCTCTAAAAAAAGTGATCAAGGATTTTCCTAAGATATGTCAGTACTAGCAAGGTGTACAAGATGTATAACTGTAGAACCACGAAGCTCATGGAGACCATGAACGTGGTAATAGATGAAAGTGAGGACTTTAAAGAGTCAGTTGCCAAACTAGATCGAAAGAAAGATAATGATAAAAATGATCAACCTATTGGCAACATTGAACAGAACATAAAGCAGGATGTTACAATAAATAACCTAACACTAGCAAAACAAGTCCAAGAGGAGAATATCCTTGAACGTGAACTTTCATCAAGGATTCACAAAAATCACCCTGTGGAAGCCATCATTAGAAATATCAATGATCAATTAAAAACAAGAGAGGTATCACAAGATAAATTATCATGATTAAGCCAGTTAACTCTTGTTTTGTTTCCTCAGTTGAGCTAATAAATGTGGAAGAAGCACTTGAAGATGAATATTGAGTGATGGTGATGCCAGAAGAGCTCAATCAATTCCAAAGAAATAATGTGTGGACATTGGTTGAAAGGCTAAGCAATGCTAACATCATTGGAACTACACAAATCTTCAAAAATAAAACCAATGAAAATGGTGCAATTTCAAGAAACAAGGTACGACAAGTTGTGTAAGGTTATACATAGGTAGAAGTTACTGATTTTGATAAAACATTTACATGAGTAGCACGTCTTGAAGCCATAAGATTGTTGTTGGATATGGCTTGGCTTGTTCACTAGTCTTTTAAGTATTACAAATGGATGTTAAAATTTAAATAGATTTTTGAAGGAAGATGCTTATGTAGAATAGCCTTAAGGCTTTGTTGATCCCTACTATCCAAACCATTTGTACAAATTGAAGAAGACACTATATGGTATTAAGCAAGCACTATGTGCTTGGTGTGACTAGTTAACAATATTCTTAGTCCATCAAGGCTATACTCAAGGGAAAGCAGACAAGACTTTGTTTATACAAAGGTGAAACAATTATGTTCTAGTTACACAAGTATATGCAGATGATGTTGTGTTTAGATCAACATCCCTTAGATATTAAAGAAATTTGTCTTAAGCATGCAAGATGAATTTGAGATGAGCAAGGTAGGTGACTTGAAATATTTCTTGGGCTTACAAGTTAAACAACTTAATGATGGAATATTTCTATCACAAATCAAGTATGCTAAAAACTTGGTTAATGGTAGATTGTGATTTTATAGTGCATTTCTACTCGATTATGGCTTATTTTTGCATACATTTTGAGGTGAAAAGGTTGCATTATGTTGAAATGCATGTACAAGTGTCACCTCTGACAATTTGAAGTGTTTAAGTGTGGTTTTGGTAGTAATTAAGTGAATTTGAACATTGTATACATTTAGAAAGCAGTTTGGTTGAAATTGTAGTTCTCATTACAAAGGAGGAGTCTGCAACTATGATGACTGAAGAAAGCATATTCTAGAGTTGTCTATTGTTAGCGCTTGCGGCCAGGGTCAAGACTGTGGGACCATTGTTCACGAGAGTGAAGTCGATTGCAACATACATTGGAAGAGCTTGCATTCGGAGCTCGCGACTACAAGCGAGGTGGCTACAACTATGAAGCAAGTTGGTATGGCCATGCCATGTAGAAAGCAAGAGTTATGTGATTATCGTGCCTAGGATCACAGTGGCAGAAGGAGTCATGGTCGCGACCATGGAGTGCAAAGTGAGAAATCATTTAAATGCAATTTCAAGGTTGTTGTTTCATCCTTTGCCATCTTTTACCTAAATCCTAGCTTCATGCACATATAAATATACGTTCTGCATGCATTGTAGGTGGTCTTTAGCTAGTTTTTATCTTCAAAACACTTAGAAAACATAAATTGCCAGGATTGAAGCGTTGAAGAGAAGGAATCCTAGCTAAGATTTAAGAGGAGTTCTCCACACAATCCAAAGGAGACGACTAAGTTATTTGTTAACCTTTTCTATGTTTCCAAGTTGTTTGGGATGTTGAACAATTTTGTTGGTTTTTATTGATTTTAATATGCGTTGCTAAATTTTATTTTAATCTCTTTTAGTGAAAGATAGAGTTGCAACTTTATAACTAATTGTCCTTACTTTTGTTATTCATAATTGGTGAATTAAATAGTAGTTAGAGAATTTGATTAACTTTCTTATTAATTTGTAGATGTGCGGGGAATAACGAGAGTGAAACTTGAGGGGTATATGTACAATTGCAAATATTGATTTTGAGGAAATAATGGGTATGAAACTATAAGGTTAGTGTGGGTAACAATTGTTACTCATAGAATTTAATCACCTAACTTGATTTAACTTGGAAGTGCTTGCTAAAATCTTGAGTTAAAGTTATAGAAGAGTTTATGTAAATATCCTGTAAATTTTAAGATTAACAATCTATAACAAAGCAATTAAATTGATAAATAATATAAATTGACATACATTAGAAACCAACATAACACAAGGGGCTAGGCTTTTCAATCTTGGTACTTTACTACTTCATGCTTGTGATTTAGTTTTCAAAGTGTTAGTTTTTAGTTTATTATTTATATTCTCACTACCTTTTAATGGTTTAATTAATAGGAACTTAGTTACATGATAGAGACACATCCCTCATCGTGGATATGACACCAATACTTATCCAGTTTTAGTTTTTATCAATTTAATTTTGGTGTTGACAACAAATAACAAATTTTAGCAACATCGTTGAGGGGCAACGATTGCTATCAAACACTCTAAGGGACTACTAGATTAAGCTATTTTTTTTTATTTTTCTTATGTCTATCTATTTCTTCTTCTCTATTTTCTATTTTTGCTATTTTTTTTGAAATTTTTGCTTTCGTGGGTTGATTTGGTTTCATAGAATTCTTATATGTGCATGAAAAAAAGCTTAGAGCTTGAGTTCGATCTAGATTTTGAAAAAACTTCACATAGGAGGTGAAGAGCTCTTTTTCAAGTGTGAACAAGAAGAATCAATGAAGAATAACCTACCACCATAGCTATAGGAGTAGCTCATTCCACCAAACCAGAGGACTAGTAGAGATTATGTGCAACCAATGTTGAATTCTCATGTGATTGGTGTTGTTAGACCGCTAGCCAACCCCAACAACTTTAAGCTAAACCTTGTACTCATCAATATGGTGTAGCTAAACTAATTTGGTGGAGCCCCACACGAGGACGTAAAAACCTATTTAGCTAGCTTTCTAGAGCTTTGTGTTTCTGTTAAGTTTAATGAAGTCTTTGATGATGTAATTAAACTAAGGATTTTCCCTTTTCTCTGGATAGGGCATGACAATGGGTGCAATCTTAATCTCCCAGAAGCATATTTACTTGGCAAGATATGGTGAATAAGTAATTAGCAAAATACTTTCCACTTGCTAAGATCACATAATTGTGGCTAGAGATAGGCATTTCAAGTAGTTGAAATACAAGACATTGTTTTGAAGTACGAGAGAGGTCTAAAGAACTATGTAGAATGTGCCCATAGCATGGCTACTCACTTTGGATGCAAGTACAAACCTTTTATACTGGGATAACTAATCAATTGCGTGCAGTTTTAGATATAACTACAAAAGGAGCATTGATGAACAAATTATCACGAGGCATGGGCATTGATAGAAGAGATGGCTACAAATGCATATTAATGGCTAGTTGAGAGGTCCACAACAAGAAGGGTCATTGGCGTGCATGATGTGGACACTTTGATGGCACTCTCTGCAAAAGTAGAGCTTTTGCAAAAAAAAAATAAAAAAAATTGATAACATTGTGGTAAACAATAATTCTTCTTTAGTTTCTGTGATTTAAAGCTTTGATATGTGTGCAAAACCACATCCTACGCATGAATACCAAGGAGAAAGATCAAGTGGTGGCTAAAGAAAGTAGGTAAATTTTGTAGGTAATCAAGGAGGATAAGGTAATAATCTATATTCCAACACCTACAAACCTGGATGGTGAAATTATTCTAACTTTTCTTGGAGAAACTAATAAAATCTACTAGGATTTCAAGCACCGTATCAGCAGGAGAAAAAGCAATCTCTATAAGATGTTGTGAGTAACCTGGTGAAGTTTGCACATGGGATGATAGGTAATTTAATTAAGATTATACAAGATTAAATGAATCATCCTAATACTTTATTGTAGAATTAATAATCTTCCATAAGAAATTTGGTGAAGCAAGTTAGGCAACTTGCCAGAGAGATGTCTAATAAACTTGTAGGTACACTACTGAGTACTGTTGAGAATAACCTTATTGAGTATGTTAACAGTGTATAGATAGTGTAATAGTAGTTAATAAGAAAGAGGAGGTGCAACCGTTGGGTTTGGAACAAAGAAAGGAGATAAAGGTAGAATGTGCACCCCCACCACACAAGCCGAAGATCCCCTACCCACAACTCTATCTAGCATAAGTGAAGTAGTAACTGAGTAAATTTTTGGGTGATTTTGAAAAATTATATGTAAATGCTCCTTTAGTTGTATAGGTAAAGAAGTCACCAAGTTATGTAAAGTGTCTACAAGAGGTAGCCTTTTGGAAGAGAAAATTGGATTATTTGGAAGACAAAGTAGAGAATGGAATCGTATTACAACCCAAATTAAAAGATCTAGGGAGTTTTTTCATCCCTTGAACCTTAGGAACTACCTTTTTTGATCATGTATTATGTGATTTGGGTGCTAATATAAATGATTTGCCTTATTTGACTTTTTAGGCACTTGGAATTGAGTGGGTAAAGCCCACACAGATGCTAGTGAAGTTGACGGATAAGTCCATGGGAGTGGTGGAAAATGTGTTAGTAAAAGTAATACCTATAGATTTTGTGATTTTAAGATGGAGGGCAAAAAAAAGTTGCCTTTGATTTTAGGGTCTGTTCTTGACTACTATCAAAACAATCACAGATATGGAAAAAAATAGCCTAAAACTGCATGTTCGCCTTAATGATATAGCTTTCTCATGTGCTCTATACCTTGAAATTCTCATGTCCAAGAGGTAAAAGAAAATGCTTCTATGCTACATTTGATTGATGTTTCTACTAACTAGTCTAGTGGTGCAGCAAGTGGAATAGAACCAACAATGTTGGTATAAAGCATGAGTGAATAGGTAAGTGTAGGGAAGAAATTAGAAGATGCAAAGAAGGAATAGGTGAGCTTTAAGAGAAGAGTAAAAAGGAGAAAGAAAAAAGGAGAATGATACAACTCATGGAGGGTTGCATATCCCTAAAGCTTCCATTAATCCACCTTAGCCATGAATACCTTATCAGGTTATAGACAATAAATACAACGCTTTTTAGGAGGCAACCTAAAATTTTTTAATCACTTTTAGTAGTTTTGTTTTGAGTGTTTTTGTTTTTTGTTTGCTTTTGTGAGTGTGTGGAACTATTATTTTATATTCCAATTTGGTGCAATCTTGAGGATGAAATAAGAGTGATCGAGTGTGCATGAGTAAGAGACGGACGAGAAGAATTGAATTGTGGTCACCCCACTAGGTTGTATTTCTCTAAGTTGCTTTGTTTTATCAATGTGATATATTCATTGGATAGGCAACATTAGGAGGGCATAGGAGTGTTAGGATAATATGGATGATCATAATGTTGCATGCATGTTGGATGATTTTTATGATTAGAATGATGGCATGAACATCTTGAAATTTGTGGCCACTAGATTTAATTTGTGATGAAACATCAAGTGAAATTCTTTATTGTGTGGCTCTTTAATTATTATTGAGAATAGAATTTTTTAGCCCAGTTGTTGAAGATGTAGTTCCGCATATTATGCACAATACTCTTCACATTTGATTGTTAGATCACTTGAGAAGTTCTATTTTGAGGTGATGATAATTATTTT
This sequence comes from Avicennia marina, assembly GCA_019155195.1. Classification (NCBI taxonomy): domain Eukaryota; kingdom Viridiplantae; phylum Streptophyta; class Magnoliopsida; order Lamiales; family Acanthaceae; genus Avicennia; species Avicennia marina. Next base: position 11,007,783 of record CM032758.1, on the reverse strand, counting down.
AGGGTTGTAAGTCTTATTTTGAGTGTTAATAAATTCTTTAGAGAATGAGTGACGAAAAAAAGAGAAGGCTTGAGGAAAAAAAGAAGAGGAAAAAAGAAAGAGAAGAGCTGAAAAATTCAGAAAAAAAAGAGAGAGTGAGCATGTGAAGATGTATCTACTTCATTGATTGGTGTGATTTAGTAATTTGGATTGCATAAGAACCCCTATTCATTGTTATGTAAAACTTTCCCTTAACCATGAATATACAAAGTATCTTGAGTTAGTTGTGAGTTAAGTAACTAGGAGTGTGTGGTGACCTTTATTCACCTTCGCATAAAAATGCTCTCAAGTTTTTAAGAAAGATTATGAAGCTCACAAAATAATGAAAAGAATAAGTGTGGGGAGAAAAAGAAGAAAAGCATGTTGCCCATACTAAACTCTTCTTTACAATGATTATAGTTGGTTGAACTTATTCAACATAGAGAGTTAATGCTTAGGGTGAGTAGTCGTTAAATTGGATATCTTTGAATTACAACAGGATCATAAAGAGATTAAAGTGATTAAGAGTTGAAGAATGACACACCCGTACGGGAATCCATGTTGGAGATGATTGGCTTAAGAATGTTGTAACATGAGTAATTCTTGAACTGTATAATGCATGCATGTTTGATTTTTGAAATTAAGAGAAGTGGCCAAATTCTTAATTTTCATAGTTCCATGCATCACTAATTGAGTATAGATTGAGGAGGTATGATAGTAGTTTGCTTAAGGATAAGTAAATGAGTAAGTGTGGGGGTTTGATTAGTTGTGATTTTACAGTGTATTTCTATTCCATTATAGCTTATTTTTGCATGCATTTTGTGGTAAAAGGTTACATTTTATTTAAATGCATGTACAAGTGTCATCTCTAATAATTTGGAGTGTTTAAGTATAGTTTTGGTGGTAATTGAGTGAATTTGAACATTGTCCACATTTAGAAAGTAGTTTGGTAGGAGTTGCAGGTCTTGTAGCCACACGAAAGAAGCCTATGGCCACAAAGGAGTTTGCAACTGCAACGAATGAAAGTGGCACATTTTGGAGTTGTCTATAGTTAGCACTCATGGCTATGGAAATAAGGGTCATGACTGTGGGACCATTGTTCACAAGGGCGAAGTCAACCTCAACTTACATTAGATGAACTCGCGTTCAATTCTCGTGATTGCAATAGATGGAGTTATGACTATCGGGATGATGTTCGCACACATAGATAGGGAGGTGGTGTATTATAGAGGAGCTTGAATTTGAAGCTTGCGACTGTGAGTGAAGTGGCCACAATTGCGAGGCAAGTTGGCATGGCTGCGACAGGTAGCAAGCAAGAGTTTTGTGATTATCACACTCGAGATTACGATGGCAAAAGAATGAGTCACGATTGTGACCACGGAGCTCAAAGTGGGAAATCACTTGAACACTTTTTTAGGGTTGCTTTCATCTTTTCCCATCTTTTACCTACCCTAGCCTTATGCACATATAAATATATGTTCGACATACATTATAAGGGGTCTTTAGCTAGTTTTTATCTTTAAAACACTTGGAAAACATAAGTTGCAAGGATTGAAGCATTCAAGAGGAGGAATCCTAGCCAAGATTTAAGAGGAGTTTATTGTTCCACGCAATCCATAGGACTCGACTAAGTTATTCCTTAACCTTTTCTTGTGTATTTGAATTGTTTGGGATGTTAAACAATTTTATTATAGTTTTTATTGATTTTAATTTGAGTTGAAAATTTTTATTCTAGTATCTTGTGTTTGTGATTGGTGAAATATGCATGTGCAACTTTATGATAAATTGCCCTTACTTTTGTTATTCGCAATTAGTGAATTGAATAGTGGTTAGAGAACTTGATCAACTCTTTAATTAATTTGTGGTTGTGCGAGGAATAACGGGAGTGAAACCTAGGTGCTACATGTACAATTGTAAATATTGATTTTGTGGGAATAATGAGAATGAAATTATATGATTAGTGTAGGTAACAATTGTTAATCAAAATATTTAATCACTTAACTCAATTTGGCTTAGGAAACTCACTAAAATTTTGAGTTCAAGTTATAAGAGAGTTCCGCCAAAAATCCTGTAGATTTTAGGATTAATAATCCATAACAAAGTAATGAAACTGATAATTGAAATAAATTGTCATACGTTGGAAGTCAACACAACATAAGGGGCTAGGCTTTTCTATCTTAGTACTTAACTACTTCGTACTTATGTTTTAGTTTTTGAAGTGTTTGTCTTTAGTTTATGTTTTTTATTCTTGCTACCTTTTGATGGCTTAATTAATAGGAACTTAGTTACATTGATAGACACTCACCTCACATCTTGGATACAACACCTTACCTAGTACTGATTCTCATCAATTTAATTTTGATGTGTTGAAGACATGCATCATAGAAATTTTGACTGGAAAGTTCCGGGCGTATTTCAACTCCACTACCAACTTCTGTAAAGCTTCACAAGGATAAACATGGCATAGCAGTAGATGGGAGTCTATACAGGAGCATGATTGGAAGTTTATTATATTTGATGGCGATAAGACTTGATTTATGCTTTAGTGTGGATCTATGTGTAAGATACCAAGCTAACCTAAAGGAGATTCATCTAACAGTCATGAAAAGAATCATCCACTACGTGAATGGAATAGCCAAATTAGGTTTATGGTATTCAAAGAATTCTAACATTTCTTTAATTAGTTATAGTGATGCAGATTTGGTTGGAAACATGGATGATAGATAAAGTAAAACTAGAGGTTGCTTCCTTATTGGCAATAATGTGCAATCTTGGTATAATAAAAAGTAGAACTCAATCTCTCTTTCAATTGTTGAAGCTAAATACATTGGAACAAGTTGTTGTGCACAATTACTTTGGATGCATCAAATATTAATGGGCCATGGAGTGAAAGTGAAAGATTTGATTGTGCTATGAGAAAACAACAATGTAATCAACATGTCCAAAAATCTAGTTCAACACTCACGTACTAAACACATTGATATTAGGCATTAGTTTTAGTATTAATTGATTGAAAATAAGCAAGTTGTTATCAATTATGTTGAAACAGAACCTATTAGGCACATTGTGCTAATGGCATAGTTTTCAATAGTAGTTGTAGATTCCCCCTCCCCCGTCCTCATTAATAAGCTTTTAATTTTAAAACTTTTGTTATAATTGTCATCTTGGAAGCTTCTAATATAAAAATGTTTGCCATATTTGATTACAATCAAATCACTATCCTCTTGAATTTTTGAAAATTGTTATGACAACCCAAACGCTTGTTGAGAATGACAATGGGGAGAAGAAAGATAAGAGCACTAACAAGGCAAACTATTGTTGATCCTCAACCATCGAAAACTACCACACAAAATCCACCACCATAGGAACCCTTTGCACTAGAAGAAGTCGTGGAGGCGGGGCCATTATAATTAGTGTTCCCAATAGTGCATATCCAAGATATTCTAGAGGAAATCCTAACGAAGCCTCCATTGGAGTAACAAAGCCCAAAACCATTGGCAAAAGGAAAGAAACCCACCAAGATAGGAGGAGCACACAAAGGAAAAGACAAAAAGAAGGAATCAGTGGCAAAAACTGAACCAAAGGAAGTTACATCCAAAGCCAAGCATATTATGATTGAAGAAGAACAAACTAACGACAAAGGCTTGAAAGAAACTGCTCAAGAAATGGTTACTCAACTTGATGCTGGAGAAGGGGAACCATTAATGCAAAAGGATTCAGAACCTAATGTAGAGGAAGGTGAGAAAAATGAAGTTGCAACCATTGAAACAACTTTAGGGCTTATGAAATCCCACTCTATTGAGGTAACTACTACTATTAAACTGAAGAAAAGAAAAATTGATTATTTTTGAATCCAGTAGGAGACTTTGATCCAGAAGAAAAGGTTAAAAAGGTAGAATAGAAAGACAAAACTAATGATGGAGAAAGTATTAGAGAATCAGACCTTGATCAAACCCATGACGTTGATCAAATTGGTGGAATTTTATTCCTTGAAAGCTAAAGAAAGATTTGGGTATGTTGAGCACAAACATTTCACAGTGGAAAAGATTATCTTTCCCAAGAACTTTGCGAGGAAAGAATTCGTGGAAGTTTTGGAAGACATTAGATTACTCGAAGCGGTAACCAAGTTTGAGGTCTTTTACCCTAACTTAGTCTATGAATTTTATTCTAACATGATGAATAAGGTGAATTTAGAGACACCAAGGTGGTTTCAAAAAGTTTATGTTAGAGGGAAGTTGATCAAGTTATCTCCATCTGTTATCAACAAGATTTTTAAATGGAAAAGGATAAATTTTGAAGTGCCCCACTAGACAAGAAGTGAATTATGATGAGATGGCTCATGTATTGATTAGTTATAAACTAGATAAGTGGCTCCTAGGTGTGACATTTGCACTATCTTTAAGTTTATCACTAAAATATTTTCTGTTGTATAAGATAGGTATAGTAAACATGTTGCCAACCATGAACAAATCACTGATGACAAGCATGGAAACTTTGTTATATAAACTTAGAACCAAAAAACTAGTGAGAGGGAATTAGTGAGAATGGTAGCGTGCTGCATTACCTAAAGAGGTTGGAGAAATTGGGCAAGATGGATGATTTGAGACAACAACCAATGATAGAATCTGAGGTGTATACCGAGGAGTCCATAGGCAAGATTCAGAACATAATCAACAATTTAGTAAGTATTGGAAGAAATTTGGATAAGCAAATAGCTGCACTTCAAGCTCAAAGAAAGCTAGTTGAGCTGTTGGTTACCAATTCGCGAGCTGCTCTTAGAAGGATTGAAGAAGAAATATAACTAGAACCGAATGCACCTACCTTGCTAGCTATTGAGGATGTTGGACCCTTAATAAGATGAGCAACAAAGTCCTTGTCCTTTGGCAAATTGGTGGTACATAGGAAGAGAAAAATTGGATGCAAAGAGTGAGGGAGAGGATAGGTAAAAATACTAAAATTCAATGCCATATTTGTGTGATTTGGTGGTATGTGTGCTGATTTTGCTTACTGCTTGCTGATTGATTTTGCAGTTGATTTGATGAACTACTAGTAATAATTTTGGTGGATGTACTTGATATTTTGGTGATATTGGATATCTTCATGTGTGTTGGAGCATTGTTGAAGTATGAAGGAATTGAAAAAAAGGAAAAACTCACGGCTATTTACAACTAATGAAAGATTGTTCTAAGTGATTGCTAGGAACAATGATTTTTTTACTTTTCCTTTAGCTTGTAATAGATTGGATGGACTTAGACATAGATGATGTATGACGTAATCAACCAAATGAATGAGAAAGCAATGTTTGAAAGTTTGCTCAACTCTTTTGTTATTTATTGTGTTGAGAATGAGTTAGGGAATATGTGTTGTGTCAGAATATATTAAAAGGGATATTATTAGTATGTTGGCTAAGTATTGATACACTGTTCACAACAAGCACGTACTTAAAAAAATCCTAATTTAAAATTTCTGTGATGATCAAACTACTTGAAAAAGCATTTGAGGAATTTGATGTTATTAGGAGTTTGCAGCTAAAGAGTCATGAAACACTTCAAGAGGTGAAGATAAAGATGGGTAGGAGTTCAACTTTGTTCTGTTGGATTGTTATTGACTTTCTCAAACTAACAATGAAGAATTTGCCTAAAAATTCAAAGATTGAATAAGCACTACATGGAAGCTAACTTTGTTTGGGACTTCTTGCAAGAGACTTATAAATAAGAGGTTGATGAACTTCAGATGGCATGGGAGATAGATCAAGAGAGTTAATAGTCAAAAAGAGTCCAATATTCTCTTTTGTGTAATTAAGTCATTTAGTTTGAGAGCTGAATGAGAGTTGAGCTACAATGTTAAAAGTGTAAAGAATATGTTAAACAAAATCTTTAGAGAATTCACCATAACGGAATGTTGATCTTAGTGTGGGCTAGGTGAATAGTATTGTGTAAAGTGTATTGACAACAAGTTAAGAACTTTAGAATTGAGAAGTGAGGTGAGTGAGATTTTGTGGGTTATCTCTTTATCATCTTTACTTAGTGGAAGTATTTTATTGGGCTAGGTCCCACAAATATAAGAATTGCTACTGTAAATTTTGTTAATAATTTAGTAACTCATTTACTTTATTGTGGGTGTGTTGTTAACTATCGTGAATGTGTTGTTAACATTCATTGCATTTAAAAGTATTAAATTTTGAATGAATAAATTAGCACACCAAATTAAAAAGTTTAATAAAATAATTCAAAAAATGAAATATCCTAAAATTCCGAGATATAAGAATTTGCTCAAAACTATACATTTATGGTCAATCCACTTCCTCGATCAGTAATGTGTGTGTGCTTGTATTATATCCAATTTTAAAAAAAAAAAAAAAAAACCATCAAAGAATATAGTAATTTAATGAGGAAAACGTAAAACGCATAATTGTACCTAACTTTGAGGGGACTTGTATGCAAAAGATTAAAGAATTCTGTTTTTAAAGAATTGTATCTTAATCTAAGAAGTAAAATAGCAACTAAAATATTTAATAAAATAATTTTAAGTAAAAAAAACAAAAATTCTAAAATTTAAGATTTAGTAAAAACGGTACACTTTTGGCCAACTCATCCCCCTTAAATAACACACACACACACACACACATATATATAGAGAGAGAGAGAGTATGTAATTTTGCCAAAAATTCATACATTAAATTTAAATATAGTTTAATATATTTATTTATGTAAAATGATTACCAACGTATTTCTGAGTGCCTGGAAATTGGTGATAATTTATTATTTTCATCTTTTAAACTGTTGTATAAACGAAAATTGCATAAATAAATAATTACACAATTTGTTTACATAAAACAAATTAAAATGTGAAATAAATACAAATATCGCTGCATCACTTCTGATAATAATATTTAGTAATGCCCATAGATCTATTACAAATTGGATGGTGTATGGTTCAATGTTTGAAATTTCACCTTAGTCCGTGATTCTAAACTTCGGCTGAAAACCAAGAAATCGATCCCATTAGATAATTTAAAGGAGTACAGGGAGCATGGCCAAGGAATCATGGGGAAGATTCAGCTGCACGGAAAATTCTACTATTCTCTTTTGCTTTGGGCTAGTAAACGGCCTGTATACTGAGTCTACGTATGCCTCTACACATAAATTGCTCTAGTATCCTTGAGATACCTACAACACAAGCAATTCTTGGGCAGTCGAGGAGACCTGCTCCCTAGACAAATGGTGTGGATTCTACTGACACGTGGATCCCACACCATATGAACGGCAGCAGGTGAACGGCGAGCAGTGCTTCTGTTACTGTCCAAGTATTGGCCCCTATAACAGACATAAGAATTGATGTTGACATATGAAGGAAGAGATGGTGCTCTTGATTTTCTTTGGAAAAATCTTATGTGACATCAATAATTGGCCTTCTTTCTTCATATTCAAATCACAGGTTTCCTTCTATATCATATCATCTTTTTCAACAATATTAAACTGTAACCGAGAAATCATCCAAAATTTGATCCCTCTCACCGCAAAATTTCAGTGTCGCTGATCAATTACACATTCATACATGTTATTGAATAAGAAAGCAGCAAAGGATGAATTTTTGTAATTACAAAAGCCATATTTTCTTTCGAGCTATTGCTGAAAGTGAAAACAAGTTAAAATTCTTGATTGACGGAAAAAATTTCATAGCCTAACAAATATCTGTAGCATTTCTCGAAGAATTGTAGAGTGATCGGGTTTTCACTTGGAGAAGATGATGAAGCAGGTCTGGGTGAGAGAGAGTTGCAAAATCCAACTACCTTGTAGGTGGTGACACGAGAAGGAAATGTGGGCATGTGGGAGAAAAAATTTAAGTTTTTGACGAGTTTGATGAGGATGAGATATGAGTTTTAAGCAAATTCAAATTTGTAGACATGACTTGTCAAGAATAACAATTTGTTAGGAGTTGAGGAAATTCAAATCCAATGAATTATTTTCAATTTAATAAAAAATGTAAAAATATATGTTCACTTAAAGTAACAATATAAAATAGATTATTTTATCCGACTTAATTAAAATGTTGATTATAAAATTATAGAATAAATAATTTTATATGAAAGTCACGATTAAAAAATTAAAGGGTTATAAATTATATACATACATACTCAAATTACTATTTTAAACTTAATATTATTAATTGAAAAATATCCATATTAAGGTTATAATAAAAAAATAAATATAATTATTTTAAATACTCGATCTTAATGAACATGATTGTCAATGATTAATTAATTCATACAAACTTTTTTATAATTCAAAATAACCTTTTAAATTATAATTCTATCCAAAAAAGTAAACATAATCTAAAATAAGTATATAATCCTACCCTTAAAAGTGAATATTATCCTTATGCTATGTTCACTTTTAAGAATGCGATTAAGTCCAGATTGTTCTGAAGAGTTAATTTATCACATTTGTAGATTTGCTATGTGTGATGAATTGTTGATTATTTTAATTATATTATGTTGAACTTGTCGTTTACAATGAGCTTTTAATCCATCGTAAAGAATATATGATTAGACTTGGCAAAAAGATTTTTCCAACCGAATCAAACAGCTGAATAAACTACATCAACACACAGCTAAACCTTGTTCTTGACCTAGCGCAAACGAAAACCCAATGAAAGGAAGGAAAATCAATACTGGATTTGGTAAAAAACTTAAAAGTGTCCGATTTTATTCGAAGCAATAAAACTATTATATATACACACACACGTGCACGCACTTATTTATACAAACACTTCAAAAACATTCGACCATCAGGGCCAAAAAGGGGAAATTGCTAAAATGCACCCAGATCCATCTGAAACAAGTTTCGCCCTTTCCGGGGCAAAAATGTTCTGTCATATTTCATTTTCTCTTGCAAAGGACGCCAATGAATCAGGATGTGATGATCTGCTGTTGATATGTAGAAATGAAGTTAGCCTTTCTACATTGTAGAACTGAAATACTCACAGATATCATTTTTATTTTTTTTCATACTAAAATTGGCCAAAGGGCTCGTTGTCTACAAGTAAGGCCTTGAAGCTAGCACAAAGCAGTAAACTTATTCGGGCATTTTGTGCACATGTCCTACAAGGCAATGCTTTCACTTTTTCTGCTTCTCCACATTTCACTTGCAAATGTTCTTTGAAATGGGCACAGATGCAAGAATACTTTTTTTTTTTTAATTGAAAATTTAAGGTAAAGACCTAATTCAACTTTGCCAAAAGTTTCTTCTAGGTGTCTCTCATCTTTAGCCACTTTGATGCTCAATCCACAAGGTCGTAATTGAATTATTTACACGTGGAATATCACACCATATATTCTTTTCATACTATAAATAGTCGTGCAAGAAATTTTTGGATGATTGTTATTTCAGATAATATGTGAAATATTATGATAAGAGTTTGGCGGCATTGTCCGCTTATGTTAGTCAACACATTGCAAAATGTGATGCAAGAAGCCTGTGGCAAACGGGGGACATGTAACCAAGAACGATTGATGAGGCTATTGTTATGCAGATCTTTAGCAAAAGGACCATTCGTGACGCGATCACGGAAAGATCAAATTTTTATTTTTATTTTTTTTTGTGCTTTTTAACATATTTTGAGCCATATAGACTTCAAAATTCTAGTTTGACATATTTTTAGTATAAATAATTCTTTTATTCAATTGTAAGACATAAGACTTAAAGAGTGTTAAGATTTAATAGGAATAAAATTTTCTCTCTTGAATTTTTTTGAATGATTTCAAATTTATGTAAGTTAATCATAAATCAATTCTAATAGTGATTTTTGTTGAATCATGACATGTTAATTGACTGTGGTGTGTCAATTGTAGCCACTTTATCATGTTGCTTGTATGATTTCAATTACACCACGTTGGGTTGGAGAGTTTAGTGCACGGTTCATGTCCTTAAGTTGAAATTGAGTTCAAATTTTCTTTCAATTTGTTTTTGTTTTGATCGGGTAGCTCTAAGCATGTCAATTCCACATGTTAAGCTCACATTTTTTTTGCTACAAGCACATTTATGGGCACACGTACACCAGTGTAAGCCACTGTAGACATTGTGATTAACATCATCAATCTCTCGTTCCAAGAAGAATTCATGCATTTTCTGAAGTTATCGGGAATTAGATTCTTTTGCTTCTTATATATTGAAACATTGAGACATTGTGGTTCTCTTTATTCGTGTGGGAGATATACTTCTTTGCCTTTCAGTTTCTGAGAAATGAAAACTTCGGAGATTTTGGAAGATGCACTGAGGGATGTTGCAAAATGCGTTGTACAGTCCACCAAGATATTATGCTCAGATTGATTTCATTTTCGTAATCCTGCTTGTTTGACCCAAAACCTGAGATGAACAAGTGAAAAAAAAAATAAAAAATCAGGAGTATTTACTATTTATCTAACACCGTTAGCCCTTATATCTCTTATATATGTGGATAAATGGCACCTTGAATGAGTCTTTGCCCTCAATTTTCAATGAATTCATCAAACTAACCAATCCGAAAGAGAGTGCTGACTCCATGCGTGTACTTCTACGACTACTCTGTGTCTCCTCTGCTGCAAACTTCAGTCAAGTCTGCAAATGGGAGTAACACTGTACTAATTAAATTCTTCAGACCTTCATTTCTCATTTTTTGTTTATACAAGAGAAAAGACACTGCCTAATATCTATGGTTCTAATATTCATTTTTTCTTGCACTATAATAACCTCATGAAATATAGCACCTAAACTTGAAATCAAGGACAACTTCCGTGGCATGATTTGCTATAGGTTATAAACAGATGCTTGGGGGGACAACAACCAATACGGGTGCTATGTGGCGCATTTTGATGACTTAGGCAGACGTGGATTTGAAATAAGATGCAGAGGGTCCTCTAGAAGAAATATGGAGTCAAATTGAACATCATAGAAAATTACGGAGTCTTTCTTGTTTGCAATGGCGACAAAAGACCTCCACTTGCTAGCCTCTCTGTCGATGAAAATTCCAGCCCACATGTATTTTGTATAGATAGTTATTAATTGGCCTTTCGTCGTTCGAGAGTCTTGTTATCGAACTTTTGACACTAATGAAGAAGAGAAACATTCAAATTTATAAGATTTAAGGAGGTAAGCAGCAGAGGTTCTATGTCAGGCTACTTGCATTGCTTCTTCTCAATGTTGTTGGCTCAGATTGTCCAAGCATGGTGGTTTTGTTTACCAGGATATGCAGCATTCCCTTATTAGACAAAGGAGCAGCTCAAACTGCATGGCAAAGTGATGAATTTGAGTACAGTCAAACTCAGTATGACACAGAATTTCATATCCGGTACTTAGTAATACTCGAAAACAGTATGCAGTCTGTGTGCCAATGTTATTCTTATAACTATAAATTAACAAGATTTAAATGTCCCGAGGGAAACATTGAATGTCGGGCCCCAGTGGTTGCTCCCAACAGGCCTTTCAATGGGAAGGATTTTGCCCTACTTATACCCACACTCATAAATACCTATACATAAAATACTTTTAAATGTTCATGTCTATAAATACCTAAAATATAATACCTATATTCTACGCTACCTAATATAATATTAGACTCATTAGTTAATGCCCAAGTTTTATACATATGTTTAGGGTTTGTTTGAGTAAATATTTATTATATTCAAACTTTCATTTATTTGTATTTGTTTTACTTAATATAATTTATCTAAATACTATAATCACTTGATATAGTAATTAGTTTGAGTTACCAAATATCATTTCAATAAAGTCAACTTTATTATAAAATTTATTATATTTTTAAATTTTCTCACTGATATTCAATTTGATGAACTTAATTTTAATACAAAATTTCTAAAATCTAGTTTGAAAATTAATTTTTGAAATTTCAATTCAAATTTCTTTTATTATCTTTTAGTTAATTTTTATTTAATTTAATGAAAATATATTTTTGGTCAAAAAAATAATTTTAACTTATCGAGGACGATTACTTTTGTCTAAAGTTTTGTCCTAATGTTAATGGGTAAAATTGAATTTATAAAAAATTTTAATCACATTATTATAAAATAGCCATGGGAATTAATGGGTAAATATAGGTATAAATACTCATGGGTATTAATTGGTAGAGTAAGATCCACATCCCTAGTTTTAATTTCAATGGGTATGAGTTTGATTATGAACTTGGATATTACCTATTATATTGGATATGAGCTTGAATTTGAGTCTTATTTTATAGGTATGGATAAAATAAAACTCTACCGATTTACAAGCGTATCTCAAGGCCTACACAAACTTGAAGCGCACAGGCAAATGCTTGAGGGGAGGTCATAATATAAGGAAAGCTACGAATCAAGTTGGCTTATTCAGATAAAGTTCAATGTATGCCTTATACAACGATACAAGGAATTCCCAAGCATAAAGCAACATTAAGCCCACAAAATCAGCAAGAATCGATTCTCATTCTCAAGAGGAAATCCAAACGAAATCACTAATCGGCATAACGTGTTAATTAATGTCTCCAAAGTACATGTTATTAAATAACGCGTGTATAGATGAGCTTAATAACGACACACACAGCAGTCTACTATGGGAAGGAAAGCCTGTCAGGCAGTTGCATGTGAGGAATCGATCGAACCATTGTGTGTATGGCGGCACAAGCGAGACATGGACAGTATCGAAATCCACCTCCAAGGTGATAAGTTTTCGAGTCTCCTCAGCCTTTCTCTTTTCAAGTTCAAAACTCATCTTGAGACAATCTTTTTGTTTCTTAGTTTGCTGTTCAAACCTAGGTAACAAAAATTCTACATCCGACTCTCTTTCCATGTTTTTCTGTCATTTATCTGGTGACATTCCAAAATGCAGACGTAGCATGCAATTGGATTAAGAAAGTTGTCAACTCTACATTAGTATGTATAATAGCTCTTCTGATCCTAAATTGCTTGATCTTTATATATTTATGTTGAAAGGTTTCGAAGAGCAGCAAATCAAGATAGTATTAAGCAGTGATGGGAAACTCAAAATCCGTGGAGAACGTCGAATATTAGAAATAGAAAGATCAAGAACGAGGAAATTCGAGAAAGACATCCCAATCTCAGGCCAGTACGATGGCGGCGCAATCCGCGCAAGACTCGTGGATGATTGGCTCTGCATCGACATGCCAAAAGGAAAAGCCTTGGTCCTAGAGAAAGAAAAAGGGTTCTCCCCGTTGGCCGCCGTGGTGATGACAGTGGCGCCGCTGGCCGTCGTTCTCGCTGCCTTTCTTGTTTGTTTCAATCGCCCGTAAATATTGAGAAAAAAAAACATTACAGGCATATATACCTACATACATGTGTACATACAAATAGTTTTTATGTTTCTTTTAAATTTGAGTCGCAGGAACAATATTGGTGCTCCCATATGCAAACGATGAATAGCAACGGGATGATCAAGTGAAAAATGCCAACAAAATTAATTACTAGCTAACGATATGTAGCAAGCTGCATTTTTTTTCCCTTCCAGTTATTGTGTTGTAATAATAAGGTGATCAGATATTGCCAAGATAACTTGTTTTCAATACATTCATTAAATTGTGCATTCTCAGTGGTTCATATTTATTATTGTTATTTGTCGAAATCAAAAAGGTTGGCATTATCTTTTTTTCACGGATAATTACATATATTTTGGACTGAATATTAAGATATAAAATAATTTTTCTTCAACAACAAATAAGAAAAAAGTGATGTCAATTCATTATTATGGTTAAATAAGTAAATTTGTTGTCTCAAGTGCAACACCTCCATCTGCGGTTGCAGATGCATTCTTGGCATTCGCGAAACCTGAAAATCAAACACAAGTTGTCTAAGTGTAAATATAATCTAAATTCACCCAAATATCATCCAAAATGCTCTTTAACTTCTTCAATTCATCACGAACAACACTTGTATGTGCATGCAAGCCTAATATAACCATTTTATCTCCAAATGAGTGCAAAAATCAACGACAATGGACGTGAAAATATGTTATAGAATTATGATTTATGAATGTTCTTTGAAGGTTGTTTCCTTCCTACAAGCCTTCTTCACTTGTGGTGTTTTGTGTCCTTGAAGTTGAACTGCCACCGCCGTTTATAGTGGTCAAGAAGGTGTTCCTTTCATATTTGCTGGATGATGTGGCAAACCTTTAATCGCAAGATACATTTGTCCTCCCAAAATATCAATATTTGTCTTTCATAATTTGGAAAGAATTGATTTGATTGTCAAATTGACAAGATTTGGCTTTTCGCTTAATTTGACTAGTTGACTTGTTACAATTTGATTGGCCAGCTACATTTGAATTAAAATATCAAATTATTTAATTTTAATAATTATATTTAATTAAATTCTTAAAATATATACAATTTATTTTTATTTATATTTAATAAAATAATTGATATGTGTTGCCATTTCATTTGGGACAAATTTTTGCTTGTCTACAAGCAAGTTAGTTTTGGTATTTTTATAAATCTAATTTTAATTTAAAATTTTTCAAAAATAATATCTAAAATTATATGTTTTAAGTGCAAAAATTATAAACAAATATTAAAATTTTTATTTTAATATTTTAATTTAAATTTTAAAGATAAAAATATATCATCAGAATAAAATGTTCTTGTCTAACAAATATTAAATAATAATATATTTTTTAAAAACAAAAGAATTGCAAAAAAAAATAAATCATAAATTTATAATAATAATAATAATAATTTAAGAGAAAAATAGGTGAAAATATGATAAATATTATAAAATAAAAATAAATTCCAATATTTGGTTTTATTTGGTAAACCAATCTCAAAAATCAAAACCAAATTGATATTGAATTTTCAAAAAATTGCATAAAAAATATCTACTGAAATTTCGATTCAGTTTCTGGTCTGAGCATAAATTTTAATTTCGATACTCTTCTGTTGATTTGAACACGGCTAGTTCTCTCACAAGCAACATCCTTTCTGCATATGCTCTACGTCCAAACTAGAGGGATTCTAGTCGTGAGAGAGAGGTAGCCCACCCCAACAGTTTGGAAAGGTGGCGGGATTAACAAAAGGAGGCGAATTGGGGCATTCAATGGCTCTGCGTATGGACTGGACCCAATTCAGCCCCCAATGAAGACAGGTAGTAAAGCCGTCAAGCATGCTATGGTCAGACATCATCCTTGGAGAAGTTGACTTTGGATTATGAGTGATATAGAAAGCTAATCCTCGCAAGGAGACAAAGGTACAGAACTTTTCATGTTAGTGGAAAGGATGTTTGGCGGGATACCCACAGCACCTTCGTTCGAGGACATGAAATCATCCGATGTTGACTTTGAAACGTACACATCGTGGGTGACACAATTGGTCAAAACCTCATCACTAGATTCGACAACAGATTTCAGATTATTCGAAGGGTGTTTGATTAAAGGATTGAGGGACATTCAAGACAGGTAGGTTTGCAAGTGGTAATGGACCAACTTTTGCTGTCATTCCTGCGATTTGGGTCAGTAAATTGGTTAGGAGTATTCAACTTTTGAAGTTGGGGGTGAAGGTTATATTTGTTTTCAAATTATGAAGATTGAAAAAAACGTACTTAATATTAAATTTTTATCTTCTTTTTTCTATTTTTACATAATTACATCAAAATTTGAAAACAAACAAAGTGATTTCAACCTCCAACCACGTGCCAAATCTGCCTTGATCTCAACCGTAATTTATCTATTTTCTGGACATGGAATCCTCATCTGATTCTTCTATTGAGATCCATAACTCTGCCTCTTTTTGAAACTTTCTTTTGCCAAATCTGCCTTGATAAATTTTCCAACAGTATTGCCAATTTCAGTACATTGATATACATAACAGGAATATAATAAGCATGAATCCAAACCAAAGGCTATGTTTGCAAGAGGGTATTGTTGGGGATAATGCTTGGTGTAGTACGTTCAGTTGATAGATTTAGATAGGATATTTATTTTGTGATAATATTGTTAGAAATTAAGCTTAATTTTCTAGCATTTCTATAAAATAAATTAGTTTTGTATTGAAAATTATTTCTTCTAGAATTTGTATGTATGAAGATTGAAATAATGTCTAGATACATAGAGTTGGTGATGTATTTAGACAATGTGTGTGTCCATATTTATGTGGTTGGTGAGTTAGGTGGGGATAGGTGAAAATGGTTAGGTGGTGATTAATTTGAACCATTAGATCTTCTTAATCACTACCGTCCATTCTTAATAGAAAATAATATAAATAGAAGAGTCTTGCAAGTCATTTGTAATTCAAGAGAAGAAGAAAGAAAATATAGAGTTGTAGAAGAGAGAGTTTTTATAAAAGTGTTGATTGAGTTGAGAAGTATAAAATTCTTGAGTGTTATCCTCTCCACTTTCTTCTCTTCTAATTTTGTTCTTTTAAGTTTGTTTTGTGAGCCCACCATACAACAAACTGGTATCAGAGCCTTGTTAGGATGGCTGTTGCTGGTGGAGTCCTTCCAATTCCAAAACTCACAAAAGAGAATTATGAAAAATGGAGCATCCAAATGAAGGCGTTCCTTGGTGGACAAGATGTATGGGATGCAGTAGAAGAAGAATTTCTGGTACCAGAAGATTTGGCTACTGCAAGCAAAGATGTGAGGAAGGCAGTCAAAGAGGCTAAAGTGAAAGATCAAAAGGCACTTTCACTTATCCAACTCAGTGTGGATGATTCAATTTTTGAGAAGATTGCCCAAGCAACCACTTCTAAGAGGGCATGGGATATCCTTAGAAATGCCTTTAAAGGCATTGATAAGGTGAAGAAGGTTCGACTCCAAGCCCTTCGAAGTGAATTTGAGGTTTTGCAAATGAAAGACTCTGAAGAAGTGTTTGAATACATTTCTCGAGTCACTATGGTTGCAAACCAACTTGAAAGAAATGGTGAAAAAATGCCCGATAGTCGAGTCAAAGAGGCTAAAGTGAAAGATCAAAAGGCACTTTCACTTATCCAACTCAGTGTGGATGATTCAATTTTTGAGAAGATTGCCCAAGCAACCACTTCTAAGAGGGCATGGGATATCTTTAGAAATGCCTTTAAAGGCATTGATAAGTTGAAGAAGGTTCGACTCCAAGCCCTTCGAAGTGAATTTGAGGTTTTGCAAATGAAAGACTCTGAAGAAGTGTTTGAATACATTTCTCGAGTCACTATGGTTGCAAA
Organism: Avicennia marina; assembly: GCA_019155195.1. Classification (NCBI taxonomy): domain Eukaryota; kingdom Viridiplantae; phylum Streptophyta; class Magnoliopsida; order Lamiales; family Acanthaceae; genus Avicennia; species Avicennia marina. Next base: position 10,990,593 of record CM032758.1, on the reverse strand, counting down.
CCAACTTGAAAGAAATGGTGAAAAAATGCCCAATAGTCGAGTCGTGGAGAAAATACTACGATCACTTGATTCAAAATTTGATCATGTGGTTGTAGCAATTGAAGAATCTAATGATCTTGAGACCATGACCGTTGATAAGCTTACCAGCAAGCTGCAAGTCCATGAAGAGAAAATCAAAAGAAGAAATAAAGAATCAATTGAGCAAGCCCTTCAAGTGAAGATGAGCATTGGAGAAAAGAAGGACAATGCCTATTGGAATCAAGTCGCACGTGATCATGGCCGAGGACGAGGTCGTGGACGTGGTCGAGGTCGAGGCCGAGGTCGAGGTCGAGGTCGAGGAAGAAGTGAAAGCTATCAAGATCAAAACAAAAATTTTGAGGCAAACAAGTTTCGATCATCAAAAGATCGAGGAAGAGGTGGCTACAATCAAAGGCAAGACAAAAGGGAGGTACAATGCTACAATTGTCAAAGGTACGGACACTATTCATATGAGTGTCAAGATGAGAAAAACGAAAAGTCCTTTTATATTGAAGAAACGAATGAAGTTCAAAACACAGTCTTGCTGGCGCACAAGGGACAAAATGAAGAGTCACTGCATACTTGGTACCTTGATACTGGTGCAAGTAATCACATGTGCGGTCATAGGCACATGTTTATTGAGATAGATGAATCTGTGACAGGAAGTATTACTTTTGGCGATCTTTCAAAGGCTCCTGTTAAAGGTAAAGCAAAAATTCTCATCAAACTGAAGAACGGAGACCACCAATTCATATCGAACGTGTATTATGTTCCAAGTATGAAGACTAACATTCTTAGCTTGGGACAATCGTTGGAGAAGGGATATGATATTCATTTGAAGAATCAGAGTCTCTATCTCAAAGATAACAAAGGAAATCTCTTGGCTCATGTGCCAATGACTAAGAACCGAATGTTCTTAATGAATATCAACACCAATGTGGCGAAATGCTTAAAAGCTTGCTTTGACGAAGAGTCATGGCTATGGCACTTAAGGCTTGGACATTTCAACTTTGGAAGCTTAAAGGAGTTATCCATGAAGAAGATGGTGAGAGGACTTCCATCAATCAATCAACCTGATCAACTATGTGAAGGTTGTCTTGTTGGAAAACAACATCGAGAAAGCTTTCAAAAAGAATCAATGTCGAGAGCCAAGCAACCATTGGAATTGATCCACAGTGATATTTGTGGACCCATTGAGCCAGAATCTTTGGGAAAAAACAGGTATTTTCTACTATTTATTGATGATTATAGTAGAAAAACATGGGTTTATTTTTTGAAACAGAAATCTGAAGCACCTTCAGCATTCAAAAAGTTCAAAGTTCTCGTAGAAAAGCAAAGTGAATTCAAAATCAAGTCAATGAGATCTGATCGTGGTGGAGAGTTCACTTCAAAAGAGTTCACAAAATTTTGTGAAGAGAATAGAATTCGACGACCCTTGACTATCCCATACTCATCACAACAAAATGGGATAGCAGAAAGAAAGAATAGAACTATTTTAAATATAGTTCGAAGTATGTTGAAGAGTAAGAATTTGCCTAAAGAATTTTGGGCAGAGGCAGTAGACTGTGCTGTCTACTTATCAAATCGGTGTCCATCAAGAAGTGTGGAGAACAAGACGCCACAAGAAGCATGGAGTGGATACAAACCAAGTGTATCTCATTTGAAGGTGTTCAGAAGCATTGCTCATGTCCATGTCCCAGACCAACAAAGAAAGAAGATCGATGAAAGAAGTAAAATGTACATTTTCATCGGCTATGACCAACATTCCAAAGGATACAAGGTGTATGATCCTATTGGAAAGAAAGTCATAGTTAGTCGAGACGTGGTCATTGACGAGAAGAGTTCATGGGATTGGAGTTTGGAAGCCAAGGAGCAATTCACATTTTATCCAATAGAGGAGGAGAATAGTTAAACTCAAGAAGAAATAAAGCCTACAACTTCCTCTTCATCAACTCCACAATCAAGTTCGCAATCCGAATCAAGTTCAAGATGTTCCACATCATCAGATGATGAAAATGCTATTGGACCACAAGGAACGAGGACTTGGGATGAAATCTATCAACTTAGCCAAAATCAGAACTTATTTTGTCTTCTTGCAGATTCTGAACCAATCAATTATGAAGAGGCATCAAAAGACAAAGAGTGGAGAAAGGCTATGGATGAAGAAATCGAAGCTATAAAGAAGAACGACACATGGGAGGTGACCTCTCTGCCAACAGGACATAGGCCCATTAGCTTAAAATGGGTTTACAAAATCAAGAGGAATGCAAAAGGAGAAATAGAAAGATACAAAGCAAGGTTTGTAGTAAAAGGATACAAACAAAGAGCTGGAATCGACTATAATGAGGTATTTGCTCCAGTAGCCCGACTTGAAACTATAAGATTCTTGATTGCATTGGCAGCTCAAATGAGGTGGAAGATTCACCAAATGGACGTAAAGTCTGCCTTTCTGAATGGATTTCTTGAAGAAGAGGTGTATATTGAACAACCTAAAGGCTATGTTGTTCGCGGGCATGAAAATAAAGTTCTTAAATTAAAGAAGGCACTTTATGGTTTGAAGCAAGCACCAAGGACGTGGAACAGCCGGATTGATCAATATCTTCAAGAAAATGAATTCAAGAAGTGCCCTTATGAACATGCTCTCTACATCAACATAAGTAAGAATGGTGATATACTAATCATTTGTCTTTATGTTGATGACTTGATATTTGCAGGAAGCAACTCCAAGATGATTAATAATTTTAAAAAGGCAATGACCAAGGAGTTTGAGATGACTGACATTGGATTGATGGCTTACTACCTTGGAATTGAGGTAAAACAACAAGATGATGGCATTTTTATCTCTCAAGAGAATTATGCCAAAGAAATACTAAAGAAATTCAAAATGGAAGATTGCAAGTCCATTAGCACTCCAGCAGAAGTTGGTATGAAGCTGTCAAAAGGTGTTAATGGAGATCCAGTAAATTCCACCTTATTCAAAAGCTTGATTGGAAGCTTGAGGTACTTGACATGCACAAGGCCTGATATCCTTTATGCAGTTGGCCTTGTTAGTCGCTACATGGAGACTCCAACAAGTTACCACCTTCAAGTTGTAAAGAGAATACTTCGATATATCAAAGGAACCATTGAATATGGTGTGTTCTATCCTGCAACTGAAGACATGAAATTGAAGGGATACAGTGATAGTGATTGGGCTGGTGATCTTGACGATAGAAAGAGTACAAGTGGATTTATATTTTATTTTGGAAACACAGCATTTACTTGGATGTCAAAGAAACAATCAATTGTGACCTTATCAACGTGTGAAGTTGAGTATGTTGCGGCAACAGCAAGTGTCTGCCATGCATTGTGGTTAAGAAGTTTACTTAAAGAGCTTCACCTTGATGTGAAAGATGAGACTACAATATATGTCGACAACAAATCAGCGATTGCTTTAACGAAGAATCCTGTGTTCCATGATCGAAGTAAACACATTGACACACGCTTTCACTTTATAAGAGAATGCATTGCAAGGAAGGAAGTGCAGGTAAAATATGTGAAGAATGATGAACAAGTTGCTGACATCTTTACAAAGCCCCTAAAAAGAGAAGTCTTTGAGAAGTTGCGGCATCAGCTCGGGATGAGAAAATCAAGCTTAAGGGGGCATGTTAGAAATTAAGCTTAATTTTCTAGCATTTCTATAAAATAAATTAGTTTTGTATTGAAAATTGTTTCTTCTAGAATTTGTATGTATGAAGATTGAAATAATGTTTAGATACATAGAGTTGGTGATGTATTTAGACAATGTGTGTGTCCACATTTATGTGGTTGGTGAGTTAGGTGGGGATAGGTGAAAATGGTTAGGTGGTGATTAATTTGAACCATTAGATCTTCTTAATCACCATCGTCCATTCTTGATAGAAAATAATATAAATAGAAGAGTCTTGCAAGTCATTTGTAATTCAAGAGAAGAAGAAAGAAAATATAGAGTTGTAGAAGAGAGAGTTTTTATAAAAGCGTTGATTGAGTTGAGAAGTATAAAATTCTTGAGTGTTCTCCTCTCCACTTTCTTCTCTTCTAATTTTGTTCTTATAAGTTTGTTTTGTGAGCCCACCGCACAACAAATATATAACAGTAGTAATAGAGTTTACGATATATACATATAAATGTATGTACATATGTATGAAATTGAACGTAAGTGCGTGTTCATATATGTGTATTCCGGTTTGACCGTAAACAGATATAACGATTAAAAAAAATTAGTTAAGTGTATATATGTAATTGATAGAAATTTTGAATTCGAATTTAGATAAAAATTTTATTTAGTGGAGTCAATTCGACAGAATGACCAACGAACCTGTTCAAGCACTTTTTTGAATTCTTCCACTTTTTCATATACAAGGGCAACGGTGTTCTGTTGAGGGACATTAACATGAGCAATGCTGTTAATGCCGCATGCATGCTGTTAAGAGGATATACTCAGTGGCTCCACAGTTGAGGGGTGTGATTATCATTATTATTAGTTTTTTTTTAATAGAGTTGGAGGCTGTTCGATGGGTTGGTAAATCCACAGTGCACTCAAGTCAACTTGTTTTGTTAATTAGGACATTTATGGGCTCTGATGGTAACCGGGAATTCTCCCACTTGAAATAGAGAAAGAAATCGTGAATCAGCAACTGCAAAAAAGCCATACTTGTACACTTACAAGGGAAATAAAAAAATGAAGAGGATGAGATCCAAGGAATGACAAGAGCAAAGGAGAGAGAGGTGTATGGTGCAGACCACTGTTTTTAAACTTGGACCGAATTCGATCAGTCTAACTGACTGGTTTAATTGGCAACTAGTTGGGAGTCCAATTCGAGTTTTGGTTTATTTTTTTTTAATTTTGTATTAGTTATTATTATTATTTTTGCTCGAAAGAAAAAGATGAAGAAGAAGAAAAAAAGAGGAGTAAGAAGGGGAGGTAAAAAAGGAAATATGGCAAGAGGGAAACAAAAAATAGAAATGTACCATAAATTGAAAAATGCGGAAAAGAAAGCCAAATAAAGAAAAATGAAAATGTATAAAAGAAAAAAAAATAATTCTATAATAATCATTCTACCAAGTATTTATTATTTTTTCTTTACCTATGGTTAAATAATTATTCTATATATAATGAATAAGTTATTGTGAATCAAATAGATTAATTATTATATATTTAACTTATTTTATTTTTTAAAATAAATAATGGATTATATATTTTTTGCTCAAATAATAGCGTTACATTGACTTGTATACAAACTAGGTAGGCATTTTAAAAATATTTTCAATATTTTTCTTTGTTATTATATATATATATATATATATATATTATAACTTAGGCTAACTGGCTTTTAGATGCAGTTGGATCGGTAAATTAGTTGAACCAATGAACTGATATGGTATCGTTCCAATTTTCAAAACGTTGGTGCAGACAAGGAGAAATGATGAAAACAAACTTCCAGAAAGGAACAGGGAGAACCCAAGAAACCCAAATGAAAGAGTTCCACTCATCGAGAGAGAGAACGTATCTAAGCCTTAAAACTTACTTGACAGAATTGTGCCATTGAAGAAGCTCTGCTGGTGGAATTGGATAAACAATACAAAATATTGGAAATTATGCGAAGATAGAAAGACATATAGATATGGCTTTAGGATGGTGATGCCGACACAAAAATCTTCCATCTCTCAACTATCTTCCAATCTCAAGTGAATAGGATCCATTGTTTGAAAACTAATGACGGAGGGGTCACGTTTAAATGGAAAGATTTTGGAGAACATTTCCTCAATTCCCACCTGCATCTATTTTCAATAGAATACCTTCAAAGGATGTCAACATTTCTAGAAGACCTTGAGTCTCTCATGTTAAACATTCAAGTAGCAAATAAATATACCACAAGAAGGTAAAGGATCAAAATTTACCTCTGGCCATAGCCCAAAAAGTTGCTCGGGTCTACGGATCTTTGATTCTCGAACACACTAAAATCTTCCACTCTTAAATCTCATTTTGATGATATATATGTATAAGAATTGAGCATAAGGATCTTAATGCACAAACCTCCTTTACATAGGTGAGTTCGCATCAAACACAACCTACTTCGCTTGGGTTTGTGGTTATTCGAAATTGAATTTTTGTGCATTCAAATTTTATTAAAATATATGTTGGTTTATCTAACTGCAACAACCTTAAAAGTCTTATTGTGTTTTAGATTTTGTTAGAATCATCTTTAAGAGTTTGACTTTTTTAAGCCTTTCAATTTGTATCTCAATCATTAGACCACAATTAGGATATTTATATATATGCTAACATTTTCCCACTTAGTCTAACAACCAACTTGACAACTTAATCTAAGTTCAACTTTATAGGAAATATAATACATGAATCATGCTAATGATTTCTCTATTTTGCGAGGACCACTTTTCATGTATTACAATGTATAATATTTTCGAACTTTATGGTAATCTTACTATATGAATAAACCCTATGTTTATTCAAGATCCAAACATATAATTTTTTTTAAACCAAAAATGTGCAAAAAAATGAGAAAATTATATAAAAATAAAGTTTCATTAATGTAATAACAAATATTACATATTGGGACTTAATCCTATATTCACAATATGATTCCTAAATTTCACTGAAGGCATGTCTTCAGTTAAGGAATCTGTAATCATCAATTCAATGCTGATTTACCCAACAAAAACTTTCTTCTTCTTAACTCGCCTTTTTATAACTATGAATTTAATGTCGATGTGTTTAGATAGACTTCTACTTTTGTTGTTTTTAACCAAAATATAGAAGCTTAATTTTCACAATAAATCTTTATGGATTGAGCGTTGGAATTCACAACTTTAAGCTCAAATATGAACTTCTCAACCATATGCCATTATGATGTAACTTCAAAATAAGATACAAACTCAGCTTTTGTAGTGGAGGAAGTAATCAATGTTTGCTTAGTACTCCTCCACGATACAACCCTACTGACAAACATGAAAATGTACTTTGATGTTGATTTTCATGAAACAATGCAATTGGCACAATTTGCATTCAAGTATCCAACTACTTCTAAGTTGTTGGTTTATCTATACATAATCATATTATTTTTGGTGCCTTATAAGTACGGCATCAACCTTTTAGTAGCTATCCAACAATCAAGGACTAGATTACTTTGATATTGATCTAACATTCTATTTGCAAATACAATGTTAGGCCTTGTGTATACTTGAGCATATATTAAGCATCCAATTGCATAAGCATAAGAAATGTTTTTCATTTGTACTCTTTCCAAGTCATTTTGACGGCACTAGTTCAAATTGAACTTGCCCACCCTTTCCAATAAGAGCTGCACTTGGTGAACAATTTTTCATCCAAAATCTCTTCAAAATTTTATTGATGTAGGTTTCCTGAGATAATCCTAAAATCCTAAAAGATCTATCTCGTTGTATCTTAATGCTTATGACATAAGATGCATAACCTATATCCTTCACTTCAAAATTTTTGGAGAGGAATCATTTCACTCCATATAGCACACCTTTATTATTGGTTGCAAGCAACATGTCATTAACGTATAGGATAAGGAAACAAATTTTTACTCTTACTGCCCTTATAGTATGTGCATTCATCCATCATATTCTCTTCAAAGCCAAATGATGAGATAACATCATAGAATTTTAAATACCATTTATGAGAAGCTTGTTTCAACCTATATAGAGATTTCTTAAACTTGCAAACCCCTTTAGGCAACTCAACAAGGTCCCAAACATTGTTACATTCTGTGGAAGCTATCTCTTCTTTTATGGCATTATACTATAAGTCCAATTCTCTAGAACTTATGGCTTGTGAAAATGACTTGGGTTCATTTTTGACTCTAATGTTAAAGTCACATTCTTGAAAATACACCACATAATCACTAGATATTACTGATTTCTCTATTCTAATAGATCTTCTTAATGTTGTATCGACATTTTTATTAAGAGGATGTTGTTCTACTAATTGTTCAATATTTTCATTTAGTTCTTGAACAACTTGATCTATTATTTTTAGTGTCCTCTGGAATTTCTTAATTATCATTTTTAGTTTGTTAAGTCTCAACAACAAATTGTGTGACATCTGATGAAACATGAGGGATTCCATGAATAATAATCACTCTAGTACTCGAAGTGGAAGACTCAGTACTTGAATGATATTTCTTAGGAATTTCAGTCATGTTGGATTCATAATAGACAAATAAGATTTCAATATCTTGAGATTCGAGACATTTCTTGTATTTTTGCAATTCCTTCCTCACGTGACCCCCCCCCCCCCCCCGTTTTTCTATAATAGAAGTAATGCTTGGAATTCTTCTTAATATCTTGCTGGGTAGGTATTTTACCCTTTGCCTTTTATTTGGCTTAAATCTTAGTCCTTTCCCTAGTTGCCACAAGCTCACCATTAGAGTTGTCTCGTTAGTTTTTCAACAACCATCCCTCCTCTTGTACACACATGGTTATTAATTCATTAACTGATCATTTTTCCTTGTCAGTGTTATATAATATTTTAGAAAGACTATATGGTTGTGGGAGAGTATTTAGAATATAGCGCACAAGGAAAAACTTGAACATTTCAACCTCAAGTGTCTTTAATTAAACTGCAATGTCTTGTATCTTTGATGTGCTCATGCACACCTTAAACAGTGGTGAGTTTTATTGAAGAAAATTCAATTATCAGGGTTCTCACAAGCGCCTTATCTAAAGTTTTAAATGGATCATCAATGACCTTAAGCAAAGAACAAACATTATTATGCTGATTGACAGAACCACGAATAGTTGTAGATAATTTTTTTTTTAATGAACATAGTAGTTAGCTGGTTAAATAGTTCCCATGTTTTATAAAGTGTCTTAGCTTTAGCGAAGCTTTCATTTGTATCCTTTGGTGGTTTATCTTCCTTATAGTATAATCAATGTCCATCTGCCCCAAATGAAGGAGAATTCTCTCCTTCCAAACTCTCCTTCCACAATTAATATCAATAGTTTGAAATATTGCATTCATAAACATATATGCATAATATAAAATTGAGGTTAATCAATTCAAATATATGTCTATCAATGTAAGACATATTACATAGCATAAATCCAATAACATAAAAATCGACTGTTGGCTAAATTTTTAATTCAATAGAATTTATGTAAACTTTATGATAAAACTGTTAAAACCATTCCTAATTCTAGTGGGTAGATTAGGAGAGTTTTAATATTTTATCCTAATCAATTATTTTAATACAATAAAAATTCCTATGGGTAAAATTTATTGTATTAAAATAACTAATTACAATTAAATATCTCAACATTTTATGTGATCTTGCATATAATTTTTCATGATTGTAGTTGCAATGGCTAAGCCCTAATCAAAAGTTATATTGATTACTAAAACATTTATTCAAAAATTTATTCACAATTCATGCTCAAAGTAAGAATAAATAAGCAAAAATGTGAAAAAAGAACATCATAAGCAATATAGCACGTAGGATAGAAGCTCACCAATTGAGCTAGGGTTGGATTTGTTGGAATGCACCATAGAAGTCTGAAGATAAGCAACAAGTGTGGTGCATTCTATCAAAAGTGTGTTTGGACTTGGGAGATTGAGGTAAGACCTTGTAAGTTATGCATAAAATGGAAAAGAAGAAAAAAGAGGAAAAAATAAAAAAAATAAAAAAAATTGGTATTTGATTTGGTATAGTATATTGAACCTAATTATCGATACTAAACTAAAAATCAAATTTTTAAAAAATGTTATGCCCAATACTAAATCAAAATTTTGGTTTGGTATCAAAATACTGATCTATGAGAGTGACAAATATGTTATTAGCTGTCTGGTTATAACTCCCTCTTTGTTTCTAAATTCCAGAGGAATGATATAGTCGAGTACATTAGGGAGCAACTGTCTGGTTTTGCCTTCACTTCTAATGGTTGGGTGCAATCTTATGGACCCCGATGTGTGAAGCCACAATCATTTATGGTGATGTGAGTCGGCCTAAGGCAATGACTGTCTTCTGGTCTACTGCTACCCAGAGCATGACAAAGCGACAATGAAAGGAATGCTTACTAGCCTTGTCACCATTCTCAACTGGTCTTTCGGAAGAAATGACCAACCAAGGTATATATATCATTTTGTCTCCATTCCCAAACATATTGATCAAGCGATTGTAACTAAAAACTTTTTGTCTTTACAATCGTAGATGTCGTGATCAATTGCCAACGATCGTGCGATGAGGGATCAACCAATGCAGTAGCTGATTAAGCAGATGAGTGGAAGTTAGGAAGGATCGCTTAGCAGTGGATCACACCAACACAATCGCGAGAATCGTGCTCAATTGGGAATGTAGCTAGATCAATTGCACAGACTGTTTTTTGGAAAAAAAAAAAAGGGTTTGAAGCGCAAACACCTTGAACTCTTCAAGGACTATAAAAAGACTTCAAAAAACACATCTAAGACAGAGAACCCTCAGGAGACTTAGAAAATTATTTCCAAGTTCAAGCCCTGAGGAATCAAGAAGGAGATTTTGGAGAAGAAATTCATAGCGTTCATACTGGGTGTGCAAATCTATGATTTGAATACATACACTAAGTTTTTTTTCCCAAATATGATATTGTTGATTAGATTTGATATGAGATAAGCGATGATGATGTCTAGCTAAATTTTCTAATGCCTAGGAATCTTTCAAACAAATCTGAGTTGTAACTCGATAATTTTAATTCAATTTTAATGAAATATTTTTCATCAAATTATTTGTGTTACCTGTGCTTAATTCCAATTATATCTATATGGTTGGATTTTTTGTTATGCATGAATTTGTAGATTTGAGAGAGTCAATTTTATGCATTAGAACTAAGGTACATATGTTAGATAAAATTTTGAGTCGAGAGATTGATGAATTCTAATGAATCGGTAACGTGATTAAATGCACGCATTTAGAATGAGATGAGATCGAGAGGAGATTTCTATTTTTACATAGGTTTCCATTTGACACTTAAGAGAAATAATGGAAAAATAACTGAAAGTGTTGATTAATAATTTTGATGGAATGAAAATCTATTGAATAGTTGAATTAATGATGAGGAGTGAGATTGATTTCCTAGGTAATTCTTTGACATTGATTACTTCGTGACTTTTTGTGTGCTTGGTCATAAAAATATATTTGTTTCCTAATTAATTGTTATCTACTTTCATTAATTTTTCTGGCTTCATTACAATTGCTTGACTTAAATTTGAGACTAAATAACAATAGCTAGTATAGTTTGACTTTTGATCCCTATGATATGATACTCGTGCTCATTGAGTGCTGTAACTTGACACAATGCACTTGTGGTTATTTGTAAACTTTATTTTTGAATGATCAAGTATTCTGGCGCCATTTCTAGGGATCAAGTTTTGCTAGACTCTAGATCAAGCTAAGTAGGTTCGTAGATCACTTAGGTAGGTCTTAGGTTATACTTGATTAGGCTAGAAGAACTTAGATTTTAGGTGTTTTATAGTTTACACATCGAACAATAGGGTTAGAAGACCTCAAGTTTGATCATGAGATAGATAGAACTTGTCATAGACTAAGAAAAAAGCTTGAATTTTGTGATGGATGAAGATAACAATAATCCAAATCCAAATCAAAATCTTATTGAAAATGCACCTCCTTCAATAAGCACCCAGAGCACTTCGAGATTACTACTAGTCTCTTGTGCATAAAAAGTTTTTTGGCATTCAATAACAACTTGTTCAAGCTAATAATTTTGAGTTGAAACCATTTCTAATAGGTATGGTTCAACAAAATCAATTTGGGGGGCTTTCTCATGAGGATCCTAATCTACACCTAGCTACTTTCTAGAAATCTATGACAACATAAAGATGAATGGCATTTTTAAAGACAGCATTTGCTTGAGGCTTTTTCCATTCTCACTCTAGGATAAAGCAAGAGAGTGGTCGTGCTCTTTGCATCCGAGTAGTATAAATTCTTGGGAGAAATTGGCCTAAAAATTCCTAAATAAATTCTTTCCTACCTCCAAAACCTCTTAGCTTTGTGGTGAGATAGCATAATTTCACCAATTGGATTATGAACCTTTGCATAAGGCATGGAAGCGTCTCAAAGACCTATTTTGTAGATGCCCTTAACATTGCTATCAAGATTGGTTCCAAATCTAACTGTTCTATAATGGTATTACTGGTCAAACAAGGACAATAGTTGTTATTGCCATAGGTGGTATTATCCTTAGAATGACAACGAGTGAAGCTTATTGTTTACTTGAGGAAATGTCAGTCAACAACTACTATTGGGCACATGAAAGGAACCAAGTTAGGAGGGTTGTTGCAAGCATGTTTGAGGTTGATCAATTTACAGTCTTAAGTGCTCAAGTTTATGTCCTGAGCAACCAAACCACTCAATTAACTACAAAGGACTCTTCTGATTAATCAATTGAAACCATGGCAAGCACTTTTGCTATAGATGGTATGGAGAATGTAGAGCAAGCAATTTATATAAATAATCGTGCTTTTGTTTTGTGCAATAATTTCCAAAACCAATACCATCTTGGTTTAAGAAGTCATAAGAATTTCTCATATGCAAATACAAGAAATGTTCTTAATCCACTACCTGGACATAATCAACCACCTCCTTAAAAGAAGCTATCCTTGGAGGATTTAGTGATTTCTTTTGTCATGAAATCTAAAAAAAGGCATGAAAAGTTCGAATTAAGGTTGGATAATTTGGAAACTCACATAGAAAATTTAGGAGCCTCTATGAAAAATTTGGGAATCCAAGTAGGGTAATTGACAAATGCTTTAAAACAAAACTATCCACATATTTTCTGTCAACTGATACCGAACCAAATCCATGAAATTAGTGTCACTCAATAATTAAGAGAATTGGATTAGTTATCCAACCCTAAGAAAAAGCTCCTAATGAAACGGAAAAATTCCAAAAGATAAAAAGACACTTGAATTTGAAAAAGAAAAAGCCAAAGAGGAACCAACACTTAATGGAATAACTTTTTGTGGTCCTCCTCCTCCTCCCCATCCTCCTCCACCATTTCCTAAGTGCTTCCACAAGCAAAACTGGACAAACATTTCCCAAAATTTCTGGAAATCTTCAAAAAGATTCATATAAATATTCCTCTAGCTAAGGAACTTGAGCATATACCGAACTATGGGATGTTTACGATGGAAATGGATTGAAGAGGGGACAGTGAAATTATCTTGGAGATGCAGTACCATGGTCCTTTCCACAATTCCATAAAAGATGAACGATCTTGATGGATTCACCATTCGTTGTACAATTGGTAAAACCACTTTTAAGAAAGCATTGTGTGATCTAGGGTCTAGTTTCAATCTGATGTCATACTCAATTTTTGAAAAACTAGGAATCGAAGAGATCAAGCTCGTGCTAAAATTTCTCTTCAAATAGCTGGTCAGTCCTTGACTTTTCCTAGGGATATAGTGGAAGATGTCTTAGTTAAAGTTGACAAGTTTATTCTTCCTGTTGACTTTGTGGTGCTAGATATGGAAGTTGACAAAGAGATGTGTATTGTTTTTGGCCATCCATTCTAAGCCTCTGCTAGGGCTATGATAGACGTTCAAAATGACACCCTTGCTTTACGAGTTAATGATGATGAAGTCAAATTCAACATCTATTCCTGCCATGAAACTTCCAAACGATACATCTGATTGCAATAAGATAGATGTGATTAAATCCTATGTCGAATAGTATGCAAGGGAGTTCTTAGTAAAAGATGAGCTAGAACATGGGATAGCAAACTCTAAGAGGTTAGTGAAGTTAAGGACATTCCCACTCTAAAATTTCATGATGTACATCTTGTTGATTCTACTGAGCAGGGTGCTTCTACGGAAAATCATTCTGTAAAATCACACTTGGATTCTGAGCCATCTCCCCTGAATCCTGAGGAGTTGACTTTAAAACCTCTCCAAATCATCTTTTGTATGGATTCATAGGAGAGAATTCAACTCTTCCTATTATCATCTTTACCTCCCTTGAAAAGGAGCAAGTTGAAAAGTTGCTTGCTACCTTAAGGCATCACAAAAGCACAATAGGATGATTTATTTTTGACTTAAAGGGAATTTCTCTATTCATTTGCAAGCATAAAATTCCCATGCGAGATTAAGCAAAGCTTACTATTGAACACCAGAGAAGGCTGAATCCTACTATGCAACAGGTTGTGAAAAAGGAAGTGCAAAATTATTTAAGGCAGGTATAATATATCCATCTTTGATAACTCTTAGGTAAGCCCTAAACAAGTGGTTCCATAAAAGGGTAGAATGATATTAGTTAAATTGAAAGTAATGAAGACATATCCACACGAACAATTACTAAGTGGTAAGTTTGCATAGATTACCGAAAATTAAATAAGGCTACTCATAAAAACCACTTCCCTTAGCCATTCATAGATCAAATGCTTGATAGGATAGTAAGACATGAGTACTACTATTTTCTTGATGGATATTATAGTTATAATCAAATTTCAATAGCTTCTAAGGATAGGGAGAGACCACCTTTATGTGTCTATATGGCGCACTTGCCTACCATTGCTTGCCATTTGGCCTCAATAATGCTCTAGTCACTTTTTAGAGATTTATGATGGCCATCTTTCATAATTTTGTGGAAGACATGATGGAGGTATTTATGGACAATTTCTTTATCTTTTGGTATGTCCTTTGATCACTATCTTGAAAATCTTTCTAGGGTTCTTTGAAGATGTGATGAGAAAAATCTTGTGCTTAATTAGAAAAAAATGCCACTTTATGATGAAAGAAGGCATAGTTCTTGGCTATTGTGTCTCTTTTCAAGGATTGGAACTCGATTGCACCAAAGTGGCTACAATTGAAAATCTTCCTACTCCTACTTTTGTAAAAGGTGTTAGCAGCTTCTTAGGGCATGTTGGTTTCCACTGGAAGTTATAAAAGATTTCTCTAAAATTGTCAAGCCCTTGTGTACCTTACTAGAAAAAGACCAACTTTTCAAGTTGGATGATGCTTGAGTCGAAAACATTTGAATTAATCAAGAAAAAACTTATTTCAGCACATGTCGTTATTGTTCCTCATTAGAGTCAACCCTTTGAAATAATATGCGATCTAGTGATTATGCTTTAGTGGTTGCCTTAAGTCAAAGAAGGGACCAAATATTCCATGTGATCTATTATGCTAGTAAAACCCTTAATGAGGCTCAAATCATTTACTTTACTACTAAAAATGAGATGCTAGTTGTTGTGTTCACTTGAGACAAATTCCGTCTATACATCTTAGGGTCTAAAGTTACTATGTACATTGATCATGTAGCTATTTGCTATCTGTTTGAGAAAGAGAATGCGAAGCCAAGATTGATTTGATGGATTCTCTTTCTCTAAGAATTCCATTTAGAAATCCAAGACAAAAAGGGGAGTGAAAATTACATTGTTGATCATTTTCCTAGGATGGAACAACCAAAGGAGGAGAAAATTAATATTGAAGAGATGTATCCTAATGAACAACTCTTAACAATCTTTAAAACCCTCCCTTGTTACGCTACCATAGTGAATCATTTAGTAAGCAGCCTATTACCATCGAATCTCTCCTACATTTAAAAGAAAAAGTTCTTACATGATGCTAAAAGTTACTTGTGAGAGGATCCTTTGCTTTTTAAGAGTTGTACCGATTAAGTAGTTCGTAGGTGCATACCCGATTTTGAGTTCTAATCCATTCTAGAAGCTTGCCACAATTCACCATATGGCGGCCATTTGGGGCTTACTCACACAGCTGCAAAGGTCTTACAATCTAAGTTCTATTAGCCTACACTGTTTAAAGATTGTTATTCCTTTGTGAAAGCTTGTGATAAAGCTACAGAGAAGGAAATATCTCAAGGAAACATAAATTACCCCCAAATCCAATTTCTAAAGTCGAATTATTTGATGTTTGAGATATAGATTTTATGGGACCTTTTTTGAAATCTTTTGGACACCGGTACATCTTACTAGCTATCAATTATGTTTTTAAGGGGTGAAAGCCCCACGAATGATGCCAGGGTAGTCCTCAAGTTCTTGCACAAGTATATTTTTACTAGATTTAGCACAATTAGAGCCATTGTTAGCAATGGAGCACACAATTTTATAACAAACTATTTGAAGTAATGATGGTTAGGTATGATACCAAACACAAGAAAGCCTTGCCTCATCACACACAAGCAAACAATTTAGCTAAAGTGTCCAATTGAGAAATTAAACAAATTCTTTAGAAAACTAGAGGCACAAATAGGAAGGATTGGGCTCGTACACTTGATGATGCACTATAAGCATATAGAATAGCCTATACTACATCAATTGGAATGTCTCCATTGTGATTGGTGTATGGTAAGATGTGCCATTTACCTATAGCATTGGAGCATAAAACTCATTGGGCTACTAAGAAGTTAAACATGAATTTTAAATGAGCTGGGGAGCATAGGCTATTGCAACTAAATGAACTTGAGGAATTTAGGAATGAGTCCTACGAAAATGCTATGATTTATAAAGATAAAACCAAAAAATGGCATGATAGGCACATATTAAGGCATGGATTCAAACTTGGCCAACAAGTCTTCTTGTACAATTCACGTCTTAAACTTTTCCCTTGTCAGCTGAAGTCTAGGTGGTCTAGTCCTTTCACAATCTCTCATGCATTTCCATGTGGCATTGTTAATTTAATAGCAAAAGATGATAGCAAATTTTGCATTAATGAGCAGATGCTCAAACGCTATTATGGACAAAAGGACTATAGAGCTAAAAAGCACTACGTGTCAGATGCCATAAATTGAGCCTTAATATGTCGAGCTGGAGATGATAAATTTGGTGCTGGTTGGGAGGTAACCAAACGTTTTATTGCTTTCATGAAAGTTTAGGACCTAGTTTTATAGGATAGATGATTTGGATTTCTTAGATAATAATAATAATAAACAAATAAATAATGGCTTAAAAATAGTCAAGATCTTAATGTGCAACCTTGGGATCGATCTCATTATGTTAGGATTGTAAAAAGAGTGAGTTTGGAGGGCTTGATTGACATGGGCCATACTCAGATCAATCGCGTACGTGTGATTGTAATTCTAGAAATCTTGGCCCTTCACAATCAACCGGGGGGATTTTTCGATTAATTGCACATACGCATGAATGTAAATCTAGAAAACACCCAGTTTGTGATTGACAAACCCCTTAGTATGATCGATCGAGCTAGTAAATGATCATAAGTTTAATATGCCACATAGGACTTCACGATTGATTGTACTAACTCTGAATTGATTGCAAATGCAATCTGCATAAATATTAGGGTACACTAAAATGATCCCACACTGTAAAACATAAATTTCTCCCTCCTTCTTCTCCATCACCTAAGAACTTGATTTTTGCTCGATCAAAGCCTAAAATCTCACCCGAATACAATCCCAATCACCTAATACCCCACTTCACCAATTAAATCCTTCAAAATATCAAGGTATGCCTCAACTCCTAAATTCTTGCAATTTTGTTGGATGCAATTGATAAATTAGGATTTTAAAGCCACGCTTTTGAATTTCTTGTGAAGTGAAGTGCCTTGTGGATTATAGTGCCTTCTTAAGAATTTCATGGTATGTGGATAACTTGGGGTCTTGAATTGCATACCTTCCTTGTTTGTGTGTGCATTTGTATTGTTAGCCATACTTGAATGATTATGGAATTACAAGGAAGTAATGCTAATTGTTTGGTAGCTTTAAATCATGAAAATTTGAGGCAGAGAATGCAATTCATAGGGTGAATTTTGAAACTTTATCTTGGAATTTGATGCTTCATTTATGGACATTTGTTTGTTTTAGAGGATTTCTTTGTATGTCTATGGATATGAGTTCCTTAATTTCAAACATGCAAGTGAAATGCTAATGATTTGGTTTGAGTTGATGCATGTCTATAGTTGGTGGTCAATACTGGTGAACATTCATGTGAAGATGAATGTTGATTGGTCTATGTGAGCTTGAAGGAATTGTGATGTTTTTTAGGAACTGCTGCAATGTTGATGCTTAATTCATGTGGAATTTCTTGGCCCATTGATGTTGCACATATTACTGATCACAGTTATTGTGCTTACATGTTAAATTGTTGAATTAGTTGCACTTTGTGAGGTATGTAGCTATAAAAGTTTGGAAGATATGTTGAGTGACGAGTGTGGGGGAGGGATGACCTAGTTGAAATGGCATAGGGATGAAGAAAATGAATTTTTGCTTTATCTTCTACTCTAGCTCATGCCACATGTCTACTTTGATCCTTGTTCAGTATATGATTGTTTTATGGTGCAAGCATAGCTACTAGGAGATGTAGACAAAGACAACCTAAGTAGAAGGATGACCCGTTAGTGCGTTTTGATAGAAGAAAGTTTAGTTTGGAAGTGGCAAAGGAGAGGTTTGATACATATAAGGCTAAGAATAAAAGGCTCCTCCCTCAGTAGGGAATGCCTCTCAAACCAAATCAGCACAATGATAGATGGGTAGTGGACAGGATCTTGGCGTGCTAGTGGCCTCAGGTTCTTAGCTAATCTTGATGTTACCTACAAAAAGTTTATTTATGAATTTTACACTAATGTACTAGATAAGGAGAGCAACCTTGTTAAAGTGAGTGATAAAACTATAAACATTAGCCTTGAAGCAATTAGTACATCCTAGAAATTAACACTAAGGGTAAGAAATGTCAACTAAATCACCTTCATCTCATAGAATCTTTTGAGGTAGTATTACGGGACTTGTGTGACCATCACCCTGAGGCTAGGTGGAGACGGTCAAATAGGATATCTACATTTTTCTTGCATGTACAATTAGAAGGGAAAATAAAGGTCTAGCACCTTTTTGCGTGCTATAACATTATGATTATATCACATAGGGCAGATGTTTCTCATGACTAAACTTGTATTCTCTATGCAATTAAGCATAGGCATTATTTTGATTTGGGGGTGGTAATATATAGAGGGATACTACATGTAGCTGCACACCCACAAATAGGTCTCCCGTACCCACATTTGACCACCCTGATGATTAGTGCTAAGGGAGTGCAATTAAGTGGAGAGACATTATTACTAGCATCACCACTCTACTTTGGAGCTATTGATTGCATTCAAGCAAGAGTATTCCATCAACTTAATAGATAAAGGGCCCAACAACAACAACAGGCATAGGTAGAGGAGGATGAGGATAATAAGGGATTGGGTGCAGTGGCACCTATGGACGCACCTATGGACTAAGGTCTCATAGCTGATGGAGTAGACAAGCAGCTAGCCTATGAGCAGCGACTTAAGGTAACCCAGCCAACACCGCCACTGAGACCATGGAGATTATAGCGACAGATTTAAGTGTTAGCTTATGAGCAGTGCCAACTTTGAGACAATATGATAGTGAGCTTTGAGGCCATTCAATTGGGCATGCAAACCCTACATGCCAACATGCTTATACTGGCCAGGTAGTGTATTGTGATCCTAGGGTGTTCCATGATGTATCTTTCAGATCCACTCATGCAACCCCACAGCCACCACCAAACTTTCTAACACCATAGTCACTGTCGGTAGACCCCATAGCCATTCCCTCAACATCCTATGGGTTATTACAGTATGACGACATCATAGAGGAGTAAGAGATGAGACTAACTCTTGCCTCCCCAGTAAGCCTTTATTTTCTTTTCATTTTTTTTCTTCTTGGATTGATTATATAGCGCATTGAGGACAGTGTGCAGTTTAAGTTGAGGGAAAGGAAAATTTTTGCTTGCTTTGTATTGCATTGGGCTTGCTAGGTAGGTGGAGCATTTTTCTTCATACTCTATACTTCTTTTCATTTTGATGCATTTTTAGGATGGGAGGAGTGAACTTTTGGCTTGTACATGATTCGCTCTTTTGCTTGGATATTTACTGTGAATTTGGTTGCGAATAATGAATGCTAATGAAAGATGATAATGTTTTTGGTGTCAATTGTGCTTTAATAATTGAAAATAGTTGATACTATAGGTGTTTTGGTCACTTGATTGTTGAGTCACTTTATGGCAAATAGCTTTTCGATGATAGTTAGTGCATAATTGGCTAGTATTTTTGTTTTCATGACATTTTGCATTTTAAACTAGGCACATGGGGCAAGAAGTATAGTAAGCCCCTATATTTTATTGTGCACAAAGGTTAGGACTACTTTTTTCGATGTTAGCTTAGGAGGGTGCATGGATAATTGACCTTAGATACCTCACCAACCCTCGAACTTAATGAGAGTACTGTCTAAAGTAATTTTTCTTGTGCAATTGAATGAAAAATGATATAGCCTACAAGATTCCTCAATCCCTTCTTTCTTACCTATACTTTGACAAGAAAAGAAATGAAATATTTGAAAAAAAATAGAAAGAAAAAAAGAAAAAAAAGAGAAAAAAGGGACATATAGTATCTACTCTACTAATTGGAGTGACTTAGTAACTGGGGGTGTGTGGTGTCAGTAGTTCATTCTCGTGTAAAATGGTCAATTAACTATGAGTATGCCTAGCATCTCAAGTATGTTATGGGTTGAGTAACCAGGAATGTACCGTAACCTTTTCATTCTCACACAAAAAGGCTCCTAATGACTTGAAGGAAATTTTGAAAAAAAAAGGAGAAAAGAATTTGAGAAAGAAACAAGTGAGAAGGAATATAAGTAATAGTGAATAGGTTCTATTATTGTATTCCTTAATTGTGTTGAATTGATAATTCTTGGCCATAATCATGTAGCTTTATTGATTGTATTTGTTGCATGAGCTTTTGATAGTGGAGGATGGTATGATCATTAAGCCTATAGGGGTTGGTTAACTCTTAATTCCATGTATTTTAGAGGTTGACAAGAGTTGATGTCTATATGATTGAATTTGGTGATGTTGAGAGGGTTAGATTAGTTATATACACACACTTACACTTAGTCGGCTTATGTATGATAGAACCATGGCTGAATTCAGGATTGTGAGTGTTAGGGAGCGAAATGCTAGTTGATTATATGCTTATGATAATCGAGAAGAGTTTTTTGTCCATTTGCTTTAGTTGCATGTATGGTTTGATTACACTTAGTCGCTCGAGGGTGAGCAAGGGTTAAGTGTTGAAGAGTTGATAATTTGCATGTAAACATACGATTTGGTGTGATATTTGGATTTGAAAGGTGTCAATTATGTGAAAACATGGCTTATACATGTGCTAAGTAGTGAATTGTTGGTGTGAAGTTAATTGGAGCATAAAAATTGAGCAAAACCAAGCAAAAATTAGAAAAGCTAGAATTTAGATTGATCTAGGGTAGTTTGAGAACAATCTTGAAGCTTAGGATCACAGCCAATCAATTTAATGTGCCATAGTGATTAGGTGATCATCCCTAAAAACTGTCTTCACAATTGCGGATGCCACAATCGATTGCTAACGATTATGAGACAAGGGATTGACCAGTACAATAGTAGATCGAGCGGATAGGCAGAAGTCAAGAAGGATTGCTTAATAGCAAATCGCACTAGCATCATCGTGTTACACTAGATTAGGAATGCAGTCAAATCGATCGCGCAAATGGTTTTTTTTTTTTAAAAAAAAGGGTTTTGAAGCATTAAACACTCCAAACTCTTCAAGGACTATAAAAACACATTCAAGGGGGAGAGTCATGAAAAGACTTAGAAAATTCTTTCAAACATTTATCCAAGTCTCGAGGAATCAAGAATAAAATTTTGGAGAAGAAATTCACGGCGTTTGCGCCGAGCATGCAGATCTATAATTCAAATACATACATTGAGTTTTTCTTTTCTATTTTTCTATTCTTTTCCCAATTAGTAGATTATTGATTAGATTTGATATAGGATTAGTGAAGACGATGTTTGGCTAAATTTTCTAATGCCTAGGAATCTTTCAAACAAATTTGAGCTATGACTTGATGATTTTAATTTAATTTTAATGCAATATTTTTCATCTAATTATTTGTGTTATCTGTGTTTGATTCCAATTCTGTCTATGTGGTTGGATTATTTGTTATGCATAAAATTTGTAGATTTGAGAAACCAATTTTATGCATTAGAATTGAGGTACACATGTTTGGTAAAATTTTGAGTTGAAAGATCGATAAATCCTAATGAATAGTAAGTGTAATTAAATGCATGTATTTAGAACAGGATTAAACCGTGAGGAGATTCCTAATTAATTCACATATGTTTTCATTTGACGCTTGAGAGAGGTAATGAAAATAGAATTAAAAGCCTTAATAATAATTTAGATGGAATGAGCATTAAAATCTTGTTGAATAATTGAGTCTAGTGAAAAGGAGTGAGATTGATTTCCTAGGTAATTCTTTGACATTGATTGCTTCATGATTTTCGGTCTGCTTGGCGACAAAAATATATTTGTTTCCTAATTGATAGTTATTTGCTTTTCATTAATTTTGCTGGCTTCATTGCGATTGCTGGATTTGAATTTAGGATTAAGTAATCGTAGCTAGTATAGTTTGATTTCTAATCCTTGTGGGATAATACTATGCTCATTGAGTGCTATAACTTAATGTTGTGCGCTTGTGGTTATTCGTAAACTCTATTTTTACGCATTCAACAAACTCATATCTCTTAATCAAATGGCCTTTGTTACTTGTAGAAACATTAATAAATCATTTCCCATTAGATCTTGCACTATCTTCAGAATAAAAAAAGGAGTAAAGATTTTATGATTGTTAATATTGATTTGTCTAGGGCATATGATCATGTTGATTGGGCTCTTCTTATTCAAATATTGAATAATCTTAGTTTTAATGATACTTTTACTAACTAGATTTTTCAATGCATCTCTATTACTAGTGTTTCTTTCTTGATCAATTGCTCAATCTATGGTTTCTTTTGTCCATCTTGCGCTATCAAGCAAGGTAACCCACTCTCTCACTCTTTATTATTTATGTTGAGCTTTTGAGTAGACTTATTGCTAGAGAGGAGAGTTTGAACAACATAAGGGGTATTTAAGTCTCTAGAACTTCCTTTAGCATCTCTCAGCTTTTTTATACTGATGAACTCACTATCTTTTACAGGGCTAACTTGAATGATGTTTATTCAATTGCTAAATGTTTAAACAAATACACCCTCTAGTCTAGACAAATTGCCAATTCAAAAAAATCTTTTGTGCACTTCAACTGCAACATCAATAGTGGGCTAAAAAGACAAATTTGTGAAACACATGAGATGCCTGAATGTTTCACAAAGCTAACATTTGGGCTTCCATTTTGTAAGCTTATTTCTATAACCTATGAGTTTAATGAAATCATTGATAGTTTATTAGATTAACTTTCATCTTGGAAATCTTAAAATCTTTCCCAAGTTGACAAAATGGTTCTCATGGAGTTTAGTTGCTCAAGCCTTTCCTGTTTATCATAAGTCCACTTTTCTCTTCCTAAAATCAATGTGTGATTGTATAGATGCTATTACTCATAAGTTTTGGTGGTGATCTAATGAAAATAAAAGGTTTATTGCTTAGAGTAAGGGGAAAGCAATTTGTAGACTGAAATATTCAAATTGTCTTTGCTAAGTACATTAAGGGGAAAAACTAGCTCACTGACTCCTTTAAAGTTTCCAATCCTTCGTGGATTTGGAGAGATATTGTGAAATGTTTGGATGTTATCACATAAGGAACTTACCTTGTTATTTCAATTAATTCAAAAGTGAAGGTTTGGGATGAACTTTGGATCCCTACAATCCAAAATTACAATCCTCCAAACTTGCCTTTGTTGATTCTAATGAGCAAGAGTCCATGCTTTTGGTTTGTGACTTGATGAATGATGAACATACAAGATGGAACATTAATATTTTTAATTTCTATTCCCCAACTGCAATGGGCAAAAAAATTCTAAAAATTCATATTCTTCAATCATTAGAACCCGAATCATTTTATTCAACTCCCTCCAAATTAGGGGTTATTTTATTAAGTATTTGTATTTCTCTATTTCTAACTGCTTTTAGTTTTCTTCTTTTATAAGTATTTTATCCTCCAACTTGGTAAGAAACTCTGGAGGTTGAAACCCATAATAAATTTAATTTTTTCCTTCAAAAAATCATGTTTAATGTTATGCCAGCATAGGAAAAAATTAATCAAAATTTTCCAATTAGTGTTACTAGTTGCCCTCGTTGCCACTTAGAACTAGAGAACTCCCACCACCTATTCCTTAGGTATCCATTTGCTAAACTTTTTTTATTTATTTCTCATTGGAATATGAGACTATTTGTTTTGATACCTTTTAGTTGAACAATCATTTCTTTATATCTTGGAAGGGTATACCTTATTTATTCCTAATTTAGATGTGAAAGAAGAGTTCATTCATTTTTGGATCATTACTTTATATCTCATTTGGAAAATAAGAAATTAAGTTAATCATGGATGGGTTGGTTTACTAAAGAAGAAGCGGGCCGAATTGGCACATAAGCTATCAAAAGACCATTTGGGGGCATTGACCCAAAGTTAAGTTTTGTACATCCATACATGTGAATGGAAAAGACCACCTCATGGTCGGCTAAAAGTTAGCATAGATGTTACCTTTCATGATGGAGAAGTTGCAATCTCTCTTATTCTTCGCAATCATGATGGATGTATTTTATGTGCTAAAACTTACAAAGACTGTGCCCAAGATGTTGCTGCTATTGAAGCTCTTCCAATAAAATTACGATTGAACTTATGGATTTAATTAAGATTGACAAAGTAATATATGAGAGTGATTCATTACCTACAGTGTCATGGATCAATGGGGCAAAGTAAAAATATATGCCTCAACCTTAGCAATTGTTGAATATGAAAGGAGATTTTGGAGCACATGGCCTTGATGGAAACTTTTTAAGATTCATAGAATGTGTAATATGGCAACTCATTATCTTGCAAAGTTGGCGAAAAAATCACATTTTTTAGCGTTATTTCTAAATAAATGTTCCCTATGGAAGCTTGTTACGACATTGGCTTTCCTACTTTTGCTTGTTCTACTTTATTTCAATAATAGTTATGCTCTTCTTCATTAAAAAAAAAAGGAACGTATTTAATTAGATTACGTATCTATTCACGTCTGTGTTTGGGCATTAATTTTTATCAAATAAGCAAAATGTGTTATTATAACTTCACATGGAACGGAGTCCCCCATCACTCTAATCAATAGCAAGAGAGTTTCTAAAGATACAAAAATTTAGACAACCAAAAAAAGAAAGAGCAACTTTAGAAAACTCCAAAGCCATTAATGTTATCTTTACTAGAGTCAATGAAAAATAGGTGAAACTAATTTCTACATGTGAAACTATGAAGGAAGCTTCGAACATACTCCAAAATGTCCATGAGGGTACAAGCAATGTGAGGATGTTAAAACAGCAAATGCTAACTTTGCAGTTAGAAAGCTTATGCACAAGCAAGGATGAGAATATTGCAACATTCAATGATAACCTAAGAGACATAGCAAAACAAGTATATCAGTTTGGAAAAAGGTATTTTGTAGCCAAGTTGGTCTATAAAACTCTAAGGTCACCACTTGAAAGGTTTTCAATCAAAGTTGTAGTAATTGATGAAGTTAAAATGTTGACAACATAAGATTGTATAAACTGATGGGCTCTCTACAACCACGAGGTTACAAGTAGTGTGCGTATGTTAAAACTGCAAATTCTAATTTCGCAGTTTGAAAGCTTACGTATGAGCAAGGAGGAGAATATTGCAACATTCAATGGTAGACTGGAAGGCATGGCAAATCAAGTATATTAGCTTGGAAAAATGTATTCTGAAGCGAAGTTGATCTTCAAAACTCCAAGGTCACTACATAAAAGGTTTTCAACCAAAGTTGTAGCTATTAAGGAAATTAGAGACGTTTACAATACAATATTGGATGAATTGATGGGATCTCTACAGGCATATGAAATGAACATGTCTCAAGCCATAAGAGAGGAGTTAGCCCTCAAAATGGTGCAAAGAAATTAGAAAGATGAATGTTGCAACACCGAGGATGGGCTTTCACTTTTAGCTCAAAAGCCTAGAGTCATAATAAAGAAAAAAGAAAGAGGGAAGAGGAACATGGCCGGAAATTCATTTAGAAGACCAATGGAAGAACCCTCAAATAAAAATAAGAATAAGCAAGGAACCGATATGCAAAGGAGGGATATACAATGTCATAAGTGTCTTGAATTTAGCCACATTCAAGCTAAATGTGCAAACACACTTAGAAGGCAAGGTAAGTTAATGGTCACTACATAGAGTGAGGAAGATTCGAAGCAATATGAGGAAGATGATCATAAAAGCCATCATGTCGCTTTTAACACATCAAGAGGAGGAACTAAAGTGTTGGTTAGGCTGTGCATTCAGTAAAACCGTACCAAATCGAATTTTTCAATTTGGTTCAGTATGTATCAAAATTAATTCAATGAGTTTCAGTACGATTTTGACAATTTGAATTTCATTAGAAAAACTAAATAAAAAAGAAAAAAATAAATTAAATTCTTTATCACTAATTCACTCTTTAACACTCACAATTTAACATATAAATAATTAACAATGATTATAATTTTCACTATTTTCCACCATTTTGAAATAATTTCCAGCAATTTTCAGCAACAATTTTCTAACATTTCAACAACACCATCCACATTTTGAAGAAAAAAGGGTAATAACCATCATTGTTTAATGTTCTTATACAACAAACACTAATGCAATATTTATCAATAAAACAACAAAATAAATTAATAACAAAGTTTATAAATATTCATCATTTTAGCACCAGCACCAACACCAACATGGTAGCAATAGACTTCATTCAACAGCATGACAGCATCATTTAAACACTACAAGTCACAGTAAGGTAGAAGTTAGTTTATTGCATAATTTAATAAAAACAACAAAATCAAATATTCACTAGTAACAACAAATTATATAATAAACTTAAAAGCAATAGTAATAATAAATGGCAACAAACTATTTGATGTTTCATTTAATATTAGAAACTTAACAAAGCTATAAAGCTAAACTTAAATTATAAGTTACAAAAAGGCTAGAGAACGTAATGATAATATTGATATGATATTTATCTTAAACAAAGAGAGAGAAAAAAAGGAAGAACAAGAAAAAACATCTTATCAATTTGAAACCTCACGAACCAATAATATTTATCTCCAAGCCTACAATCGACATTATATCTAAAAACACATTAGCAAAAATGATGTTAGATATGAAATATGACTAAAAATAAGTGTAGTATATGCTTACATGAAGAATAGAGCGAAAAACTAAGAATAACATACCTTTTTTAATTTTTGGAACAAATTCATAATCCTCTTCGGGTGGCTTAAATGGAGAGTAATGAAACCAATCTTGAAAACAAATTAGAGCATGTGCCATTTTTGGAGTCAATGAAGTTCTAAAGTTATTAATTATATGATCTTCATTACTAAAAGCAAACTATGAAGCCACGATAGACAAAAGCATAGCTAAGACGTCACAAGCCAATTTTGATAAAATGGGAAACCTTGGACTGTAGGCTATGTAAATTCCGCCAATCTATGTTGTTAAAATCTTCGGAATCTTTTTCAATATGCTCATGTACATATGTATCCAACTTTGACTCATCCATACCACCAATTTCTGATATTATTTGTTGATATTTCTTTTGATGAGCCCTAATAGCCGTCCTCTCATTCTCAATGTCAAATCCACCACTTGATTCACTTGATATTGTACTTTCATTAGATACACTTGAAGAACATGATAATGTTTATGTAAGTAAATAATACTACTTTTTATTCTTCAAAAACATCATAAAGAGCACTACTTGCCAAATTTCCCATTTGTTCTCCATGTTCAAGTCCATATATATTTTTAAAAACAAAAAGCACATAATTGAATTTTTGACAAGGGTCAAGCATAACTATGATATACATCTTATCCGTCTTGTCAATATGTCCCCAATATTTATCAAATTTAGATTTCATTTATCTTGCCATATCAATTAAAACATCATCATCACTCAAAATCCAATCTTTCAACAAGTCATCCACATCACTAATCTCATATAAAAAAATGTTAGATGTTACATATGAAAAACTAGAAACCAGAAGGGTAAGTTCATAAAAGTAACACAACGCTTTCACAAACTGTTTAACAATCACCCAATCATATTTTGTAGGTAAATTGATCTGACCATAGGGCCCATTAGGCGTACAATCTAGATAAAAATTAGCATCAAACACCTTATACCTGTCAAACACAAAGCAACGACTATCTCAAGCATTGTATATACAGAGTTCCATCTAGTGGGAACACCCAAGCACAAGGTCTATTACTTTCAATTTTTTCCTCAACAACAAAATCATTAAACTTTGTCAATCTAATAAGTGATTGTTGTACATATATCACCATAATGCAAACCAACTCAATGGACACATTTAAATCTTTCAATGTATCTTTGTACAACAAAATTAACAATATGAGCTACACATTTTATATGATAATATTTTCCACCCAATATAGTTGTCACCCAATTAACAAAGGCTATGTTTGGTTTCATTTTTTCATCCCCAAAAATACACACTGTGATTATTACACTTTTTTTTAAGTCTATCTCTATCTCTCTTACTTTTTCACACTTTCTAAGAAAAATATGCTTAAGAACACACATCAAAAAATCAAAATAAACATAACCAAATCTTCTTCTCAAATATCCCATAGCAATATCATTAGAAAAAGTATTATCAATAGTAATAGTAAAGATTTTATCAATACCACAATCGAGCAAACATTTCTCAATCAAAAGACCAACTTCATCACTTTTATGAGTAGAACATAGAATGAAATTAAGAATTATTTTGTGCAATTTCCAATCATCATTGATATAATATCCAATCAAACATGAGTATGTGAGCTATTGATTAAAAGTTTAAGTGTCAGTGGCTAATGAAATTCTTTGCCCAGTTCTAAAATAAGTTGAAAACTTATTTTTTTTCTTCAAAGTACATTCTACAACAATTTGTTGTTATACTTGTTCTTGAAGGAACAAAGAACTAAGGATATGCAACAGACATAAATCGCCTAAATCCTTCATTCTCCACAAACTTAAAAGGCAATTCATCAATTATTAACGTATGAGCTAGGGCTTTTCTTGTCTTCTTCTAGTCAAATATTCAATTAGAAAAAAATTCTATATGATTTCCAATTACACTTTGACAAAAACTTTGTATTGTTTAGTTGTTTCCCTCTTAAACATTATCAGGATGCTTCTTGGAAACTTTCATATAATTATTCATTCCAATTGTTTCATTTTTTGGAAGGATCAGCAACATAATTTTTATTATAATGCTTACATTTAGCCTTAAGCTTCCCATTTTTGTCAGCGTAAAGAGTGAAGTGATCCCAAACTTGAGACCTTCTAAATATTTCCTTCCTCTTTGGCCTTTAACTTCGTTGTTCAGCTTTTCTTTCTCTTTCTAAGTATCATTCTTTTCTTCATTTTCATGGCCAACATGTGAAGGATTGGAAGTTAAGGGAGGAACTTGTGATAAAACCAAATATATGGAACTTATTAAGCCACACTCTTTACTTCTCATATCTGAAAATGACGATAATAACATAACTATTACAAATATTGTAAAGAAGTTTAGAACACTGCAACGTGAATTATAATATAGATTAGAAAACACTAGATGCACTCTAGCAAGCTACGTTTTGTCAAATTGGAAAACACTGTAGTTAGCATGGAAACTTGAACCTTGTGTGTATAAGATGTTAGCATGTAAAGTTAAACTAACAAGACCCCATGATGGCATTAAACATAAGATAAAGCCTGCAATTTCTTAGCCAGTACTTGCTATATCAGATCTCTTTACAAGGCACAGAGCAGTAATAAAGAAGCTTTAGTAACTATGAAAACAATTTTGACCTCATTTATTGTGCAAATTAATTTTGTTTAGGCCTTCACATGTTATCCTCCTTTTTATAAGGAAAATAAGTCTATCAAAGGGGAGAAAATATGGCAAACATACAATTTCAACATTTAACTTAAAATTTATATGACTAAGTAGGAACTAATTAGACAACCAACCAACAATAATAAATAGTAAAACATATAAATTTCCTCTAGGTTTTCAGCTATGTTGGAAGTTCCTCTCTTGTGGGAGAAAATTCTAATGAAGCTCTATCTTTTGTATTTTGGTATTACTTCAATTAAGGAAAACCACTACACAAAAGATAATAAACCTAACAACTCTTTCTCATGTAAATACGACATCCCTTTTAGAAAACACCTTGAGAATCCCAACTTTTTCCTAGAGACATGATTTTATATCCCAATCTTTTCATCCTTGACTCCTTTCACTGTCATTTTTCCCAGAATACCATATTTAGCTCTCTATCCTATTTGTAATTAATCCACAATTCCCACCACGAATTATAATAGAAAATAGAAAACACACCTATTTTTTATAATCAGAGAACCATAAGTCCACGACCTAGTTGATGGTATACCAAATGATAGTCAAACGTAGTGTGGTAGTGGAAGTGGTGTGGTGATGGACAATGGAGTGAGTGGTGATGGTAAGACATGAGATGGGATCTAAATTTTGGATTGAGTGTTTGACCGCTAGGGCTAGGTTTGGATTCATTGGAATGCACCATAGAAGTCTGAAGATAAGTAACAAGTGTGATGCATTCTATCAAAACATGTTTGGACTTGGGACATTGAGGTAAGGCCTTGTTAGTTATGCATAAATTGGAAAAGAAGAAAAAAGAGGAAAAAATAAAAAAAATTAGTATTCGATTTGGCATAGTATATTGAACCTAATTATCGATACTAAACCAAAAATCAAATTTTTAAAAAATGGCGTATCAAATACTGAATCAAAATTTTGGTTTGGTATTCAATATGTACCGAAATTTTAATTTTAGCACGATTTGATCAGTATACCGAATTGTGCACAGCTCTAGCATTGGTGACTAATGCTATAACATTAGACTCAAAATCAAACTACAACAAAAGTGAGGATGA
Source organism: Avicennia marina (assembly GCA_019155195.1). Taxonomy (NCBI): domain Eukaryota; kingdom Viridiplantae; phylum Streptophyta; class Magnoliopsida; order Lamiales; family Acanthaceae; genus Avicennia; species Avicennia marina. Next base: position 10,959,589 of record CM032758.1, on the reverse strand, counting down.
GTTCTCACAAGCACAAATGTTGAGAACATACAATTTGATGTATGACTAGATGATGTCACTTTAGAGTGAAATGAAAGATTTGAAAAATGATTTTGAGAGTTAAAACTGAAGAATCTAAAACTTTGTCAAACTTTTGACAAGCTAAAGAAGGAATGAGAGGAAGCACTAGATGGGGTTTTAGTTGCAAAATCAAGTATAAAAAGGATAAATTAAGAAAAAGTTAAACTTAAAGACATTCTTACCCTAGGAAAATCCTCAAAGGATTATCTTGGAATAGGCTTTCTCAAAAATTCAAGGTATTGTCATTAGACAAGTTCAGAAGTGAAGTTTGTTGGAGAGATAGCTAACGATGTTCCAACACCAAGCTTACTAACTATAACTCCAATCGCAACATCAAATGAAAATGTATTAGATCGATTAACCAAAGCTAACAAATCAATATGCACTGTTGGCACAACAAGGGAACTGAAAGGTATTGCTAATAAAACAGTTCGGCACAAGAACAAGAAATAGTCCATCAAGATTAGAAGATTTGTAAATACCATTTAAAATCTAGCCATTTATTGTATTATAAGGATTAGAAAAATAACTTGATCATATAAATCTTTTTATTGTAGAGCCATAAAAAGGGAATTCACATAATCACTTTTGAATAACATGTGAGTTAAAGAAAGATGAAATTATTTACAAAAGATACTAGAAAGATAAATTTACATTCAAAAGATAATAGAAAAACAAATTTACTTACAAAAAGAACAATAGAAAGGTGAGTCTACTTACGGAAAAAAATTAATAGAAGGATAAATATACTTATGAACAAGACAATGAAGGATAAATCTACTTACCAGGCGATTAGTCGCTCACCAACCCATAAAACTCTTGCAAATGACTTTGAAAAAGATGACGCTAGTGATCAATTTTAGGGATGGTAGCTTTGCAGAGGAAATTAAATAGGAGTTATTTATGTATTAGAGATAAATTATTTTCTTATTGTTTTTCTAGGGGTAAAATCCCAAGTAAGGTTGGATTAGTAAGTGGAGACTTTAAATGTTGCAGTTAATACCATTTTACTGAAGATATAACTTTGAAATATTTTGGAATGGCAATATTTATGGATTAGTATGTTTAATAGTTGGCTTTGGTGCTTTTGAGTTATGTAACTTGAAAATACTTCACTTTTATGAGTCTTATGAATAGGTGATAGATGTGCACAAGATTTTTGAACCGTGTGAAAGGAAAGAAGCTAATCTATAAAATATAGGTAAGGAAGTCAGACTTGAAGTACTGTACATCTATTTTAAAGGCATGTTCAAACATCATATGGTACTTCGACAATGGATATTCCAAGCATGTGATAGGAGATAAAAACAAATCTATCAAATCACAAAAATATTGATGGAGAATCTATTACCTTTAGAGATGGACAAAAGAGAAAAGGGTCATTGGAAAAGGAATTCTAACAAATTGGCATGCCAAGGTTAAAAAATATTCTACATATAGGACTTTAAACAAATCTTCTCAACATTAGTGAATTGTGTGACTCAGGCCTTTATGTGAGATTTGCAAAAGACGAATGTTGTGTATATGACGAGTGCAATTGCATGCTAACTAGAAGATCACCTGATAATTGTTTCCCGTTAACTGATGTTAGAACATGTCTAAAATTATAGGTAGTTGAAATTGAAACATGGAACCAATGTCATGGGCCTCTCAACTATAATGATTTGGGTTGGATATGTAAAAGTGGAGTTATACAAGGGTTACCAGCAAATTCTAATAGAAAGAAAATAGGTTGCATGCCATTTCAACAATGAAAACAATATAGGAAGTCCCACAAGTTTTTGTAACATGTGCAGACCACAAGGTACTGGAATTGCAACATTTGGATTTAATAGACCTAACTGATATTATAAGTGTAAGATGTTACTTGATCAAGGTTGGAACACCAATAGTGGATCCTAATTCTACTTTATCAATCCTTGCAAGACTTGAAGCAAGTATTTCACACATTGAGGCTTTATATAAGAGCTTGGATGCACAAATTAATCAACTCCAAATATCGAGGTGTGGCATTGAATTAAACATTATATCTTTGGAAGCTCTTATGGAAACTCTACATGCAAACTCGATCTCTATAGTCCCATAATAAGCTCCTTCTAGAGCTAGTCCTTCTCATTCTTAATAAGCTCCTTCTAGAGCTAGTCCTTCTCATTCTTAATAACCTTCGATCGTCCTTCTCCTATTATACTTTGAATTGTCATTGTGTGGTCCAAAAGATGACAAAATTAAGGAGAGCTAAAAAGGTTAATAGCTGATTCCTTGGAATAGTTCCTAATGAAGGGGAGTTTATATGTTGCTTTTTGTTGATGTTAGATGTTCCTAACTTCTATCATAATCTATTATTATTTTTTGTTGTTGGTTATTTTGTTCTGCTATTTGCTTACACAACTGATTTTGAGTTATGCTATTGTCTTTTGTTGTTTTTTGTTTCTGCTGCAACTTCGTACTTTTGCTGTATGTGGGTTTGGAGCCTACCTTAGGCTGCTTCTACTGTACTTTGTTTATTGCACTACTTTCTTGGTTTGGTTTGCAACAGGATGAGATGTTACAAATTTGTTTGACCATAATTCAAACATAGTGAAAAAAAGAAGGATAATTAAATAACAACGGTGTACAATTAACAAATTGTATGCCTAATTAGTACAATACACGTATCCGCTCACTTTTAAGTGCAATAAAGAATTTGTTATTTTAACTTGACCTTAACGAAATTGAAGATGGAACCAGAAATCCCCCACCGATACTTGTTTTTCTCAACAAACTTGGTGACCTTTCCGATTTCTTATATTGATTAAATATTATGCACAAAGACTTCTTGCGTAGCACGCAGCCTTCCACCATACTATAGTCCCGTAGGCTAGGTTTTTCATTTATATTTTCTATTAATTGCATCTGAAATTTCATAAAAAAAATAAAAGCCAAACCATGAATGCATTTGTGTCTCCGCTAGACAACGTCTTTCGCACGGTGGACAGATACCTCAAAAGCACAGAATATAGCATTTCAAAACGTAGAAACTAGAAATAAACCATCAAAGCACAAAGAAGCAAAAACGCCAAATGGGCAGCCCATACCTGCTGAAGGAATTCTCATCTCCAACAGCAGTTTTAAAAATCCATCAGGCCATATTTCTTTAAATTTCGAAAAAGATGATCATGATGCATTCAGAATTACTCATTTTGCACTAGCAAGCTGGCTGCGGATAAGCTTGGCAGCAGCAACCATGTTTTCAAGGGCCGGCTTCACTTCAGCGTACTTGCGTGTTTTGAGACCACAGTCAGGGTTCACCCACAAGACGTTACTTTCGAGCACAGGAAGCATCTTGTTAATTCGGTCAGCAATCTCTTCCATTGAAGGTATTCTTGGGGAGTGAATGTCGTATACACCCGGCCCAATTCCAGCACCATACTTCACACCTTCACGGAACACCGAAAGGAGCTTCTCATCAGAACGAGAGTTCTCGATGGTGATCACATCAGCATCCATGTTGATGATAGAGTGGATGATGTCATTGAAGTTGGAGTAGCACATGTGAGTGTGGATCTGTTGGTGGGTTAATAACAATATACTTAGCAGCAGACATCGCACCACTGGTTAACAAAGAATAATGTGAAGATGAGCTCAGAAAATAATGGAAATGACAAAAGGAAAGCACACCTGGGTGGTGTCCTGGACGCCACAGTTGGTGATTCTGAAAGAGTGGACAGCCCAATCCAAGTAGAAAGCATGCTCAGCCTTCCTGAGGGGCAACCCTTCTCTCAGTGCAGCCTCATCAATTTGGATCACAGTAATGCCAGCTTTCTCTAGATCCTCAACTTCATCCTTTATCGCCAAAGCAATTTGATAGCATGTTTGGAACCTGTGAATCAAGAAATACATGTCGGTATTAACATAAATATATTAATAAGCAAAACTCTCTCATGTTCGCCACTTGTAACAAAAGTTGGGAATGGAGACATTGATGTATATACCTTGGTTGGTATTAACATAAATATATTAATAAGCAAAACTTTCTCATGTTCAACACTTTTACCAAAAGTTGGGATGGAAACAAAATGATATATATACCTTGGTTGGTCATTTCTTACGAAAGACCAGTTGAGAATGGTGACAGGGCCAGTAAGCATTCCTTTCATTGGTCGCTTTGTCATGCTCTGGGCAGCAGTAGACCAGAAGACAGTCATTGGCTTAGGCCGACTCACATCACCGTAAATGATTGGTGGCTTCACACATCGGGATCCGTAAGATTGCACCCAACCATTAGAAGTGAAGGCAAAACCAGACAGTTGCTCCCCAAAGTACTCAACCATATCATTCCTCTGGAATATAGAAACAAAAGAGGGAGTTATAACCAGACAGCTAATAACACATTTGTCACTCTCACATATCAGCAACTTGATCTGACTTACCTCTGGCTCTCCATGAACAAGAACGTCAATATCAAGCTCTTCCTGAAGCTTAACAACTTTGTTGATCTCCTCATTGATAGACTTAATATAATCCTCTTCGGAGATCCTACAAAACAGAAATTACACCTTCAGAGTTCAAAAGCCAGGGCGTCCGGAATAAGAACGAAAATCAAGCAAACACTCACTTATTGGCCTTGTATTCACGGCGGACTCTCCGAAGTTCTATGGTCTGGGGGAAGGAACCAATGGTGGTGGTTGGGAGGATAGGAAGGTTAAGCTTCTTTTGTTGAGCGTCAAGTCTAGCACTAACATTTGTAGCACGGCGGTGATCAGAACCCTTCAGAGCGGCAGCCTAATCGAACAATAGAAGAACAAATTGGTAAGCCTGGCAGTTCTAGTATACCCGAGAAAGTTCAAAAGAAGAAAAAAAAAAAAAAATCACGTACAGCTTTCTGAACAGCTTCATTAGTCACCCTCGGGGAGGATTTCCTGGAAGCCTGAGCAGCAGCATTAGCAGAGAAGAAGGCCTAGAAGCCAGATTTGTGAATCAGTTAATTCGGTAACTAAAATTAAAATAAAACTACAACTAAAAGAAAAAATGATTTTGTGGGCAGTTTAGTGATAACTATATCGAGAGCTACTGAAAAATAAAGTCCACTAAATAGCTTTATGTCTAAGATCTAAAAGGACACTAGATTTAACACATACCTCATCCTTGTCTCCAGCCAATGCCTTTGCTAGAGCATTCACTTCAACAACTTTTTGTGCAGCAAATGCAAGCCAGGATTTGATTTCTGCATCCAGCTTTGGCTCATTTACAAGATCAACAGCAGTATGGAGAAGCGAGCAGGAGGTGGACACAACAAGTTTGTCTGAACCAAAAAGGGGGCGAAAAAGTGACATATATGCCTCCATGTAAGCAGTTGAGAATGACTGCTTACTAAAATTGCAAAATCACCATAATAAAAATATCTATTTTTCCTATGCCAATATCTGTTTAAGTCATAGTTGTCAATGGTGAGTGACTGTGTGGCGCAAACGCTTTCTAGAGCAATGGCACACAGCATACTGTACAGCATGTGCCTCATAGAAGCATGGGGGTGCCATGCGCCTTGTTGAAGTGTGGGGCAACACTGAAAATATATAAAATATATTTATATTGCCATTAATTTTTTACAACAATATGATATAAACAAATTCTACACATAAAATAATAACTGCAAATCATTTTCAGCCTCTTATCTTTAAAAATAAAATAAATAACAAAGAATTAGTTAATATCTAGCGATTAAATTTGTAAAGGACTAAGAATTTTAACAATAAAAAGTTCAAAATTTCAATCATGTCTAGGTCATTTAAGAAAAAGGAAGAAAAGGGAAAAAAAAAGGAAGGAATAAAAATTGGCCAGAAAAGAAAAAGAATAAAGATTAAAAAAAATGTGAAAAATAAGAATAATGAGAAATAAAGAAATAAGGGCAACGAGAAAAGTTAAAAAACAAGCTTGAGTTATTCAAAAGTTGTCAATTCAAAAAGGGAACAGGTTAGAAGAAAGGCCAAACCATTTAGGGTTTGTTTGGACCAAATAATGAAAATCCAGAACACACTTGAAAATGTAGCAAATCACTAATTATTTTTCTTTAGTCTTGTTCAAGAGAAGCAAAATTATAACCACCAACCCTTTCCAACAATGCCTTCAAGAGATTGTAGAGTAACAAGAGAAGCATCCAAGTCATTTGCCCATATGTTCCTTCCATCAACCACTCCAGCCAAAAGGTACTTTCCCGAGGGGAACGCACTTCTAATCAAGTCAAGGGTCTTAGTTCCACGAACCAAATCAAAACCATAACCAGCAACTCCACTCAATGAGGTAAGAGTTTTAAATGCAGCTGCAGGGACATCAGCAAAATAAGTCTCAATTACAACATTGATGCCAGATGAAGATGATTCCAGTTCAGTATAGGCCTTGCTGAAAGCTTCCAACTGGTGAGACTCAAGATCCAAAACTAGAGTGGGCTCATCAAATTGGATCCATGAAGCACCTGCTGCCTTCAACTCTGCAATAACTTCCCTGCCAGGAAGTTGTCAATGTCAAATATGAAATGACAGGATGTTAAAGCCTATCAAGATAATGCATTTCTTACTTGTAGATTGGAAGAATTTTGTCAAGAAGAGAAAGAAGCGGAAAAGTTTTCTCAACGCCCTTGGCAGGCTTGGAGAGTAACAAGTACGTAACAGGGCCAATAAGTACTGGAACAGTGTCAATACCAAGCTGCACGAAAGAGTGAGTGCATAATCAGGCAGCAGTAATAGATCAAACAAAACTTTGAATGACAAAGAGACATACATGATGCAACTACACTTCAGCCATATATAAGTGTCACGCAAGAATATTATACAAAGCTCATACCGCCTTGGCCTCCTTGTATTCATTGACTGCCTTGTGTGAAGCATAAGAAAAGTTCACATCAGGTCCCAATTCAGGAACAATGAAGTGGCTGCACAGATAAAGAAACATGTTAGAAAGATTTTTAAAAAATCACCATCGTATAGATAAAAAGTTCTATGGAATTTAATCCATCACTTACTAGTTGGTGTCAAACCACTTGGTCATTTCCATTGCGGGAACAGAGGCATTTCCTCTGGCCATAGAGAAGTAAGTTGAAAAACCAATCTCCCCACCAGTCCAACTGTATCTAGGAGGAACAGCACCAAGCATTGCAGTTGTATCCAGCACCTGATCATAGTAAGAGAATGTATTGCTGGGAATGTACTTGATCCCAGCATCAGACATCTGCTTCCAGATGGATGCCCTGAGGTCTACCGCAACCTTTTCCAACTCCTCAGCACTGCTCTTGCCATCCCAGAAGGATTCCAGAGCAAACTTCAGCTCTCTTTTTGGGCCCATACGTGGGTATCCAACAATGTGAGATGCCATTGTTCTGCTATATCAAATTAACCATCCATGTCATTCAAAAAACCAAGACAGGTAAATATACTATACTCAATAGCATGCCAAAAAAAGAAAGAAAGAAAAGGACAGAAAAGGAAAGAGAAATATAAAATTTTCATTAAAAAGTCCTGCAACTTTTTTGGCGAAGATCCCATGTATTAACTGAAGACTATTACATTAAATAATGTTAGCTGCTTAAACATAGTGTTAAGAGATTAACTTCATGAGACCACAGTTTCCGAAATCTCCAACTTCATTTCTCACAGAGTTGCAGATGTAGCAACTTTATCTGTCATTGTCACATACTTCGCCAGAAATTTTTCCAGAGTGGTGAGTGCAACAAGCAAACAAACAGTGGCAATTAGAGAGAATATCAATCAACAAAGCAACATACTGTCTCGTAGATCAACTTATATAGCATAAAAGTTGGTGAGATCAGACAGAAATATAAATGAAATGAGCTTCATGGAAGTGACTAGAGCTGCGTCATTTAGCTTTCATAATCACGTGCAATCGACAGGGCAAAGAGTCATATAGAACGCAGATCCTCTAACTCCAATAAGTCAAGTATTTCACTTCCAGGTGGAAGAATGCAATACAGTTAAGACACGAAGATGGAACACAATGCGGACAGATCCAATGGAACTAGACACACTCAATTGCTATTTCATGTCAGATCCGTACAACGCATGGCTGCAAATATAGATCTATAGATATGCACCCTACAACAATCCCCCGATTACCAAATCAACATTTACATCCAACGCTATATCACCACATTAGTGGCCCCATAGTATCAGCATACTTAAAATACAGACATAGCCATATTCCGTGATCGTAGAAGATGATAAAACAGCATCAAATAACGCAACACCATCAAAACACACTCTGACCAATAGATCTAATCAAAGAAAAGAAAAAAGAGAACTAAAAACCTCAAAGTGGTGAGAGGAGAGTAAAGAAACAAATTGAGCAAAAGACAATGAGTGGGGTAGAAGGTCATACCCGTAGAAGAAAAACACAGGCCGATTCTAGAGCGAGAGTGTTGCAAATTGAGACAGAGGAATGGCAAGACGCGAGTTCGGGGAAACGTTGAATGGGATAATTTATAGAAGAGAATGCCGAAGCGATAGATCTCGAAATGACAAATCTGCAGTTTTATTTATTTATTTTTATTATTTATTATTTATTATTTATTAGCTTAGAACTTCCACATTGAGCATTTCTCGGCGACGGTGACGCGCATTGAGGCGCGTGCCTTACGCCCTGAGTTGGTGTACCCGACACGAGAGGGAGCTTCAAGCGTCGGGGATCTGGTTGGGAATTTTGTTGCCTGATAGGACTGGGGTTTTGTTTCGATTTAGTTTTTATTTTAAATTACAAGAGCGATAAGTGTGTATAATTATATAAATCAATTGATAATATTTTAAATATAAATTTTAAATTATTTATAAATAAGATAAAAAGAAAGAAATTTGAATAAATAGAATAAATTGCATTTACAGAGGAAATTGAAAGAAAAATAATAGAACTAGAATTAAAAAATAAATATAAATCTACGTTATTCTATACTCTTTTTACAACTAAACCTTACACTTGATTGACACAAAGTGAAATTCTTTTATTATCCTTATTGCTATATTATATCCACCAAAAACATAGGTTCTATTCTATCATTATATATTTGCTTAAAGCTGTTCACAATACAATTTTTACATCTGTTTATTTCTATTTTTCAGGCTATGGCATGATTTTAAAACTTACTTTGGTCTGTTTAAGATTCATCTTCTCAATCACGATTGCATCTTCTAAGTGGTATGTGCAGTGTGCTTCTTTCTCTCTTTTCATTTTCCCCTTTCTTACTCCCAATTTCATGCCATACAATTTGCATCTCCATTTTGCATTGTCGTGCAGGTCATTAGGAGGTGTCGCACTCAAAAATTGAATATTTACAACAAATACCAAAAGCAAGAAAAAAAAAAAAAAGGGCAAATAGCAGAATCATATATATTTAGATCATGCTGTCAAGTCTTTTCATTTTTGAGGTAATTTCTACAATTAATGCACCAAAAAAGGCACCGCTTAATTTATGAATTATTATTTTAATATTCTCATTCTTTGATATATGCTACGCATAATAGATTAATTTTTTAAAAAAACTGACAAAGAATTGATCAAAATTAATTACATATGTCAAAGTTTTTCCATGGAAAAAAAAAAAAAACCAATGCTATGACTCCAATACTTGTAAAAGCCAAACCCTTCCTCAAACCAAAACAAAGATTTGTTATTAATTTTTAAAGAAATTGGTCGTGTGGAATTGGTTATCAGGCATGATATTGCTACTACATATATTTTTATGGAGTTATATATTTTTGTTGTTTTCATATTATGTCAATTGTGAGTTCATTTTCCATTAATACCTATAGCAGTTGTCATCCAAAGCGATTATGTTGTTGTACTTTATGCAAAATATTGTGAATTTTCTTAAATTGACTTCTAGGGGATTGGAACATCCATGGTACGCCACTCTGAATATTTTTGCAATCAAAAAATAGCTACAATGATCAACATGTTGTTTCAATTAAACCCATTACTTTGACATGAGAAAAAATACTTCCTATTACTTTGATAATGTTGATACCAGGAAGGAGGGACATGGAAAAAGTATATGCATCGAGATGATATTCAACTTGATAATTGAACATTTTCCAAAAATTTAAGTAAATGTGATTGGCCACTGTTTTGAGTCAAAAAAACTACATTGAATGTTACCTCCATATAATTGATCTAATTTTTACTTCCAATTACTAATAGTAGCTTCAGTTTGATTTTTTGTAGCAATGGATTTACGTTCATCATCCAATTGAAATATTGAAAGGATAACAAGATGAACGAATATTCATCGTAGGAGGTCAACCATGACACTAGAGCAACAAGAATTAAATCTTTCCCGACATCGTGCCCGGTATCAAAGACTCCGAATTGAGTTAATTAATTCAACTCAATCGAATGTAACTTTTATTATCTACACATCTTCTTCACCATGGTATACTTATAACTTTCATTATCTTGATATTTTTTTTGACATTTTCAAGTGTATTATAATGAAATGCATACGATATGTTTTCTTAGTTTTTTTTTTTTTTTGATATTTTTATTCTTACCATATTAACTTTCTTTTTATGTCTTCATCTCAAAACAACGTACTATCAACTTCTGTATAAAGTAGTACAAGCAAAAATCATAATGCATATGTCAACAAATTTGGTACAAGTAAATTAAATAAATATTTGTGTGTGTGTGTGTATTTGATTACTTACACCAATCTTAACTACTGCTTTTAATTTTAATATTATCTGTATGCATGCTTAAGTTACATTTTATTCTTTGCAATTTTTTCCCATAGTCTATGCGTTTGATTTGTTGTCTTATTTATTAGAGTAGTGTGATTTGCAGAAATTTAGAGTTAACTTCTAATCAAGTAAGTGAAAAGCATAACCACACGCTGAATAAAGGTAAAATCAAATTAGAGACCTAAAACCCATGCCAATCAATGCTTCATCTTCACTTTAAGACAGTTTAGCCATCTATGCAAGTGTCAATTTAGGTTGAGTATAAATTTGTATTTTGGTTTTGTCTTGCACATAAATGGATGCATTAAGATTAAAAAAAATATCCTTAATTAACGTACTAATATTATCAAATTTTGTTAAGAGAAAACTGTTTGTGATGTGTAGAGGAATGGCTTTACTTTAAATCCAGTTGGACTAACAAGGTAAAAATAAATATATAAAAAAATAGAGAAAAAAATTAAAATATTTATTAAAATATAAATTAAAGAATCTAAATAAAGAAAATTGAAGCGGGAGGAAATAATTCGTCACCCCGCCACAACCTCTACGGGGGACGGATGGTGGGTGTGTTCATCTATTCCTGTTGCCATTTCAAAACATGCACACACACACAATGCAACACAAAAATAGTAAAGGGGCAACACTACGATTGATTACACAATTTAGAGTTTTAACTACTACATCTACAAAGTCTTGCTCAAATTAACATGTCTACTATGATGTAGGTGATGCTGCAATTTTTAGTTAAGTCAATCTATCTATTGACCTTTTAACTTGTAGACATGACTAAATAACAAATTCTGTTATCTATGTTGGAGGATATTGTCTTGATTCCTTATATATCTTTTTGGTCATTCAAACTAATATCATTCATATCTTGGTGTAACTTTAAAGTTTTTCTAATCTTCGAGAATTCTTAAAAATAACTAACAAATAAGAAAACTAAAATCCAACAAATCTTGAATTCTCAAGTATGTGTTACAACATCAAATCTTGAACTCTCTATCAATTGTCATATTTGTTGCAAGATTCGAGTTAGTAATTTAGTTTAACGTTATTGTTTCATATAATGCCAACTACACAAAATACAATACTAACAATCTTCCTTTTTGGCATTATATAACCCAACCATTGCATTATCTTGATTAACCTCCAATAAAACAAATAGGAGCGTCATTGTTGACTCCCCTAAATACTAGTGATAGCCCTAATAATTAGGGTTATTTAATGTTAATTTTATAATTAATTATTGTCAATTAGTTAATAATTACATTTCAATCTCATTGAATAATCATATTTGTGAAAAAGTTACTATATGTTGCAAAAAGATGAAATTGTGAAAGGAAATTACAATCTAGAAAGACCAAATCAACACCTAAATTACAGCCTAAACATTCACTTAAGCGACCAAGCAAGCAACAATTCAAATTCTACGCTCTAGAAGGACTACACTAATGAGAAAAAGTAAAAATCAAAGACTATCTGAAAGGAATCCTGGCGTGGTAAAGGCATGCCAATATAAATAGCGTGGTAAAGGCATGCCAATATAAATAGAGAGGTGCTTAAGCATGCAAAGGCATCCAAAAATTGGTCAAAAATCACTTCAAAAACAAGTGAGAGATTATCAGAGATGATCTTTGAGTAATTCACTTGCAAAGAGAGGAATTTCGGAGATTGAAGAGCAAAACATCAAAGAAATGACTCTCGCTGGAAGTGCAAGAAGGCTATAAGTATAATTGAATAAGTATTTCTTTTCTTTTATTGTATTATTTTTTTTACATATTTAATAATTAAAAGCAATTAATAAATCATGCACAAACTGTTATTATTGATTAAAGATAATTATCTTTACTTATTTAGTAGCGATATACTTTTTTTTTTCTTTTTTTTTTCTGTATCCTAACTTGTGATTGTAACAAATGTGAATCTATAAGTTTAGAATTTGATCATAATTGTGAATTAAAAATTCATGACAAAAGTGAATGTCCAGTATTTCCAAATAATCAATATCATTCAACTATAAGATCAATTGCAATTGAATTATTTTATAAATATCTGAATAATTCAATTGAAGCCTTAATAGAACTAGAAAAATTATACTAACAACTTAAGGAATTAATAACTTTAAATAAAAAATTATAATTGGTAATTAATTTTAATTAATAATTAGAGTTCTTACTTGTTAATTTATATTTGGATACTTATGGGTGTTTTGTCATTATTCGTTCCTCACTTTTAAAATACGAACACCTATGAACATTAAAATTGAGATTTTATAGTTCTACGTTATTCTCTTTTATTTTATTTTGTCAAGTATAGTTGTGTTCTGATTGAATCACATTTAATCATGCCAAATTAAATTTGGTCAAAAATGTAATATTTTCATTTTTAGTAGTGGAATATTAAATTTTTGTAATATTTTCATTTTTAGTAGTGGAATATTAAATTTTCATTTTACGTCTTAAATCTTGTGATTTCTTAAATTAACAATTTTACAGGAAAATTTATTATCCAGAATTAAAATTGGACTCTCAGAGTTCCCTTTTTATCTTTAATTTCCCTTTGTCCGGTTCATGATTTCTGAATTTATGATGTTTTATAAAATCGAAAATTAATAAATTTATTAATTATTGTGGTCAAAATTCAAAACCCGAACAATGTTGTAATTTGCTCTGCAATGTTTTCAAAACATACCTGTCATTAAATCGGACAATTAATTAGGTCATCAGTTAAACAATTTCCAAAAATATCAATTATTTTAAATTATATATGATATTATGTATACGCATACAATAATAATAAATAATTTCATAAAATAAATTCTTCAAATCCCTCAATCAATATGTTAAATGATAAGTTTTAGATATAATAATAAGAATTTAATAATTTATCAAGAATAAAAAATTACAAAAATATAAAAGTAACTAAGTTAAATTCAAAGCAAAATGTAAATATTGAAAAATAAGTTTTGAAAAATAAAGGCAACGCAATTAACATGAAAAAAAATTAATTTTAAGATTCAATATTTAAATTTTCTATAACACAATTAGAAAAATGCATAGATAAAAAATAAAGTAAATACTAGTCAAAATAAAAAATAGATAGTGAAAATAATATATACTAATAAATTGTTTAAGATGTAAAAGTGAAATTATAAGAAAATATAAAAAAAACTATTTATTTTTATTTTTAAAAATGTCAATTTTGATTTTTAAATTTTTTATCAATAAAAAACTAAAACGCTTTTGAGCAATTTAATTCGATTTTGATCCGTCATCGATCGGATTTGACCAGTTGATACGGATCTAGTTTAAGAGGGTTGTCGACCTAAAGAACTGATTGATTCTGATCGTTGAACTGGCGGTCGCGCCAATTTTTACAACCTGAATAGTAAATGGAGAGAGCGTTTGGTTCACACGCGGTGCGAGTAATGAATTAGTAAAGTTGGAGCGGTTGGTCGGAAAGGGATTGGTCATTGGGGGGTCGGTGTTTCCACCAAACAGGAGAACCTATGTTTAAGCAGGGAATGAGATGGACTCACATGGATGTGATTGCATGGCGGGTAAAAGTGGAACCCTTCCAAAGAGCAAGGTTACGTTCGGATGCAAATTTTATAAAATATTACTAACTCTTCAAATAGATTAACTATCTAATTAACTTTTTTTTAAAATATTTTTTTTCTCTCTTGTGATACACTATTTTAAAACTTTTCTCCCTGACACAATTTGTATCCAAACGAAACCCAAATATTTATTAATGCTCTCGTGTATTCTTTGCTTAATGAATGATAATAGAGTAATAGAATGAATTTCAAAGGCTATGTTTAGGAGAGGGGGGTTTTCATGAGATTATGCTTGGTAAAAATTATATTAAAATAGATAATATATTTGGTTGTAAGTGTAGAGACATAAAAATTTTATATTCAACTAAATAGTGTCACGTGGGAACATAGTACAAGTTATCAATTAAATAAATTCTATTTATGTTTTTAGAAATTTAAATAAATATGGTTTTTAAAATAAATAAATAGATAATTAATATTTGAAATAGCCAATCAGATAATAGCAAATGGCAGAATCCTATTAAAAGTTTAGAAGATTAAGATTTTGCATGATTAAGTTTATCGATTAAATTCTTAGATAGGCTCTAAGTTGTGACTGCCAATAAAATTGTGCAACATTAACAAAATGATGTAGCCATCCTATCTCTCCTTTAACTATAAAAAGGAGTCAAAACCCACAGTGGAATGGATGACAGAAGATAAAGTTAAAGCAGTCAAAAACTTGATGTACTTAAAACTCTCTCCAAATTCTTTGGGATTCTCATGAACAATTAAAACATTCTTCATCAAATTTAAGAAGTTCGTCATCAAATTTAAAGCATTATTCATCAAATTCAAAAAGTTCATCACTAAATTCAAGGCACTTTTCATCAAAACTCTCTAAGTTCAGTGTGCGATCGAAAATCGTGTTGCTAAGTTAAAAAATTAATGTTACTGAAGAACCAACAACTCTCAAGGAAGATCAAATACAAGTTCTTTCCTTAAAAATTATTCAAAATTCAAACCAGTATTTTTGAAGAAAGAATTAGAGGATTGAATTTACAAAATAAGACCTACAAAATTTTAGTTTAATCTAAATTTATTCAATCTTGTTTAAATTTTCTTGTTATTCAATAATTTTGTCATACAGATTTTTGGCATGTCCACTGGGACTTTTCTACCGCTTATCTCTTCCTTCCGCACAAGTTTTAAATTTCAAACAAGTCAACATGGCTAGCAACAAGAGAAAGTCTTCCAAGATTGCTACAAAGAGCACTGGTGCTATTACTCAGAGTGTGGCAAGAAGGTTAACATACTTCGAGCCAACTTATCTCCCTGAAGCTATCAACAGCCTACTCTTTGCAAGTGAAGGCAACAAGGATAATTTTGCACCTTTAAGCCTTTGCTCCAACATCTCATCTACCTCTAACATGGTGCTAGTCATGATCACCAATTCCTTAAGTTTGGAGGACAAAATTGCTGCATTAATCAAGGTCATCGAAGGGTTAGCCAAACATGTTTAGGAATAAGACTCGCAGATCTTGTGGTTGATGGGCAATGCTGAAGCTAGTTGAACAGTGGAAAAAGTGTCTGAAGTCCATGATGAGGTCGAGATATCTGTTAAATAGTTGATTAAAAAATAAGTCTTCACTCGGAGAGCTCCAAATTTCCTTTTGTGGTTTGATCCTTGTCGATCAACTAAAAGACTTTATAGAAGGCCCCATCAAGAACAAGCTTGATGAAGCCGCCAAGTCAACCTTGATATACGCCAAGCCTTACTTAGCCTGGATTGATAACTTGAAGAGGCCGACATGCTCTCTACCCTTTAAATTCCAACAGTTCGATGGGAAAGGAAACCTCAATTAGCACGAGGCTCACTTAATGGAGACATGCAATAATGCTGGAACATATGGAGATCATCTGGTTAAGCAGTTTATTCACTCATTGAAAGAAAATGCATTCGATTGGTATACTGATCCCGAGCCTGGGTCCATTGACACTTGGGAGCAATTGGAACACGAGTTCTTTAACCGCTTCTACAGTACAAGGTGAACTGTCAACATGAACAAGCTAACTAATACTTGTTAATGGAAAGATGAGCTGATCATTGACTACATCAATCGGTGGACCTCCTAAGTTTTAATTGTAAAAATAAACTCTCTAAAACGTCAGGTATTGAGGCGTATAAGGTATGCACTTGAGGCTATGGTACATTCTTCAAGGAATTCAGCCCAAGACTTTCGAAGAATTAGCCACCTGAGCTCATGACATGGAGCTAAGTATAGCCATAAGTGGTGTTGGTGGACAACCTATTTTCGAGTTTCGCTAACCAAAAGACAAGCAAGAAGTGAAGAAATGAGGCAAACCACCACTAAAAAATTGAACAAAGAATCCATGACAGTACATGCTAAACTTGTCCCAGTCAAGGGAATGGAAAAAGTGGTTGAAAAGAAAGAAACTCATCAGAAGCCAAAAAGACTAACACTAAAGGAATGCAGACCAAATCATACATTTTCCTAAACTCGGATGTCTTAAGGATTTTCAAAGGGGGAAAAAGGCCCTAGGCCCCATGAGAATGAAGCTGCTCATAAATGACATAGAATTAGATGCCTTGTTCCTTGTCATCAATGCCAAGACATCATACAACCTGCTTCTCGGTTGGGCGTGGCTTCATGAGAATGGGGTAGTCCATTAATACAAGTACTCGGTGATTGCAAACCTTTCATTGAAGTCGAGTTCTACCTTATTACTTAAACAATGTTGGGACTTTCGAAGCAAGCAACTCCCAAAAGAAGGAGAAATAAGAGGATGGTCTGGCAAAGAAAGATGAAGTCGACAAAGTGCATTCCAAAAGCTGCTTAGGCAAAGATCTAACAATTAACGATGCTCTTAAAGTTAAGTAAAAGGATTCAAGCTCTCCAACATGTCTTTAATAGTTACTAAGTCTTCTTTTGTAGCACGTAAGGTCTTACAGCCACATTGTTTGAAGGCTCGGTAGGTTGTATAGCAACAATATCCCCGTGAAGCTCACCAACTTCTATTGCTACCTTCCTAAGGGATTCTTTTTGTTGGGAAAGAGATGCAGACAGCTATTGTCACTGCTTAGTTAAAAGCTTGAGTTGCACCTCAATGCTCTTCAATTTGGCCTTAGAAAGCTCAACTTGCATTACTATCAACTTCCTTTTTTAAAGCCTCTTGAAGCTAACTCTCTACATCCTCCAACTATTAAGCAAGAACCTCTTTACTAGGCATCTTAGCTATTGCGAATCTCACCTCATCATAAGCCGCGGCCTTAGCAAATATCATCTCAAAGAACTTTTCTATGAAGGACACATTAGCATAGTCAAAATGCTTAATGGATTCAAGAATAAGCATATTCTCGTCCCTAAGAGAAGAAATGAGATCAAGAGAAGTGCTAGCTATCCTTTTATGAAGTCTCTCCTAACTATTTTCCAGTGGCGATCCTCAATACCACTAGTACTGTCATCCAAAATCTACAAACACAGCTTTTGCTCCATAGGGATAACTAAGGCTACAGGTTCATAAAGGGGATCTCAAACGTTAGGAGATGAGCTTCCTATGTCGAGTACATCGTTCTGAGATGGAGTGATGCACAGCTTCATAGAATGTTCTTCAAAGTAGTTCTCGTGAACTTTGGTCTACCACTTCTTATAAGCCTTAAGATGAAATTTCCTTACAATTGCTAAAATGTGAGGAAAGCATGCCTTGGTCCTTGAATCAGACAAAGTAGGCATTCTTAAAGAATATAAGCCTTCCTTAAAGGAAGTCCCACAGACGTCATGTGTAAGGATTTCGAGAATCTCTTAGTAGTATTAGAATTGGCGGCTAAACTAATGCAAATTGTAAAGCTCAATTAGGGCTAAACTGGAGCTCGAGTTGAGCTTCTGGTAGCTCAGCTTACTGAAGCAAGCCAAGGCTGAGTCCAATCCTACCAAGCTCAAAAGCTCGTAAAGCTACTCAACTCGATGAGGGCTATATTGGTAATTTCACATTTCTTGTCCTAGCATAACACTCACTCATGATTTACTCTCTTCATCTGGCTCTGGTACTTTAGCTTAATCCTTAAAATTTCCCTTCTGGCTTGATCCTTAAAATTTCCCCTCTTAAGCGCCAAAGCCAACAACTCCACTGCTCCAGTTTTAGCATCGCTATCGTAGACTCGCACCATTGCACCCTTACTCCACCAAAAAATATATGTTTTTTTGATTCTTACACGTGAGGCTTGCTTTTCCCTGCTTATATATATACGATTAGGGAGAATCCACAATTCCACCTTGAATTAGTGGAATAAAATTAAGGGTAACATATATTAGTGGGAAAAATAAGACACTATGGTACTAAATGCAGATTTGGTATCACTTTCATCCAGTTGCACTGGCTATGCATGTGGCTTACTAACTCTAATGTATTATGCTGTCTGAAGAGTGAAGACCCCTACTTTAAATGAGAGCCTTTCTTATTTAAATTATAGGCATTGTAACTCTTGAAATAGATATTTAAAAAAAAGTTAATATTGATAATATTAAATCTTTGAGTTTTTGAAATAAGCAACTGATAAGCTTATTATAGATGTTATACTGGAACTGGATTGCAAACTGTCACTTTATTTATTCTTCTTTAATGTAAAATGAGAATGTAGAATACATTTTTCTTTGTTCCTTTGTCTAGCTTAGTATTTTTGTCAAATTTTGTCTATCTTAATTTAAAATGAGAATGCATAATACAATTTAAAACTATCAATGACCCTTACATATATATTCACCTTTAAATTTTTGTCATATTCAGTACACTTGTAAATAATTTTGTATCTCTTGTTTGGTCCATAGTTCACTGATGCCTAAAAGTTTGGTTTGGATTGTATATCCCTAGGTCTTCACCATTTTTGACTCATCTCAAAATAAAATAAAATAAAATAAAATCAAATCCTAAATTCCTCCAATCAATTGGAGTAGAGAAATCCATGATACATAGGTATTTTATTCTTACTCTCTTGAATGTAGTATTTGCAATTCAATTCAAGGTGGTGTGGAGTTTGTAAATCGCATTAATCGAAGGATGTTATCATTTAGTGCAATTGCTTGACAAATGCAACTTACAGGAAAAAGACTAATACATAATTGCCAAATAAGATAGAATTGAATTTATGAAATGTTGAGTTGTGCTTTAAAATTTTATGTTGTCTTTACACGGTATGCGGAATAGGATAAGGAGTTTGTTGATCTTTTTGCCATAGCTTGGAGAATGCAGGAAGGTAGAAAAGGTTTATGGTATTTTGGAGACATTTTGGAAAGCCACGCAGGTCATCTTAGGAAGTGATTATCCAACTAGCAACTTATTCCTCCAAGAGATTCTAAAAGTGAAAAATATGTTGGAAGCTTGAATAAAAACATGGCGATGATTTCATTTAGACGATAGTGGCCAAAATGAAGCAGAAGTTTGATAAATATTGGAAAGAGTGTGATAAGTTAATGTGCATTGCTACTATCATAGATCCTGGGAAAACAACGCGTGGGATAGAGTATGTACTTTCTGTTTTTTAGGCACAAAGACACTTGACAAATGTAAGGAATATCCTTTTTGACCTTTATCAAGATTATGTTAATACATATGCAGATACTTAAATTTCCACATCAGGTGCATTATTTAGCCAGAATCTAATTTAACAAACACAAGATGAATATTGAGATAATTTAGTTGATGTAGCTGGCACTAGTTAAGCCTACCAGTCTGATTTGATAAAATATCTAGACAAACCTCTTCTCCCACGTGGATTAGATCCAAATCATTTTGACTACTTGTCTTGGTGGAAAATAAATAAGGTTGTATACCCTATATTTTCTCGAATAGTTGCTGATATTTTGATAATTTCTATTAGTACTGTAGCTTCTGAAGCTATCTTTAGTGTTGGCACGAGGGTGATTGATTCCTATCGATTCTTACTGGCTCTTGAGACAGTTGAAATGTTGTTATATACAGGTGATTGGTGCAGATATTTGCATGGAGTGAAGAAGATAACAAGGGTTAAAATTGAAATTATTGATATTATAATTATTGTTTAACACTAATTGTTATTTGTTTAAGTGTTATATAATTTGCTTATTTTGTCTATGTGGAAAGAAAAATCCTCCCAAGATTATTTTATTTAAGAAGATTGAACTTTCATGCTAAGTGTACGTCTTGTGTTCCTAAAGTAACTTATTATATTAATTTTATTGCATGTGATTTGGTTATAATGTTATGGTTAAATAATTGTCTATTTTATGTTATTTTATATTCTTTTAGCTTTCCATGTCATTGCTTCTCTTTCAATTTTACATTTTCATTTTAAAAAATTTGTATGTTGCTTGCTTTTTTTGTTTTTTTGGTACATGTTGTCCAGGTTTGAAGCATTCATATGGCTGTTCTGACGGAAATTATTAGAACTTTCACTAGCACTATTTCATTTGATTGAAAATTTGTGATTTAAGTGATAGCTTTCACTGGTAGTCTGGCACTATTCTATTTCTGTGGGATGTTTTGAACTTGTGATGATCTGATGAAGATCATTAAAACTTAGATGGAGAAATGATGTTTGCATGTATTTGACTAAATGAAATTTTATTGTGAGATTGTTTGGAAAGAGCACGTGCGCGATATGTCTTAAAAATTGGTAAACTATTTAGCTTGGCCTCTTCTAATATTATTATCCATTTGCTATACATTTAAGATGCACTATGTGGTAGAAATGGAATTCTAATAATATTTCTTATCTATGTTTGGTCATATCTTTGTTCCTTGACCTTGGATTTGGTCAGCATGAGTAAGTGTTTATGACGTGCAAAGTTGTTAGTTCTACTGTAAGAATTTGGTAATGACTTCAATTTGATTTCATGTTTTAGGGTACAAATGTTTAGAAAACATACTTCATGATATGTGAATGAGGGCCTTATGTATTTATTAATGGTAGTATTCAATTTATACAGGATTTTCTAGCTGATAGTTCTAGGCTTCTAGCATGCAGAAGCTCTATTGTTGTTTAAATTTCTAAAAGGATTAGCATTTTGACTAGTTTAAGACACTTTCTGGCTACATTTTTGGCTAAGATTGGGACCATGGTTCAGTATACATGATATTGCTACTAAAAGTTAGACATCCATTCTTTATTTTGGGTCCATTAAGCTTGATCTTATTTTTTAGGTTTGTAGTTGGCATTCTTATCACTCTAGGATGTGAATGTGGCAAACAAATTGGTCTTATTTTTCAGATATAGTTGGCATTCTTCCAACTTATCATCATTATTCAATAAGCCATTTTATAAATGGAAATTAATAACAATAGTAAAAAATTAAAACTTGACATATTTCGTGGCCTCCAATTAATGAAGCATAAAATGTGCATCAACTTGTAAGTTGCAAATAATGTAGCGTAGTTCCTTCCTGAAAATCAAATTGTTGCTTTCATGGATGAAGAAAGGTTTATCTAAGAAAATGGTGGGACACTTCATGCAAAATAGATTTTGGGACCATAAAAGAAACATTTTAGGGCAACACCAAGTCCATCTAAATGGCTAATATATTGTGGATATGGAATGCATTTAAAAGTTAAAACACAAATGGGACCTCAAGATGGTAAATTATTGTTCTTGTTTCTTGGTTGTTGCGTGAAGGGTCTTAAAAAATTGTTGTATTTTATTTGGGTCTTCTGGGAAGAGGTATTAATCCACAATTATGTAAATTTGCACATAAACATCCAATTAAAAAGTAATGCAGATTTTGATCTTGAGCCGAGCTCGAAAAATTTTCAACCAAGTCAAGCCAAGTTGCTAGCTACTTGAGATCGACTCGGCTCAATATTAGCCCTAAGCTCAACGACAAACCACTCTCCCTACCTTAACGAGAGATAACCTGAATGGATGGTAGCAAAATAATTATCTTCAGATCGGTCATGACTACCATCATCAACATATAAAATGTCCTTCTTCTTGGTGATTGTAGTTTTAGTCCAACAAAAGAGCTCAGCTCTACGGATTCTTCAACGCACCTCGCATGGGTCATAATAGCTTGTCTTGCTTTCACTAGAGTACGCGATCATTTTTGGTCTATCAACCACTTTATGAATTAAATAATGAATCTTAAAATAATGCGTGGACCATGCCTTGATATAATGAAGGGAAATGTGGGAATACACGTGTGAAGACCTTGGAGAATGTGAAACTTTGCCCAAACCTCGATAAATACTTACAAGAATGGGAACGACCAGGCTCATCGGCCTCTCGATTACCATGATACATGCCATCTTGACGGTGCTTGGATGTATGAGACCAAGATCCTCAATAGGATGAGAAAAACATAAAGCCAACAAGCTAATGACACCACTAAGAAAGTCTCCACTTTGAAATTCTCATTAATGTTAAGGCATGCAAAAGGCTCATGAGCGCCAATCTTGCCAAAAGGGCTATATGTAAATTTAGGACGGACTGTCTTTTTCTCCTTTTAGATTAGGAGTGAAGAATATTTTACTTTCCTTTTACGCTAAAAGCTAATCCAATCTTCAATATAAACTAAAGGAAGTCGAGCATCATTCGAGCTCCGTTGAAGAAAATGATAAGCATAGAACAAATATTAGTAAGATCGAGTAACATATCTCTTACCTTACTCATCAACACCTATGAAGTCCTTCGCACTCAAAACAACTTCATCATAAAGTCTCCCAAAAGACCTGCCAAGCTTCATAAGTCATAAAAAGACATAGATACCTTACTATAAGAGGTAAAGAATGTACTGGTGGAATGACACCAAGCCTTATAAATTGCTTATAGGATGTTTGAGTTGTGATCATAAGTAAACAATGAGGCATAAATGCATCATAAATTTAGACTGCCTTCAACTTACCTCCGTTTTGACCAAGTACATCTTCTGCCCACTCCCAATAACTTTTGGTGAAGTGGAACTCATTGGTGAATGAAGGAACACCCCTCCATTTGACCTTCCCTTCAATAATTCGACGTCTTAAAGTTGGTAACATAATTGACCTAACAGCATTATGATGGTAGGTTGACCGTAAGGTCTAAGTCTTTGAAGTCTTGTTGATTGGGGTCTCTTAAGTCTAGTTGTCTATCGATGAGCGACTGCCAACTCATGCAAAGAACGGCTGATGAGGGAGGTGCAAACTGCTAAAATCGTGCTCTTTTTAATAAGGATAACCAAATTCTCCATGTTTGAGGAAGACATGCTACTCTTGAAATGTACCATGATGCTTGACTGCAAGAGAGAGCAAAGTTAGAATCGAATTTTGAAAAATAAAGAAGAGCATGAATAAGTAAAAGCTTTATAAGATGTGTAAAGAAGATCTCAAAGAGCTAAAATCAGCAAATTTGAAAAGGGTTAAAGCTCCAACAAAGCAAAACTTTGGGCCTTAATTCAAGCTTAGACCTATTATATTTAAATTCGCCCAAAAATTCAAGTTTAAACGATACTCATGGACAAATTTAAGCATAGCATTCAAAGGCCCAAAAGTTAAAGTTTAAACGATACTCGTGGGCAAAATTAAGTCAAGTATTCTAAGGCCTAAAAGTTCAAGTTTAAACGGTACTCGTGTGTAAAATTAAAAACCACCTTACAACCGAAATTAAAAATCTGCAACCAAATGTGGCCTTATGCCCCAAACGTAAAGTTTGCACCCAAACAGGCTTGCCCGTGTGGCGTCTTCTTCCTTGTCTCCACAGCGCCTCACAAAACGATCCAGGAACCACTCATCATCACTGGTGGCCCCGTACCTACTGCTCCACCGCAGTCCCCGCTCGAAACATTGTGTCGCCACCACCGCAGTTGACCGCCGGCTCCACTATCATCAAATAGCTGCGCCGCGTCGGGACAGGCCTAGGGCCACCGTTGCTGCCAAGGTACTAAGGAACCACCACTGTCTGCTGCATCACTGTTGTTCCACCACCGTTGCTCAAGGACTCACCTCCTCTACAGCTGCGCCAGAAACCCAAACCAGACCACAGCACATCACCACCATAAGCCATATCGCCTCCCCTGCTCTGTCGGAAACTTGGTCGGTGGGCAAGAGAATTAAAAGAACAAAGGGTGGGGCTACGTTGGAGATAACACTATAGGCGACGTGTGGTGAAGGCGCTAGCAACGGAACGTGACTTCAGGCGTGCGCCAAAACTCAAACTGACTCGCGGAGATGAAACAGGAGGTGTGGAAGCGGAGGAATTAAAATAATAATAACAAAAAGATAAAGAAATAAAAAGGAGAAAACTTACATCTTTAATTGTCCAGTATGGTGGTGTTCTTGAGATAACGATGCTTTGGAGTAACTATTGTTGCTGCTGTGGTATCGGAATGTAGCGGTGGTAAAAAAAACGGGATGGGTGGCTCTTTATTTATAGAGGTCGCAGTGATAGAGTTCCGTTCAGGCATGGTTTTTCTTGATCAAAATCTACCTGATAGAGTGGTTATCCATACAAAATGTTTTCTCATTGTTGGATAGAACCAAATCTTCAAAGTTGGATGATGTAAGTAGTTTCGGCTGGACAAAACCTCTATCAGGAAGAAGCTGATAGGTGATAGTTCTTGGAGAGCATGGCCGGAGTTGTGATAGCTTGGGCTGAACTGATGGCTTGGGCAGAGGTGTGAGAAAACAGTGTTCCATGGTGGGCTTGAACATCTATTGGGCTAAGATGGCGGAGAGGCCGACTGATAGGCCACAACTGGAACATGGGATGCCATGAAGGCCCGTACAAGAACTGATGATTAAAAGTTAATGGGCCCTTGTTATCCTCAAGGCCAACAAAATTTGAGAACTAAAAGCATGAAAATTCGCGATTTTTTCACTAAAAAAAAATAAATAAATGAACTTTTCGTGAATAAATTTTGAGGAGATATTTGTAAACACATAAAAATTTTATATTCAATTAAATAATGCTGTGTGGAAACACAATGCAAAATAAATATAATTCTTAAAATAAATAAATAGATAATTAATATTTTAATCAGTCAATTAAATGGTGAAAAATGATGAAATCCTGTTAAAAGCTTAGGAGATGAAGACTTTCCAAGATTAAGTCTATCGATTAAACCCTTTGATAGGCTCCAAGTTATGATGGCTAATAAGACCATACCACATAAGTAAGATGATACAACTGTTCTATTTCTTCTTCAACTATAAATAGGAGTCAATCCCCATAGTGAAACAAATAATAGGAGATAGAGTTGAAGCAATTAAAGATTTGAAGCACTAAAAGCTCTCTTCAAATTGTCTAGGGATTCCTAAGAACAGTCAAAACGTTTTTCATCAAATTCGAAGAGTTTGTCATCGACTTTAAGGCATTCTCTATCAAAAGTTTCCAAATTTAGCGTTTGATACAAAATCGCGATGTTAAACCTAAATATCAACATTATCGAATATCTAATAGTTCTCAAGAAAGATAAAGCACAAACCATTTTCTTCAAAATTGTTCAAAATTCAAAGCAACATTTTTGAAGGAAAAATTAGAGGATTGAAGTTGGAAAATAAAACCTATAAAATTTTAATTTGATCTAAATTTATTCAATCTTGTATGAATTTTCTTGTTATTCAAGAATTTTATCCTACAATAAGATTTTGATAGGATGAAAATTTTGATTTATTTGAATATATGAATAAAATATATAAAAACAATTGGCTGATGTGATTATATACAGAGATAATGATTAATTTTTAAAATATAAATAAATATAAATGTAAATATATATATATATATATTAAATTGTCTGTAAATATGTATAACTATTAAATAATAATTAGTTGTTAGATACGTAAAAGAGAGAAAATTTAAACTTGAATTTAAATAAATATTTTATTAAGTGGTCTGTTTGGCAGTGTGGAATTTGATAATATGGATAATAGTTGAGAACTAAGTTCCACAAATAAGGTAAGCATTTATCGGCGTATATATTTATAAGATATGATTAGGGATATAAATGAAGGGGGGAGGTGTTAGCATTTATATATAATTGGTGATAAAATCATATTATAAATTATATATTATGTCGAAAAAATAAAATAAAAAATACAATAAATTAAAACTAAATGAGAATTGAAAGAAAAATTAATAATAAATTAAAATTGAGAGTCATCGCTCAATGTATGTTCAAATAAATAAAGTAATAATTTATACTATATTAGTAAGATTTTGGACCTAATTTAGTTACATATTATAAATTTATAATACTACCCTTAATTAGTAATTTACTCTATTATCCTTAATTATAAAGACCAAGTGCACTCAAAGATAATTACTGATATATCATTATTTCTTTATATGCTACATGACTACATTTATATTATTATAAAAGTAAGAGTTTTTAGTTGCACATTACAAAAAATACTCGCTTATCCTTAATTAATATTTTTTACTTTCTAATCATTTTTCTATTTTTTAACTTATAATTTTATTTATTTCCTCTCAAATTTCATGCCTTTTCAAATTTATTTTGTTGTTATTTTTTATTTTAAATATTATTCACATTTTTGAATCCATGCCTGTTCTATATTAATGAAACTAAAGCTTTCTTTCTGATTACATATAATAAAATCACATAACTAATTAACTATCGTTAATTTTATTTTGTTATTTGTCTATCTTTTTCTATTTCTCTTTTCTTTTAACTTATCATTTTATTTTGTTTTTAAGATAATGTGCACATGCATAAAAGCATGCAACTTTTGCTAGTATTTTAAAAAGTATTAATCTTATGTCATTCATAAATCTTACAAAATAACAAAAAGGAAATAATTTTAAATAAATAAAATGACAAAGTAAATTAAATTACCGAAAAATAAATGAAATAAATGAAAATCATAGAGTGAAAATAAAAATCCAAAATATTAAAGGTATTTTGATAATTAACTGTGCAATCAAATTTAAGTCATTGGCTTTAGTATATAATTTGTAATCGAAGACATACTCGATTTGTGTATCATTATACAAATAAAAATTATTTTAAAATATAAAAAGGGTATCATTCATAAACTAAATAAGGAAGAAAGAAATAAATTTGAAAAAAGAAAAATAAAATAAAAATAAATTTGTAGAAGATATTAAAAATATAATAAACTAAAAGTAAGAGAAAAAATGAAATAAATAAAAATTGAAAGAGATGAGTAAAAGGATATAAAAACATGGCTTACAGCATTTTTGACATACAATTGTGTAACCGAACGGAAGACAAATTTATTACTGTATAGAAAGCATATACCCATAGAATTACTGTCCCTTGATCTTCAAAATTAAAAGACTAACATGCTCATTTCTTATTTGCTTTTTACTTTTCTCCTCCATTCTTTATAATTTTTATATCATTATTTTTATGCTATTTCTTATTATTTATTTTTTAGATTTCTATATCTAATTTTATTTAATTTTTATTTCAATTTTAATAATTTATTTCTATCATTAAAAAATAGCTACTTATATTTAATTGTTATTATCACAAATTTAAAATATCTCTGATTTTCATTAAATAATAAGAAATAACATAAAATATTCTGTAAAATAATTTAATAAAATATATATGAAATGCATTTCAAAATGTTTACATAATTAAATTTATTTTTATGTATACAAATAATAAATTATATTTTAAATTCTATATACATATCAATCGAGTGTACTAGCATGTAGTGTACAATATAGATATAACAACAACAATAATAATTGATTAAGAAGAAGAAGAAACATGATTTATTACAACATATATTCATGATTTCACCGACAAAGTTTCCAAACATGTTGAGTGCATTGCCTTCAAGATAAGCCACAAAAGTTTTCAATAATTTCTGCGCGAATAAAATTCAAGTCCCTTGCTCAACTTTTAAGTCATTTCTATCCTATATTTTGCTTATATCAAAATTAATGTGAGAATTACAATTTCTAGTCATGTGTCAACGAGATGGTCCCTGTCTAATATACTTACTTGCCAAACATGACTGTCAAAATATATATATATATATATATATATATATTTAGGAGTTAATATCATTTATAATTTCTGATCTTTCACGTTTGTTTCACTTTTGTCCTTTATGTTTTTTTGTTTAATTGAGCTTTAAAGCTTTTAAAGTTTCATTTTTGGTCTCAATTTGGTTATTTCAACCAGATTTTGGGTAGAAAGCAGCTGGAAACAAGTCCCATGGCATTCACTTGTTACTATAGTAGGGGCAAAATCGTTAAAATACTATTTAAAATCTCACTTAAGTCAGTCAACTTTAAAAAATTATTAAATTTCTTTTATATTAAATATTTTCAATTATATATTTATATATTTTAATTTAAATTTTTTGAATATATTAATTTACTAATTTATTCCATAAGAACATAAATTAATTAATATATTGTGCATATTTTATATCATATAAAATATATTTTATAATATATTGAATATATTCTAAATATTTCATAATACATTAAATATACGTTTATTAGGGTGTATTTCATATATTTTATAATGACTTTATATGTTTTGAAATATATAATATCTGAGTATTTTATATTAAATTCATTTTCAATTAATATTACATATTTTGTCAAATATATAACAAAATAAATATATTATCTTATGATGGATTAAAATGAAATACAAGCAAATGCTTAGATGTTAAAATAAGGATACAAAGGGGTCAAGCTCGAGTTGAGTCATCTTTAAGATTCTAGACTCAAATTTGATTCGTATTAAATTGAGTCGAGCTCGAGTTTGAGCTTTGAAAAGAAGTTCAATTGAGCTTGAGGTCAAACTTAAGCTTATTAATTTTTAATTTTGAAAATAAAAAATACATTCTAAAAATTTTCTATTTTAAATGTAGCAAAAGTGGAACATATCGTAGTATTAATTAACCTCATGTTTTTATAAATATTAATAACTTTCAAATGATAGTAAAACATATAAATTATGTAAATATTTATTCACTAACATAATAATTTAATTTAATTACATATTTATTAACTTATAAAATATATAAATATAAAATTCTAATTGATTTTGTTATATCACTTTTATATTTAAATGATCAAAAGATATTTATATTTGAATAAAAGTATACGAGAAGTTAATAATAATTTTATATGTGCTAAAAATATCCCATTATTACTATTACACAATTAAGTACTTACTACATATAAGTTTAATATATGTTATACGCTATTTATTATATATTAACTTGATAGTTATAAAGTATATTTAAATGTATAAAATATAAGATAAAAAATATAAAATATTCAAAATAAAAAGTTTATGATCTAGCTCGTGAGAATTTTGAATAAAGAAAATTGAAATCAAGCTCGACTCAATAATAAGGATTCAAGTTGAGTTTGAACTTGAGTCAAACTCAATATAATTCGAATTAGATTAGAATCTTTATGGAGAATTGATGAATTTACAGGTTAATTCGACTCATCTTACTCCCTTCATTTAAAGCGAGATTATAATGAACCAGAAGTAAAAGACTATAGGTTTTAATGTCAAAAATGAATAAAAAGAAATAAAGTAAAGACAAATGTAAAATTTTAGAGACCAACAACCATATGAAACAATAATAATGAGTTGCCAGGTAATGCAGTGACATGGATGGAGAGTGGAGAAAAGGGGTTTAGTGGATGGAGAGTGGAGAAATAGTGGTCCACTACTCATACTATAATGGGGCATTTTCTTTGATCATTGCTTGCTTGCACTTTGCTATACCCTTTTCCTTTTGTGTCAACACAGTATTCTATGGTTGGTTGGTTACATGTAATTACAGCTTTTGACAAATTTGAGGATGTTTCCACGAAGCAAATGGGCCCCAAATACGCGGAATTATTTGTCTTTAGGACCTTCATTCAACAATGAGATCTCAACTCTCCCATCAGAATATAGTGGGAGTTTCTTGTTCAGTAGAGTTTGTAAATTTTCTTGAACCCAAGAAAATGAGCCTGTAATTGGATGGACATTCAGTTCTCATTTCGTCATGTCTCAGAGAAATATCTCAGAGGCTTAGTTCAATTAATTCAAATCTCTAAAATTATTTTGAAGATATTCTCACTTTACTATGCCTCTGTTTTTCCCTTATTTTCAAAACCTCTTTCTAAACTATATTTATATCTTCTCTCACCTTAATTGTGCCAACGCCTTTCTTCCTCGGGTCTCTCTCTTCCTTTGTCTCTCCTCTTTCCATAACCAACGGCCGCTTCTTCTCCAACCAATTTTACTCCAAAAGATGGTTGATTTTTCTTCTTTATTTACACTAAAAATTTTGGCTTTACAAGTACTTCAAATAGACCTTTATATTTGACATCTTTGTCATCGACATTGACGACTCTTTAGCGATTTGAGACCGCCGACGGCAGCTGTAAGTTGTTTTGTGGTGTGGGAGGTAATGATATAAGGTCGGAGGTGAAGTAAGTTGTGTTTTATTGTGGCCAAGAAGCAAAAATCACAGTGGTATATTATTCTGGTTGAGAAGCCAAAATTGCAAGTCATGGAAGGGCCTCCTCCCTTACTGAGGATATCAATCGTATCCTTCCCTTTAAGTGCATATATGCATATACTTTGTTGAGTTACATGTATACTATGTGCATGTGTAGATGATGAAAAGGAAAAAAAATAATATTAATATTAATTGTAATAATAATAAAACTAAGTGATGTCAATTTTTAACATCGATAATAATAACGATTGTTATTCTAATCATGGTAATGCTACTTATCAATAAAAAACCACTAATAAGCATAACGGTGGTGATAGCAATTAAGATAACGATAATAACCAAAAATAATAACCTTAATAATTATATTAATAATAAAAATTTCAATATTAAGAACAACAACTGAATACATGACAATGCCTGGATTAATAAAAGCATTAATAACATTATCAGAAAATTACTTTTATCAATTTTTATAATTTTAAAGACAAAAACAATAATCACCATTTCTAATTTTATTAAACAATTACACCAATAATATATTTAATCATTATAATATATTTATCCATACATATACAACAATTTTTTATATATACATATCACATAAAGAAATTTTTATTTCACTTTGTTTCAGAAATAATTTTTTTATGAAACAAAGTGTCATCCAATCCAAATCGCAGCCTAAACTTTTGGCGATCTCAAGAAAATAAATTTTCTTCAAAGCTACTTCAGTGTTGCATTCATAGTTGATCCAACCAACCTCAATTCTAGAAATCTCAAATTAGAAGAATAATTGGTTGGGATTTTATTTCTAAACTTGATGTATGCTCGAGGGATGCTAGAAAAATAAAATAATATTAGTGGAGACTAATTTTTTGTATAGTAACAAGAAAATGAGTATAGGATAAAATTTAATTGAATCTAACCAAATTGTAGTACAATTTCTAATTTTAATCCTCTAATTCTTTGTTCAATTTGATATTTTTGGTAGTTTCAACACCTTTTAGGAAGAAATCGATGTCCTAATTTTCTTTGGAGTTGACTTAGTCATTAGAAAATATTAATTCGTAGAATTTGATGCCACAAGTACGGATCAAATGCCGAATTTGTTGAAGTACCGTGATGAACTCTTTGAATTTTGCCAAAAACGTGGAATATTACTTGGAATTTGTGAAGAGAATTCAGAATGTTTTTTTTTTTTTTTATTTGAATGCTTTCTTGCTTGTCTTCCACTTGTTTTGAATTATGAGAAGACCATCTCTCTATATATAGTGGTGGAAGATGCAGTCTTGCCATATTCATTTGATAACGCGGCGTAATTTGTTTGGTTAAAAATATTTGATTTGACATTTTTTACATTTAATTGTCAGATTTGATTTAATATGGTTTTAATTTTTAAATAACAATATTTGTCTTCTATAATTCAAAAAGATTAGATTTGGTAGTCAAATTGATGGAATTGGACACTCGATATAATTTGATTGGCCAAGATTATTTATATTAAAATATAAATTATATTATTGTAGGAATTGTATTTAATTAAAATTGTAATTCATTTAATTGATATTTGATATAAATAAATCCATGTGTTATCATTTAATTGGGCACAAAATTTATGTGTTTACTGAGATTTGTTCACGAATAATTTGTTTAGTTTTAATTTTAGAAGTACTTAGTTTTTAAGGTTTTTTGTCATATTATTCTTTTGGCAAGTACATAATGCCTATTTATTGTGTTGAATCTAGTCAACTTTGTCAATCTACGCACTTCATAGTTCTAGGGGGTGTAGTAAAAATGAATAGGTGAGTGATAGACCTAAAGCAACAAAAAGGAAACACTTCATTGTTTGGGAGCACTTTACCAAGGTAAGAGGAGTAAAAGAGAATGTATATGATAAATGCAACTACTGTAAAAAATGTTGACTGGTAATTGTTCTTATGAGACTACACATTTGAAAAATATTTATACAATGCATGTTCAAAGTTTAAGTTGAGAAGCAGAAGTAGTATAACTGGAAGACCCAAAATAGAATTCAAGTTAGAGGTCAAAAGGACTTAACTATTGCATATATTAAACATAAGTATTCATTCAACATAAGCAAATATGAATATTTTGACGAATTGATTTGAATTCAAACTTTAGACTTTCATGTAAAAATACTATCAAAAATGATTTGATTGAAGTATACGAAGAAGAAAAAGTAAAAGTTTACAAGTTGTTAGATGAACTTAGGTGTTAAGTATCTCTAATAACATATATTTGGACTTCAAAACATTCACATATTGCATGTTGTTGTTTAACTACTCATTTTATTTATGATTGTTGGAAGTAGCAAAAAATAAAATAAAATAAAATAAAATAAAAATCTTGCATTTAAAAAGATCTCATATCCACATGATGGTATGACCTCATTCAAATTTATGGAAGAATTGATTTTAGACTGGAATTTAAAGAAAAAGTTATTTTTAGTTGTCGTTGATAATACTACTGCTAACGATTCAATGATTAGAAGATTAAGGAATGACTTAGTACTAACTCATTACTTCAGTTTAATGGAGATTTGTCACATGTGTGATGTAGTATGCATATTTTAAATTTGGTTGCACTAGATGGATTGAATCAAGTTAACGAATTAATCCAAAAAATTCGTGAAATTATAAAATATTTGAACAAATCTCTACCTACCACTGAAAAATTTCAAATTGCTTTAAAACAATATTGCTTAAGTGATAAGAGGTTGGTCGCCATGGATGAGCCTAGCCGTTGGAACTCAACTTATGAGTTGCTTAAGGTGTCTTCACCAGTTAAGAATGCTTTCTATTGTAATACCCTAGAATTGTGGGATACAATAATGCTTATAGAAATAACCTTAGAAGAATCTTAGCGAATGATTTATTCAGTCACCAGCCTGTTTATTTAAAAAGTTTTGTCTAAATTTATTAGATAAAAGTATGTGCGTATGGAAGGTGACGTACACACTAATAAATAGTAATTTCGCACTAGAATTTTGGGTATTAGTGGCACATCATTGTGAGAGGGAGTACATAAAAATTTTGATAAATATATTTTGTGTTTCATGTATTACTTTTGTTAGTAATTATTGCAAATTAAATGCAAAAGTATAGGATAGCATCAGGATAATTGTGGTTGAAGAAAAAAGGGCCAAATTATCATGGTATTAATTGGAGAAAATTTTCCAAGCCTTGGGACAAGGAAAATAAGGCCCAAACTATGGAAAGATTTGGTGAAAATTTGGTGTGACATTTAGAAAAAAGGAAATTGCACTCAAGGACACAAAAACGGCACAACTGGATACCTAACCCACCGTTATAAAACCAGGGTACAAATTAAGCAATTAAAAGGCCAAAACCCCACCTTTAAACCCTAAAAAGGTCTAATGGCGCCCAGTAGTTCCAGTGGATATTTCGGCCTCTCAAACGTGTTATTCCAAGGTAATTTTCGTGCCTATTTCATTGATTATCATGCTGATTAATTTTACCTATGTAGGCACTCAAAAAAAATTAGATTTTGATGGAATAAATGTGTGGAACGATAGGGAATCTAATTTGGACATGTAGTTATATGTAGAAGTAATAAGAATTGAATACTGATGTAATGTGCAAATAACCCAAACACATCCAAAAGTATTCCAGAATTTGTGGATAAAGGTAGGATATGTTTTCCATAGGTTTTAATCCATAAAAACATGTCTAAGGACCATAAAAACAAGTGTGGAATCGAGCTTTAGGATTGCATTTGAGAAAAAAACATGAAAAACCCGTCAAACAACACCTTGTTTGACATTCTGCATCACACCGTGGTCACTGGCGTGATTGTGAGGCACAATGGCGCATTCATGAGGGATGGTACTGTGGTCGTGGCCCCAAATGCGGAATTCGAAAATGTCTCCTAGTCACCGGGCATGGTCGTAGCAGTAGAACTCGCGGTTGTGAAAAGATGAGCCACAATTGCGGTCTTGGACGCAACAAAAAGAATGTGTTCCGTGGCTGGTAGCCCCAAACTCAAATTGAGGTGCTGTGGTTATGAACCTGGACTCTCTGATTGCGAGGCTTCACTGTCAGCCCTGTGTAGATTTTTGCATTTGAGTAATTTAAGTCAAATTATTTTAATCTTGGGACTAAATTCAGCATGAACCAACTGTGTAAAGCATAGGAGAATACAAGAAATACTAATTGGAAGGATTCAAGTAAACACGAATGTGTAGGACATACACAAAGTATTGACAAGTATGGGTTATTGATTGATTAGGAAATTAAGAGATGATAGCCGAGTATCTTGACATCTAGTGAAATTAAGCAATGGTAAGTGGTTTATCTAAATATTTTGCAATTGTCTTGTTAAAATGAAAAATTCTTTCCTGAAAATTATTTTATCTTATTGTAATTATTTTAAATATTTTCTGCGAAGTGTATATTTTGTTGAAACTATTTGAAATATTTGTTGGAAAATATTCTTGCATGATTACCCAAATTTGCATGCTTTTCCTTTAAAAATGCTTTATTCTAAAATTCTTTTGGATGTGAACAAGTGCTATACAACGGTACTTTAAAGCGTTTCAAGTATGTTAATTGTGTATATTGTGATATGGATCGGTAAAGTTTGGAGATTAATAGGAATAATGTAAGGAACTAGTTTCACTCTCTCCTAGGGTTAAAGGTGAGATAAGACTTGCTCTACCAAAGTTAAAGGTTAGATAAGACTCGCTCCACCAAAGTAAAAGGTGAGAGAAAACCCATTCCACTAAGGTTAAAGGTTGGTTTAAGATGTGTTCAACTAGAGTAAAAAGTTGGATTAAGATCCGCTTAACTGGGGTTAAAGGTTGAGATAAGACCCTTCTTAGTCGGAGTAAATGACTATGGACCTGATCAAGAAAAGGGAGCATGAACTGCTTGTGTTCCCAAGTGTACAAAGGAATAAGCCAATAACGTAAATGTGTGGAACTTGTGTGTAAATTCTCAACTATTGGTGATATGTGTGCTATAGTGTAAAAGTAAAAGATAGAGGCGTATACTAGAATCCAATGAAACCTACTTGAATGAACCACGAAGAACGACCCAACGCAACCTACTTCGGTGAACTCTAGTAAAGATGATGACCACGACTAACACGCCTTGTTAATTGATACGCCACGAATTAATCAAGAACACACTTAAAATAATTTGATTTGGTTTTCACAAAAAATTGATGCACTCAAGTTCAATGACAAAAGAAAATTGTATTCAATATCTATAAGTTAAAGGTTCATTTTCAATAACATAACTAGGCTCTATTTGTAATGTTAAGAAGTCTAGGAACTCTAAAACTCATATGGAAATTAACTAAAGTAAAAGAACAACACAAAAGGAAGTTTCCAACTATAATCTGGCTCTGAGACGTCTGTGTACTTGATTTGGGTGTTGATCTTGTGCCTCCAAATTGTAAAAACAATAGGTTAAGTCATTCCAGTATTTATGATTGCGCCTTACTCGATGTGACTCAAGCGATCGTAACTGCAGAATGTCATGATATTCAGGATTTTCGATTGTGCTCTACATGATTGAGAGCAACTCATCTAATTGCAAATGCAAAGAATCTATTTTTGGTCACTGTCAATCGTGCTTGCTTCGACTCAATCTATTGGCTTCGCATTTAATCAGCTAGCTGCGGGGCTCGATCTAGAGGTACACTAAGACTTGTTTTGAGTTCTTTTTGCATCATGTTCACTTAAGGAAGCTCTTCTTCCTTCTCAAGCTCCCCCTAATGTCCAAAAGCCTCTACAGACTCCTTCATAAGTGTTGTTATTACTTCCTTAAGCTTTTTAACCTCAGCCCTTGTCAATAGGCCTCTGGTTATCCTTAGATGCTTGATATTAGCCCTGACGCTTGCATCATTCCCTTCCTCATGAAAAGGAATTGGCTTTAATTCCAAGTCTCATTCATCCCCTGCATCAAAAGGACTTAAATCATAGTCATTGAATATTGCACTAATTTCGAACTCACCTGATAATTGCAACTTGTAAGCATTGTCATCGATGTGTTCTATCACTTGAAATGGACCATTATCACTCGGCATTAGCATTGACTTTCTTTGATTTGGAAATCTTTCCTATCTCATGTTCACCAGACCCAATTTTCGAGTTCCAACACAACCTTCTTGTAGCCCTTGTTCACTTACTGTGCATATTGTTTATTTCTTCTTTCGATGTTTTATCATATATCCTCGAGTAGCTTCTTTACAAACTTTGCTTTGCACTTTTCATCTGTACTAATTTTCTCATTATGTAGTAATAGCAGCAAGTCTAGTGGGGTTATGGGTTAAAACCATAAACAACTTTAAATGGTGATTTGTGTATGGTTGAGTATATGCTCTTATTGTAACCAAACTCGACATGTAGCAAACACTCTTCCCATGTTTTTATGTTTTTAATCAATGTACATAATAACGCAATTAAAGTCTTATTCAGCACCTTTGTTTGTTTGTCAGTTTGTGAATGACTTGTTGTAGGAAACAACAACTTAGTGCCTAGCTTACACACTAGTGTTTTCTAAAAGTAACTCTAGAACTTGACATCTCTATTTGATATAATGATTTTCTGCATGCCATGCAATCTAACTATTTCCTTAAAGAACAAGTTAGCTATATATATAGCATCATCCATCTTATTGCATGCAATGAAATGTGGCATCTTAGAAAATCTATTGACAACCACAAACATACTATCTTTACCTATTCAAGTTCGTGATAGACCCAATATGAAGTCCATTGAAATATTTGTCCACAGCATACATGGAACTAGTAATGGCATACAATGCATGTAGTTGAACTCGCGACTTGGCCTCCTTGCACTTGTTGCATTTATCAACTATCCTTTCAACATTTCTATGCAAATATGGCCAAAAGACATGTTCCTACAAAATCGCAAATGTCTTGGTGGCATCATAGCGTCCCATCAGGCCTCCATCATGTGCTTCTCGAATTAGTAATTTTCACAAGGAACACTTAGGCATGCACAACCTATCTATGTAGAACAATTCCATCATGTTGGAAATACTTATCATGCACATCTTGTTTAGTCAATTCATATACATGATCAAATTTCTCATTACTTGAATATAGTACTTTAATATGCTCAAACCTAAAAAGTCTAGTATTTAATGTAGTGAGCAATGAATACCTCCTAGACAATGCATTCGCTACTACATCCTCTACACCTTTCTTGTATTTAATTCCATATGAGAAAGTTTCAAGGAAAGATACTCATTTGAGATGTCTACAACTCAACTTACCTTGACTCTTTAGATGCTTTAGGGACTCGTGATCCGTATGGATGAAAAATTCTCTAGGTCTTAGATAATATTGCCATACCTCTAAGGCTCTTACCAACGTGTATGGCTCCTTGTCGTTTGTTGGGGAGTATAGCTCTTCCCCATTCAACTTCTCGCTAAAATACCCAATTAACCTCTTCTCTTTCATCAATACTGCCCCAACTACTATTTTTAAAACATCACACTCAAGTTCAAATATCTGAGAGAAGTCAGGCAAAGAAATATAAGAACATTAGTAAGCTTTTCCTTAAGCAACTTAAATGCCCTTTGCTAAGGTTCTCCCTAGTGAAACTTCTCAGCCTTTGTAGTGATTGTGGTTAGTGGTGAGGTATCACTCTTTACTCACTTCTTATAGCTACTCTCACATCTCTCATCCTTGCCAACATACACTGCTTTTTTCTCTTTTCTCTTCTCTCTTTTTCTTTCTTATACTCTATATTTTTTCTCGACTTGTACATTCTCTATTTCTTCTCTACTCTCTTTCTTTTCCTTTTTCTCTCTCCATGTCTTGTTTATATTGTTGTTGTAGGTAGTACTGATCCTCTTACACCTTCTTCAGTGTAAGTGGTACAAATGTCATCTTCTTGTTATTATGATAGAATGTATACTTATTTACTTTACCATAGAACACCACATCTTGGTAGAATGGCAATGGCCTCTCCAACAAGATATGACTTTCTTGCTTATGCACCACATCGTATAGTACGCTATCCTTGTATTTACCTATTTTAAATTCCTTCAACACTTGTTTTGTCACTTTTACTTCATCACTATTATTCAACCACTGCAATTTGTAAGGTTAGGTGTGGTCTCGAAGTGAAAGTGCAAGTCTCTCCACCAACATCATACTAGTTACATTTATGCAACTTTCTCTATCTATAATAAGGCTGCACATCTTACTTTAATTCTACACCTTACATGAAAGATCTTCTCTTGTTGCTCCTCATATCTTTCCTCCTTGTGCATTTAATGCTCTCATAATCACCAAACCTACACTACATACCTCCTTGTACACTTTTTCCTTTGCTTCAGACCATACCTCCACCAATAGTGGCATCTCATCCCCATTGCTACATTCATCCTTGTTGATGACTATCTCTTCCTTATCAATCATTATCATTGTCCATCTATTTAGGTATTGGGTAGCAATATGTCCCCTCCCTTGGTACTTAAAACATAAAATATCTCGATTATGTGTGTTAGAAATACTAAAGTTTAGATTTTGTACCTTAGGTGCTTTAGCCCTAGGTATATCTTTAGGCTTAGCCACTCTAATTGCTTTCATCGGTTGCTTCTCCTCTAGGCAGGAAAATTGTTATGCGATTGTTTGCGATAGCTGCTGATGTCTATCCCTCCTGTTTAGCTACTTCCTACCTTGATGGCTTGCTCCACAAGTCTCCAATCTCATATAGTGGTGCAGCTATAGCATAACGACTATCTCCTAATGAACTGTGCCATGGTTGCTTCTCTATCCTCCATTACATCTACTCTCATTAGTGCTATCTCAATTTCCCTATAGTAGTCCTTTACACTCTAATGACCCTGCACTAACATTTATAGTCTTCTATATACATCTTTAGGATAATGAGTTGGCACAAACCTCTTTCTCATCAACACCTTTAATTTTTGCCAAGTCCTTATATGATGTTCATAATTTCTCCTACGACTAATGCATGCCTAGT
The DNA here is from genome assembly GCA_019155195.1 of Avicennia marina. Taxonomy (NCBI): domain Eukaryota; kingdom Viridiplantae; phylum Streptophyta; class Magnoliopsida; order Lamiales; family Acanthaceae; genus Avicennia; species Avicennia marina. The sequence continues at coordinate 10,919,820 of CM032758.1, read as the reverse complement.
CTAACCATAGGATGGCATAGTTAATGAATTCTACCATTGCCAACTTTACTTTTTAGGCTTTAGAATACCTATGGTAGTCAAATACTAACTTCACCTGTTGTTCACACTTCAAATATGCATTTGGGTTTGACTTGCCTTGGAACGTTTGTATTTTCAATTTGACACCCTTCGGAACCTCATCATCCTCGTCCTACCTATGCTTGTGGGTCTTCTCGAACTACCAAAATCCTTAAATTTGTCAGGATAATCAAAGTTCTCATCACTAACTTACCTTCCCTTAGGTAGTAGGCGCGCGGCTAGTCCTCTTCTTAGCATCGACTCTTTTTGAGGTACTGGGTTACCTCATGTAGAAACCTAAGATGCCTCTAGATTATCTAAATGTCAGTTAATGCAAGCTATCATGTTTGTAAGCTCCTTTAAGCTAAAGGCATTATCTCCCACAGTCAATTCTCCCGACATCCTGTAGGTATGTGTAATATAAAGAGAAATAGGCAAGTGAAGTGTGTGTCTAGGTGTCCTCTCACCTCACAAGATGTATTCACTCTCCTTTTACCTCTTGTTAGTGTATCATACAAGTTTACTCAAAGGAGTACTTACCAAGTCAATTCCTTGTGGCCGCCTCACAAAATCCCAAGAAGTTCTCAATAATTCGAGTAATGTAACTCCTAAGTATGTGTAAGTGTGCGAAAAGGTGAAACTTTAGAGTTCTGGATGAATCCAGACATAATTGGATCTACCTGGAATTGGAGAAGTAGGCTAGTGGATCAATCTAAAATCAAAGAAAACAATCTTGGTTGAAAGAATTTGGTGCGATCAATCCTAGAGCAAGTGAGATCAATCTGGAACAAAATAGCTGCATGATTGACTTGGAAAATAGGCATGATCGAGCACAAAGAGGGTGATCGACCTAGGTTTTGTTACAAACATGCGCGATCAATCTAGTTTCAATGGCGTGATCAATCTTGCGATAGAACTTATGATTTTAATCAATGTAACCAACCCCAAAAATTCACTCCAATTTAATTTCTTTCAAGTCCCCAATGTTCTTCAAGTGATAAGGAATAAGTTGGGCTATGAATTCAAGGAAAGATCACAACATTTGCAATGTTCAATTTTTATTTCAACGTAAACACTCTCTTTTTTCTGTTTTTGTTTCTTTCTCTTTTTTGTTTGTCTTAAAAAAAAAACAAACTCTTTCAAAAACACATAAATAAAACAAGCAATATTTTTTTTGACTATAAAAGAAGGACATGAATGATAGGAGACGAAGAACACGAAGAATAGAAAACAATGAAAATGACAAGAACAGGATTAAATTGGTACCTAGACTGGTGCTTGAATAAGAATCCAAAGTAGTTAACTCTAATGTCAATTGGCGTGTGTGTGGAAGCATAAAAGTAAAAGATAGTGGCATATGCTAGAACCCAATGAAACCAAATTGTGAGAACCATGAAGAACAATCCAACACAACGATCTTTGGTGAACTTTAGCAAAGAAGACGATCACAACTAACACACCTTGTTAGTTGATATGCCACGAATCAACCAATAACACATTTGAAATAATTCGATTTGGGCTTCGTGGGAAATTAACAAACTCAAGTTCAAGGAAGAAAGAAAATTGAATTCAATATCAACAAGCTAAAGGTTCCGTCTTCAATAACATAACTAGGCTCTATTTATAATGTTGAGGAGCCTAGAAACCCTAGAGCTCATATGGAATTTAACTAAAGTAAAAGAACAACACAAAAAGAAGTTTCCAACTATAATATACCTTTGAGACATCTTCTTGGTCGATCTGGGTGTTATTCTCGTGTCTTCGGATTGAAAAACAATGTGTCAAGTTGTCTTAGTATTTACAATTGTGTCTTACATGATCAAGCATGACTCAAGCGATCGTAACTGAAGAATGTCATGATGTTCAAAATTTTTGTTCGTGTCCTGTGCCATTGAGAGTGACTCGTTTGATTACAAATGTAGAGAGTTCGTTTTTGGTCCATTGTTGATCTTGTGTTCTCTGGCTTAATTCGTCGGCTTCATGATCGATTGGCTAGCTACTAGGCTCAATCTAAAGGATACTTTAAGGCTTGTTTCAAGTTCTCTTTGCATCAAGTTCACCTACAAAAGTTCTTCTTCCTTCTCAAGCTCCCTCAAGCATCTAAAAGCATTTTGAAATTCCTTCACGAGCATTTTCATTGCTTCCTTAAGCTTTTTAGCTTTAGCACTCATCAATGGGCCTCTGGTATCTTTGGATACTCAATATCAACCCTGACGCTTACATGGATTGGTTTTCTGAAATTTTTTCATAAATGTTTGAATGTTATTAAAGATTTTATTATGTTCATATCCTGATTAAAAGGTAGATGATCATTTATTGGGCGAGTTATTGCTTATGACTTTAGTCAATGTATTTTGTAGAGGATGCTAGTCGACATGACCAGACTTGGAGAAGGTAGAGGAGAAAGCATGGGTGCTAGACTAGGAGGTTGACTTGATTTTCATGTTGTCTTGAGATTATCAATGAATGTAATAAATTGGCTATTTTTATTTTTGTTGCTAAGTATTATTATTTCTACTGCAAATAATAAATGAAATGTTGAATTACATCTTTACAATTGAATTGATATATTTGGACTAGATTGCTCTATTATATGTTTGGCTTTAATATTCATTGAGCTGGTTTGCGAATACTGCCGTATCATGGCCTCAGTTTCGGGGTGTGACATCTATTGCCTACAAAGGATAGACAAACAATGCCAATGAAATCCTTGAAAATTAGAATGAGAAGTTGTTAGATTGGTGCATGAGTGTCAATTGTTTTTTTATGGGGCCACATGTCATTTTAGCAATCTTAAATATCCAACTTCTAATTTTTTTTTTTCTGATATTTGTGAGATTCACTTGAAGCTAGTTCAGTGGAAAAATAGTGATTATGATTTCATTTATAGTATGGAAAATTCTATCAAATAGGAATTTGATCAATATTGGGATGAATGTTGTTTGGCCTTAGGTGGCTGTCATTTTCGATCCAAGGTTCAAAGTGGAATTGTTGCAATACTTTTATGAGAGGATTTATTATTTGAATGCTAAACCATATATTCAAAGGGTTTGTGATATTTTGGTTAAATTAATTTTGGACTATGGGAATAGTTTTCTAGCCTCGAAAAATGGATTCACAATCTTAAGTATTGATTTTTGAAACACACACTTGTTTATGTGATTTTGATAGATGATATTAAGAATCATACGTTTCTTTATATGAAAAGTTAGAATTAGATAACTATTCAAATGAACCTAGATCTCCAAGAGCAAAATCAATTAATATATTGAAATGGTGTCGAACAAATAGTCCTAGACTACCGACATTGGTGAAGATAGCATGTGATATATTAGCAGTCCATGCAACTACTGTTGCATGAGAGACAACATTTAGAGTTGGAGGTAGTGTTATTGATAAGTCGCATGCTTGATTGCTTCCAGATGCAATTAAGGCTTTAGTAGTAGTTGATGATTGGATTACATTAGTTCAAAAAAAAAGGTGAGTAAATTATACTTTCAATTGTTCAATTCTCATGGCTTTTATTAATCTAATTATTTTTATATTATACTTTAACCTTTTCAATTGTAAATGATTTAGAATTGTCTAGAATTTAAGTTGAAAAATGATGACAATGGATGATGTTGCATACTTGCATTTTGGTATGTAAACTCTCATCTTTAATTCAATACTTGCAAAATTTTATTTATGTCTCTTGCTTCAACTTGAATAGTTTTATAATTTATTAATGTCCTTTCATAAGCTATTTAGAGTTTCATGATAGTATTTGGCAAATATTTGATTGCTTCAATGGCAACAAAAGAAGAAGATAAAGTAAGCCATGGAAGATTTAATGACGCTGTGAATTTCATAATATTGTTCTACACATCTATGTTATGTCACTATTTTGTTAAATAACGAACATTATACATGTCTAATTTGTCTATTAGTTTTAATTTTTTTTATTTTTTTATTTTTGCAGGACATGGGGCTTTTTTGTGTTTGAAACAACTATTGTATATGTAAATTTGTATTTTCTAATACATTGTAGTGGAAACCTTTTTATTAATTTTTTAGTTTTAATTATACTTATAATTGGTATTTTGTTAGCTAACCAAGTGGGGAAGATGAGGAAGATTTTTAATATTATTTATTTTTTTTTTGTTATGTGTTGTTTTGATGTATGGCTGAGGTTTCTATCTCCAAGAGTGTGTGCGCACATGTTTAAATATTTATTACTTTATGAGTGTATTTGTCAAATATAAGTTGTTATGTTTTAATTTGTTGAAAGAATTGTTACTAAAAATAAGACATATTTTTTCAGCATCTTTAAACTTTATGCATACAATCATATCAAGCAAAGCAAGCAAGCAACATATTCATCTTTTCAAATTTCATATTTAGTTAGTATGCATACAACTACACACATTACTGGCTCTCCCCTTAACACCCAAAACAAAAAAGAAAAAGAAAAAGAAAAAGAAAAATAGTTTGGATCAGATCTAGGTCGGTTGGGCCTGAGTCGGGTCCAAATCCAACCCAATGTATCTGGTCAAGAATGGGTATCCAACCTATTATTTTAATATGATATGGGCATGGGTACGGATACAAGTATAGGTATGGGTAATGGGTAAACTTTGGATGTGGGCTTGAGTAGGGCATTACCCTACCCATTTACAGGCTTAGTCAATGGGAATTAGGCCATTGGTGGAAATTCAAAAGTCCTTATTTGAGGGCCTCTACTTGCTTGCTTACTGTTTTGTGGATGCATTAGCCTCATTACAGACTTCAAAAGCCTTTTCCACAACATGAATGATACTATCTTTGTTTACCTTGTCCACTAACATTAAAATCCATGAGCCTTGCTTTTAGGCATGCTTGGTGAGCTCTTCAATGGCTTTCATCAATGCAGCAATTGGGTTTTTCAAACTTAAGGCATTAGTTAGCATGATTGGGACTGTGTTGGAGGTGGATATGGCAGTTGGACGTGGACTAGATGGCACTGACCTATCCATGCAAGCCTCAACTTCCTTGTTTGCATAGAGTGGGTTGTCAATAATATCACGAATGACAGTCAGCTCAGAGTGTGCAATCTTCTTGGACGCACTTCATGTAACCACACCAACACAAGCGATATCCGAGGAACTTGGTGTAGCAACTTTTGATGACTTGGCTCTGCTTCTAGGTATTCTAACTTGTTTCAATTTTGATAAAGAAAGAGATTAAAGATAGAGAGGTTCCACCACGCATGTTAGTAATCTATGGACAAACATTCTATATAGTAACAAGAAAACGTGTAAAAGATGAAATTTAATTAAATCAAATTCAATTGTGAGTACAATTCTCTACTTAGGAATTTTGGCAGCTTTAACACCTTTTGAAATGAAATTGATGTCTTGATATTTCTTGTAGCTAATTTGGCCATAAAAAAAAATGTTAATTTGTCGAATCTAATGTTGCAAGCACAAATCAAACACAGAATTTGAGAAAGTATCGGATTGAACATCTTAAATTTCACTAAGAACACCATTGAATTCTTTAAAACTTGTGGAGAGAATTTGGATTTCTTCAACTGAATGCTTTGTTGTTGTCCTCCAGTTGTCTTGAATTATGAGAAGATTATCTCTATTTGTGGTGGCGGAGGATGTAGCCTTACTATATTTGTCCAATGACATGATGCAATTTGATTGGTTAGAAATGTTTGGTTTGGAATTCCTTTCCTATAATTGCAAGATTTGATTCGATATGATTTTACTAAATGCCAATATTTGTCTTCCATAATTCAAAAATATTTGATTTGATTGCCAAATTGGTGAGACTGCTTACTTGTCTTGATTTGATTGGTTAAGATTAGTTATATTAAAATATCAATTATTGATTGTAGGACTTGTATTTAATTAAACTGCCAATTTATTTAATTGATATTTAATACCCATAAATCCATGTGTCATCATTTAACTAGGCACAAAATTTATATGTTTACAACTAGTAAAAGTCCTATCCTCTATCTCTTTGTAAAATCATTTACAAATATATATTTATTGTATTTTTAAAAATAAAAAAATTATTTAAAATTAAAAGTCTTAAAAATTAAGATAAAAAAGAAATATAAATTGAAAAGAGAAAAACAACTGAGAGGAATCACAAACAGAAATACGATAAAAGAAAGAAAATGAAAGAAATGATAAAAGAATTTAGAATAAGAGTAATAGTGTAATTTTACAATTTCTAACTATGTGTCATTAAAAATATGAAACAATCTAAATGAAATTTTTTTTGGTAATGTTGTTGTACTTCTTATAATGCTTATATGTCAAGTGATATTGTTTGATGTCATTATAATAATTTTTGTGACGGAGGCATATTCTATGCATAACATAGTTATTTAAATGAATTAATAATGATCACTTAATATAAATTTTTAATTATTTATAAAATAATAGTGAAACTATACTTAAAAAAAAGAAAACAAAAATAACTTGAAATAGAAAAACTAATTGAAATAAGAAAATATAATTAAAAAAATTAAGTAGAAAGAATCAAATAAATAAAATTAATAAAGAAGAATGAAAAAAATTAAATTAAATAGTAAATATATTTTTGGAATTATTCGTTTTATAAGCAAATATTGGTCTTAAACTTAATTTCAAAGTGTAGATAAATGAATTAATAATATTTTTTAATATAAGTTATGTATCATTCACAAAGATAAGCGAAAAAAGAAATACTTGAGACAAGATAAAATAAAAAGAAATAAATTAACAATGGAAGTAAAGAAAAAATATAATAAATTAAGAGGAAAAATTAAAATAATATACAAAAAATGGGGCCAAAAAAATGTCTATATATATGTGTGCGGGCGTGTCGGTACGAATATATAGAGAAGAAAATGAGCACTATTTCAGTTTTGCTTTTGCTAAAATTAAAACACACTTATTCATTATTTCGTTCTCTCTGACTTTTCTATCTTTCATAAAAGACACATTAATTATAGCCCATAAAAAAAAAGCTGTAAAGCTATGCTTGAAATTACAGATTGGGCAACAAAAAATTAACTTATATTCTTAATAATGTTGTGTGCATAACAATTTTTACGTTTAACTTGTCTTATATATATGTGCGTGTGTATATATATACACACACATATTTAGAAAGGTGCACTACAATGGCTGATTAAGTATATTAACATAATGTAATAACTTTGAATCAAGTTATTATTCCAATTCAAATAAATTAGGACAAATGACTTAGAAAAACAAAGCTAACATCAACCAAAAGAACAGATTTTCTACAGTTCACTTTAAATAATGAAACTTGTAAAGTTCAATGTTTTCTCATAGATTTTCTTTTCATTTAGCCTTTCCTTTTTGACTCCTCCCCCCCTTTTCTCCATTCTATATTTTGGTCAATATTTCTTCTTACATATCATATGTTTCTTTTATCCTGTTTACACCCTTGCCTAGGAAAGAATGCATGCTACACTGCTTGGTGTTGGGGAAAAGAATCGATTTGAACTTCAACTTTCACACCTCACTATTGATTTGGAACTTGAAAAGAATGACATATTTGTCCCTTTTTGGTCGTCTTCCGCTTTGGGCCAAAGTAAATCAGTAAATAAGAAGACAAAAAGCATGGCTAAAATTTGAATTCAATTTCACTGATCTTCTTTATTTTTCTCCTGTTTTTTGTTTTTTTCCCCTTTTCTCGCCCAAGTTTTTATAGCACAAAAGAACCGAATTTAACACTGGTTCTTCGGTTTAATTGGACCATCTAATCCTGTCTGATTTGAAAAACATGGGTAAAATATTACATATGATTCTATTTAGAATGCATAGAGCAGTATTAATATTGTATTTAGTCTTATTATTTATTTTTTAAAATATCCTTTTAAAGTGTTAACAATATATACAAAACCTTTTTTAAAAATTTTTTTCTCCCACCCATCATATTTGAACCTTCAATTTCTCTCTTGAGGTCAAAGAATCCAAACTATTAGACTAAATGCACAGCAATACGCATTATTTTCCCTTCAATCCTTTCTCTATTCGTCACTTTTACTTTCTATCTTTTGATTGCTTAATAAAAAATCTTACTATTTCTTGATCTGTTTTTCAAGTGCACCCATCGTGAGTGTGGCTTAAGCACTAGTATGTATACATTCTATGCTCAACATTTGCATATTCAATAATTATTGTTTTGTTCAATTCCCAAAGTTAATATCTGTTCTAACATTTGGTTTAATTCATTACGGTGACCTCTGGCATGATATATAGTAATAATGCTTAATCCTTGTTTTAAATCAACACCATCCATTCCCATAAATTAAATAAAATAAATACATTGTCTAACCAATAAATGGTCAGGGAGTTTTCTTGGTCGGAAAACCCTATGTGCAATTGTCATCCATTCTTCTCTAAAACAAAATGTCTTATTATTCCTTGTTTGGAAAAACCTAAAGGTTATGTTTGAAACCCTATTTTTAACTCCAGAATACCCTCTGAAACTTCACACTATTAAACATTCTATCCAAATTAAAATTTTTCTTCTCATATATATATGACTAACTAATTATTTTTCAATAATTAAACTTATTCGCAATCAAATCAATACTTATATATATCACATGTATACTCATAGTTATTTTTATTTATACCTTATGACATAATCATTATCCCTATAAATTATCACACCATTCAATCATTATTATGTTATATATATATATATATATATATAAATATATTCAAATAAATTGTACTATTTATTTTATTAAAACATTCATTTCAAATATATTACTTATCTCAACACAATTTCTATCAAATATCCCATCATCCCCTTCTAATGGTTATACCCAAGAATGTACGTATGCTAGGATACAAATAATGCAAAAATCCTATCCTCATGACTTCTCCTAATTCATTTAGAGTTCCATGCAACTTCCCTTTTCCAGCAAAATTCTTCCCTTATAAATTCTTCCCACCCCTCCCACGTTTTCTGCACAAGTTTCATCCTTCCAGATACTACCCCAAACAAACAGCCTCCAATCTCTCTTCTGGGATCAACAAGAATTCTCGAATTCAATCACCGCTGTCAGGTTCCATGTCTACTTTCAGCCCTTTCGACTCCGTCTGCGGCCAGTATATCCGTCAGAAAGTTGTCCGCCTTTCCGACTGTGCTTCACCATCATCCCCTTCTAATGGTTATACCCAAGAGGGCGCCGGCAAGAGTGATTGGACTCGAGAATTCTTGTTGATCCCAGAAGAGTGATTGGACTCGAGAATTCTTGTTGATCCCAGAAGAGTGATTGGACTCGAGAATTCTTGTTGATCCCAGAAGAGTGATTGGAGGATGTAAGGAAGCTTGTTTGGGGTAGTATCTGGAAGGATGAAACTTGTGGAGAAAACGTGGGAGGGGTGGGAAGAATTTATAAGGGAGGAATTTGGCTGGAAAAGGGAAAGGGAAGTTGCATGGAACTCTAATTGAATTTGGAGAAGTCATGAGGATAGGATTTTTGCATTATTTGTATCCTAGCATACGTGAAATTCTTAACAGACCCTAAATACATTTTGTTCCCTTTTTTTATGCCTCTTTGTTATAGTTAATTAAAAATTTTAATTTAAATTCTGTTTTTATTTTTATTTTTATTTTGATTTATTGTACCTATTATTTAATTTTTAGAACATGTTTTAATTTGGTATTGCTTGATTAGTGAATTTTATGCCAATCTTTTTCTTCTTCAATAAACTGTATTGTCTCAATTAATGTATAAAAACCTAAAATTTTTTTACTTTAATGATAAAATTAATGTTCCAAAATTATTTTTTCACTAAGTCTCATATTTTGACTCCTATTCATATGCATGATATTAGTTAACTATAATTAATAAAAATGAAAAATAAAAAAAAGATTTGATTTTAATATTATTTTGCAGTATTTTATATTTTATCATGTTTTGATGTTATGCATTTATACAGTTTTTAAGTTATAAAATAATTACAGAAAATTTAAATTTGTTCTAAAACTTAAATGATAAGTGCAATTAATAAAAATAACAAATAAAATAAAAACAGGAATTACATTAAGTACAATTAACAAGACTTAAAAAAATAAAAAGTAAAAGATAATGCAGCCAATACACTTGGTGAATGGACCCTTCCTTTGCTTTATTTATGATGTTTATAATTTGATAAACCGATTAAATCAAATGGTCTGTATCAAATATTAAATCAAATTTTCAGTTCGGTATTCAGTATGTTAATTTTTAAAATTTTAGTTTTTGATTCGATTTTGTTATTTGAGTTTAGTATACCATAACAAATTGAATACCAATTTTTATTTTTATTTTTCGATTTTTTTATATTTTAGTTATTTTTTCTTCAATTATTATACATCTATGATTTATTTTTTGATTACTATATTTAAATTTTAAAACTTTTATATTATTATCTTATATTTGTTAAATAAAAATATTTTGTTATTATAAAAATAATTTTATTTTTTTAAAAATCTAAATTAAAACAATGAAATATTAAAATAAAAAATTTAATATTTTTTATAAGATATATAATTATAAGTATAATTGCATTTATATTTGTTATGTTTTAATATTTTAAATAAAATTCAATATACCAAAATATCTAGCCAAATATATAGTAAATTATTGACTTGAAATTTTCGATTTGGTATTCATTGTACCTAAAATTGATTCAATTTTACTGATGCACCCCCCTAATTTTATGTGCTCACATCCTTTAAATTATTTTAAAAGTTTTCAGAAATAAAAAATCTCTCCATTCATTAGACTCTTTTGCATCTGTATCACATTACGGATTACAGAAAAAATTATTTTGACATAGAAACAATCATTATATTTTTCTTATAAAACTCATCCAACTGGATCAAATAAGCATCTTATCGTTTCCAGAAAATGAGAACAAACTGAAATAGCCAGGTTCGACCAAAACAGAAGGCTTAGCATAACTGGCGCATTCCATTTCCGTCAAGGCTTACTTTTTATTTGCATCTCCAGTCCAACGATGCTGACAAATTTCTGACCAAGAAACATTTAGGCATTTTGTTGCCTGTAAAAATATAGTGTCCTGAAGATCAAATTACCAAGTAACATGAACATTTTCATTTTAACTGAAAGAATTATATAAATCATCATAAGAACAACTGCCTTTTAACCACGTAATAATTAAGGTAAGTATATATCATTAAAACCACATAGAACAAAGGTGCACCAAATTACAATCATCCAAACATAGTACCACCGCCAGTACAAACCAGAGGCCTCAATTTTTTTTCTTCATTTTCTCATATCAGAGTAATAGTTCATGCATTATATATATATAATCCGTATCTGGGAGAAATTTTACATTAGTCGCTGTCGCTGTCGCTGCTGCTGCTGCTGTGTCCGTCTTCGTGTCCGTGTTCGTGTTTCTTCTTATCCTTCTTCTTTTTCTTCTCCTCCTCACCTCCCTCGCCATGGATCTTGTCCTTTATCTTATCAATCAAACCCTCCTTATGCTCGGTTTTGTGCTCTCCGTGCCCATGCTCTGGCTTGTGCTCTCCACAGCCGCCGTGTTCGGCCTTGTGCTCGCCGGCGCTGTGGCCAGCGCCCTTGTGCTCTTCGCCGTGTTTCTCTCCTTCTTTGTGGTCACCGAACCCTAGCTTTTCTTCAATCTTGTGGATGATTCCCGCCATTTTGCTCTCCGAGAATTGAAGTTGGTAATTTGGATTATATGATATGTTATGGATCGTGATGGAGCAGCGTCGACTATTTAAGATTGCACGGTGTAATGCACGGGACAGAGTGGCAGAGCATGAATCCGGAAATTGAGTGTATTAAATAAGTCCACGAGAAGAATTCGGCAAAGAAGGTGGTGAAAGGGAGGAGTGCCCCCAAATGGGGCGATGATAGAGGAGTGTAAACTTCAATACATATTCCATCATCTTCTTTCTTGACTGGTTCAACTTGAACGGTTGGAGCCATCTTTGGAATGCATATGTGTCTTTGATTTGGATTTTTTTTTTTGTTTTATTCCTCCTCCAAAAGAATTAAGGACTTGGCCTACGGAAATAGAAATAGAATAAACATTCCTAATTTTATTTCAATTCATATAGTTAATGATTTTTAGATGAAAATTGTCATTTCCAAAAGAACGTTGATTCTTAAAGTATGGAGCTGTCAGTTCTGCCTTTTTACTAATTTATTAGAAATATATTTGTACTATTGTTTGATGAAATTAACTTTTTTATAATATGTTATGGTTGTGTAATATATAATTACTAAAATACCATTAATATGTATATATATATATTATTTTTTTCATTATACTCTTTTTAATTTTTATTTATTTCATTTACTTCTCTCAATTTAAATTTATTCTACATTTTCTATTTGACAAATTTCTTTCCTTTTATCATCTTATGAATTATATGAATGGTACAAAATTTTTATTTAAAAATTATTGTTATTTTATTAATATGCATGGATATTGAGTGTCTTTAAGTTTTAATTTATTATATTTTTTGGTCAACATCTTCCTTCAATTTTAATTTATTCTACTTTTTTCTATTTTAAATTTTATTCTTTTTCTTTCCTTTTATAAATAATGTAAAATAGTATTTATTAAATCAAGTACACATTTGCTTTTTTTTTAATAAAAATTATATGCCAACATAAAAAAGAAAAAAAAAACACATGTGTTATAATTATAGTCTCATTTATAGTCTTCTTTTCTCTCTATCTTTTTTTGAACAATATGACTTTCTTTTTATCTTTGTTCTCTATTATATATTAGCTTTTTCATAAAAATTGAATTTCTATGCCATAAGAAAAAATGATGATACTTTTGGATTAATTAACAAATGAATTTTTTTTGTGTGAAAACCATATTTAGTTGCCGGATTTCCCTCTCTTTTTTACCAATTTAAGTTTTTATAATGTGATTAGAGTTGGTGTACTAGAAGAATGAAAATAATAGAACCCAATCTCAAATTCTAAGTATGCAAATTGTGCACGAAAGTGCTTGACCCAATGTGATGTAATCAAAATTGAATTTGATCAATGGCATGATAAGATTGCTACTATCGATAAACTGTAGTTAATTGATATGTCATGACTCTTGAACGAATCTATTTGACTAGTTCAATGAATTTGGAATCATTCAAATATTCAAGGAAATGAAAACTAGAGAACTTAAAATTCCATATACCAAAAACTCTATCATACAACTGAATGAAAGTAAATATTTATACTAAAATTTGCTAAAGCCTAATCTATAAAGCCCATATGGTATATATAATGCCCACATGTAAGAAAGTCCAATAATAAATTAAAAGAATAAAACTATGATGGATCCTCATATCATCTCAGTTTATAAGGATCAATCGAGTTTTTTAATGGACAATTGTAATAATTCTATTTCTTTCTTATTCCTTGCTCATACTATCACACTCCCATCCTAGAAACGTAATATTGCAATATGCATGAGAAACATTTTAGCAGATATAAAAACCCAATATCAAAGCAACTAAACCTCAAGTTCCTTTATTCCAATGTAAATATCTAATATATTGTAGCAAAAATAAACAAAGCAAAATAAACTAATCTATTACAATCTCATAGTCATATTTGCCACAAAATTTGTCATAACTCCATGTCTTTTTTGCTCAAATATAGACCAATCACTTAGCTTTTAATTCTCTTGTCTTTACCATCCCTAAGTGTGATCACTCTCGTTGGCTTCCTCTACTAAAGAAATGCTACAAAAAACATGAGTGACGAGTTGCTTGGTAAATAGAAACACATACCTTGTTCTTTTGGGGGATGTGAATAATAGAATAGACACATTTGCATAAAAAAGAAATTAGTTTTGAAGCAAAAAGTAAGACATCAATAATGTTCCGTATTTGCAGTAATTTCATATATCAAATATTTTCACATATTCTACTACCTACTCATGGGTTATAGACTTCGTATACTTTTTTCATTAATCAAGGCCTTAATTTACATTTCCAACTAAGGAAGATGAATGGCTAGCTATGCCCAGTAGGGCCTAGGAGTTATCTCCATCAATATATCACATATTTTCACTTATTCGACTACCTACTTATCGGTTACAGACTTTGTATAATTTTTTCACTGATCAAGGCCTTAGTTTACATTTTCAACTAAGGAAGATGAATGACTAGCTATGCCCAGTAGGGCCTAGGAATTATCTCCATCTATACTTCTGATGGGTAGTCATGTATTTGTTTTGCCCACTGTCAACCCTATTGCTTTTATCCCATTGGATGGGGTCTAATCTAGTATATGATTGGTAGAGCGTAACTCGTTCCACACTATCATCATTTACCAATCATGAGAGCATATTCACTTTGTCACATATATCTTGTTTGCATAACACAATTCTGAAATAGTTCGCAAGTACTCACATCAATGGTTCGAGAAAGCAAAAACATTTTATACTTTTCACAAGAAATAATCATGTTGGAAATTGGTATCGCAATACATAAATATTTGAAAAATATTTTATGCAAAATAGAAGTCACATTTTGTATTGAAGACCAGTTTTAAAAACATTTATAAAAATAGGCAAGGTGTGTCCACTTACTTCTTGTTCCAAAACCTCACCGATTATTATCTCTTAAATCCCATTTCACCAACAATTTTATTCAATTTCCACTCTTTCAAAAATTATATTCTTATGCCTTTAATGCATCTTATGTCTCTTAAATTAAATCCTCATCAGTTTTAAAACTGCCTATAGACTGAGTTTTCCTATACAAGTTTACTCGTGATCTCTCCCATATCTTGTCAAGTTTTGTTTTCAATTTTCCAGGTTATTAAAGCCTTAAGAGGTCAAAAATTGGATTCCAAAAGTTAAAAATCAAGTTTCTCTTCACTTTTTAGGTTCTGCAGATGTGAAAACACAACTCGTGCCTGTGAAAAATGGTCCCACACCTACAATACAAATTGTAGTACATTCTACCTCATCCCACATTTCTACCTCATGCCCATGAACACTACAGCTATGACCGTGATGCTTTTGTATGCACCATCTAGCACAGGAATGTTTTGTTTCTCCCATAGTTAGCTTTTGCACTGCGAACACTATAGCCACGACTACAAAGTCGATTCTCGCAACTACATGGGCAGCTGCAATACGTATTACCTTGCATTGTAGTCTCGCTTTGCACTTATAGGTCAACTTCTTGTAACCGTGAGACAAAGTCTCTCGACTACGGACCCGACTGCAGAGCAGGTCTGTATGCGCATTTAAGGTATTATTTGGTTCCAAATCCTGTTCTACTAAATTTTAATCCCCCTTTTCACTACATAAACAAGTTCTAAGTTTCCTGAGGCGTTTAAATCATATTCACAGTATAAAACTTCAATCTTGATAATCTCTTTAAAATTTTCTAGGAGAAATCTAATAATCCACCCCAAACTCAATTTATTTTCTACACATGATTTCTACTTGAATTTCTTGCGCATGGTTCAATTATTATGATTCTAATACCACGTCCAAATTCTAATCCTTTGGTTTCCTATAATTAACGTGCTTTCTATGCATAAAACATGTGAAATAAAGTTCCCATAAGTGGGCATGATTTCTACAAGATTCAAACTGAAAACTCACCACAAGTCTTATGTGTTCTTGAGCCTAAACGTCTCTCCTCTTGTCTACCTTTTGCTGGATGGTTGTTATGGGTTGTGGAGGTGGGAAATAATTCTTTTCCCTTAGGGTTTAAGGCTATATATATATATGTATATAATTGTAAATAGGCTATTTATGAAAGTTTAGGTTTTCTTGTTCTTGGGCAGAAAATTCACACGAATTGTTTGGGACTTTTTAAGCCAAAGTCAGTCCTATTTGTCCCAAATTTAGCTTCCTTTGAGCTTGGTAAGTATCTCCCACAAATATTCTTAGTATTGGTAAGGTTGTCCCACATTTCACATGAAAATCCTTTACTAATAGTGTTTATAATATCTTATGGATATTGGTAACTTAACCCCAAAATTTTGGGATATTACATCATCCTTCTTACAAGAATTTTCATCCTCAAAATTTGGAGAACTTATTTTGAAAATAGATGGGGATATTTACTCCTCATATCTCTTTTAATTCCCACGTAGCATCTCTCTCTATGTGGTTTCACCACCGAAACTTCACATATGGTATTGTTCTAGTCTTGTGGTCTACAATCTTCATCAGGTGTTCTTCATATGTCAAGTTTTCCTTAATTGTTACAAGCTTTGGTTTTAACACATGACTCGGGTTTGGCATATACTTTCATAGTTGGGACATATGGAAGACATTGTGTACCCTAGCCAATTCTGGGGGTTGGGCCAATTTGTATGCTAGTTCACCGACCTTTTGCAGTGTCTTAAATGGTCCTACGAATTTTTTACCTTTTCTAAATCGAATTACCACTCGCATAGGGAAAACCTTGTGGTAGACTTTTTTCCCTAGTTGGAACTAAAAGGGTCTCCTCTTCAAATTGGCCCATCTTTTCTATTTATCTTGGGCCTCTTTGAGTTTTTTCTGAATCACAGTTACCTTCTCGGTTATCAGCTACACTAATTCTAGTCCAGTCACCTTCTTCTTGCCTATCTCATCCCAACATATTGGTGAGCAATATTTTCACCCATATAGTGCCTCATAGGGAGCCATTCCTATGCTATTATGATAGCTATTATTGTAAGTTAACTTGACTAAAGGTAGGTAATTGCTCCAGGTTCCTTTAAAATAAAGAATGCATGCCCTAAGTATGTCTTAGAGGGTTTGAATGGTTCATTCGGATTGTCCATTGGTTTAGGGGTGATAGGTCGTGCTTAGATTCAATTTAGTCCCTATAGCCTTCTAGAAGCTGCTCTAGAATTAAGACACAAATCAATGGTCTTGGTTTAATATAATGCTTATCAGTATGCCATAGAGTCTTATATCAACATAAACCTTGGCTAGCTTGTCCAGGATGTGGGTTGATTGAATAGGAAAGAAGTGGGTAGACTAGTCAACCTATCAATAATCACCTATATTGCATCAAAGCCTTGAAGGGTACGTGATAATACTACCACAAAGTCTACAGTTATACACTCCCACTTCCACTTGTGAATCTATAGAGGTACCCTCCTAGTATTTGATGTTTAGCATTGATCCTTTGACATGTCATGTATTTTTCCACAAAGTCAGCTATATCTTTCTTTATCCCATTCCATCAGATGTTCTTCTTCAAGTCCTTGTACATCTTTATAGTTCCCGGATGTAGTTCAATGCATCTCTTGCACGGTCGTTTCCCAGATCCTTACAACATTCAAGGTGCACAACCAACATTCAAGGTGCACAACCTTCCTTTTATGTATAAGATGTTATCTTCTTCTATTTGGAAGTTGGGAATCTATTCCTATTCGACCTTACCCTTAATTGCCTTTAAATTAGTGTTTGAACTCTAGAATTTCTTGACCTCCTCATAGATTAAAGGTTTGGTGCTTAAAGCTACAGGCACCCTCTCATATTTGTTAATTCTACTATTTCTAGGTTCAACAAGTCAAGCTGTTTCAGAGTGTCGTTGCTAGCACACCAGCACCTTTGCGGCTTAGGCCATCCACCACTCAAATCGTTATACAAGGGTGGTAGTTAATGATCAAGTTATAGTCTTTGATTAACTTTAACCACTGTCGTTGCCTCATATTCAATTCCTTTTGAGTGAAAGGTACTTAAGGCTTTAGTAGTTGGTATATATCTTTCACCTTTCGCCATATAAGTAGTGCCTTCAACTCTTTGGGGCAAATGCCACTCAGTTAATTTCAAGTCGTGGATAGGGCAATTTGCCTCATGTGACTTTGGTTGGCCTAATGCATAAGTGATTAACCTATTATTTTGCATTAGGAATCATCTTAGCCCGCTTTTACTAATGTCACTATAAATAGTAAATTTGTTACCTTCGTTAGGCATGCCTAAAACTAGTGCCGATTTCAACTTCTCCCTTAGTTTTGTAAAGCTTCTTTTACACTCCTGGCTCCATTCAAACTTTCTTCACTATTGGAGGAGCTAAATAAGAGGTGTTGCTATTTTGGTAAATCCCTTCACAAACTTTTGATAATATCCGACGTGACCTAGGAAACTCTTTACCTTGGCCAAATTTGTAGGCCTCGGCCATTGCATGATTGCTTCTGCCTTTTTAGGGTCCATTGAGACTCTTTCCTTAGAGATTATATGCCTTAAGAAGGCTACTTTCTTTAGCCAAAATTTAGGCTTATTAAATTTTGCATTCAGTTGCTTCTCTTGAAGCATTCGTGGGACAATTGTCAAGTGTTGTGCATATGTTTTCTCACTTGGAGAATATACCAAGATTGATCTATAAACACCACCACAAAATCGTTCAAGCATAGCTTGAACACTTAGTTCATGAGGTTCATGAAAGTCGTTGGGGGTGTTCGTCAGGCTAAAGGGCAACACCAATAATTCATAATGTCAAGATTGAGCCTTAAAGGTTGTCTTGGTTATGTCCTCAACCTTTTTCTTTAATTGATGGTACCTCAACCTCAGGTCAATCTTCAAGAACACTTTGGCTCCTTTAAGCTAGTCGAATAAGCCATCAATCCTTGATAGAGGGTACTTGTTTTTTTATGGTGATCTTGTTGAGTTCTCAACATACATAGTTGTAGAATCCCATCCTTTTTCTTCACAAAGAGCATAGGGGCTCCCTAGGTGGACGTACTCAGCCAGATTTGTTTCTTATCCAAGAGTTCTTGTAGCTGTACCTTTAATTCTTTCAATTCTATCAGTGCCATCCTATAGGTTTTTCTATTTAGAGGTGGTTTGGGTAGGTCATCTAGGAATACATTTGGAAACTCTTTGACTATGGTGATATCGTCTATTTTCATTTCTTGCTTCAGAGCAACCATGATGCATGCAAGATTGGCCTTTGATCCACCTTAATAGCTTTCTTAGCTCAAGCTACAGAGACCAGTGAGTTAAGTTGGTTGATCGATTCTTGGGGTTTCCATAGAAGGAGAAAGTATGGCTTAATGGTGAATTTATTCCTATGGCTCACGTGGGCAAAGCTTTTTATTAACCAATCTATCCCAAGAATTATGTCAAAATCTTTAATTTTGAGTTTTATCAAATAGGCCTTTAGTTCTTTATCCTCGCACATATCCAAGTCATAGTTTTTAAATATTAAGTTGGCTATCATTACCTCACCTCCAATAGTGGCTACTTTATATGGTAGTTCTACCATCTCTAGCCTACGCTCTAAGTACATGGCAAAACTTTAAGAAATAAAGGAATGAGAAGCTCTATAGTCAAATAAATCGTAAGCATCTAGCCGGTCAATAGAAATGTTACCTACCACCACGTCTTTGGCATCAGCTACTTCTTCTTGGGCTATGGTGAATACCTTAGTATTTCCTCTAGGTTTAGGCTTCTTTGGGTTGGACTTCGAGTTCTTGGTGTTTTTGTTGTAGTCGTGGTATTAGTCCTACACTCTGCTACTCGATAGCCTTGTTGTTTCCAACAAGTGCCAGTGATCCTACGATAGATTTCTACATGCTAGTGATGACACAATGTGCACTTTGGTAACAATAGTTCCTTACCATTCTTAATTAGGTTAGGCTTCGTAATGTTTGACTTGGCAGTTGATGGCCTTTGTAGTCTTGTCCCTACATTGGAGTTCGGCCCCAATTGCTTTTCTTTGCCTCTTTCTAGTTGATATCAGCTTTTGATTGGATGGCAACCCTAGTAGGTCATCAAAAGTTTTAGCCTCGTATAAGGTCAAAGTTGTTTTTAACTTGTTTTTTAACTCTTTAGTGAATTTGTGCATCTTAAGTGTCGGGTTGGCAATCACCATTGGCAAATGATTCCTTAAAGTGTGAAATTTCGCTGAGTACTCCACTATAGACATATTGGGTGCTTGCACTAAATTGTTGAATTCTACCATTTTTTGAATGTGAATAGCACTCAATAAAAAGTGGTTTAGGAAGGCCTCATGAAATTAGGCCCAGGTAATTGGCACTTTCTCCAACAGTGCAGGTGAGACACCCTCTTGTCGAAGGACAACTTCGCCTACCATAAAAGGTATCACAACCTTAGGTCACACCTCGACAGACACTTCCACCAGTTCAAAATTATCTTTAGTTTCCTTTAGCTATTTTTGCATGACCTCAGGATCATGTGAGCAGTCAAAGGTAGGCGCATAGGCCCTCTTTAATGCTTCATAATTGGCCTTCGTGCCCCCGTTGGGTCGGTCTTAAGTTAGTGTTAGAGCTTATTGTTGGATCCCAACCACTTAGGTCACTACAACAGCTGTTATCACTATATTCTCTTGTCTTAGGTTTGTTTGAGTTGTGGTTGTGTCGAGGGTGGAGGTGGAGGATAGTATATGCTTGGTTTATGTTCACCATAGAGGTGGCGTAGAGTGGGTTTTGAGCAGTGCGAGGGGGTCTTTCGACCATTTTCCTACGTTAGAACATTGTTCAAGGATTAGATGAATTATGCGAATTTGGTATACATGCATACATATATGCAAAATAAGAGGGTAACAATCAATAAATAAAATAATGAGACAACAATTTCTATATAAAATAACAATTTTATTATTATAACTTAAAATTGCAAATCAGTAGTGAGCTTTTGCTGCTCAACCTCAATCTTTTCCAGTTTTCTCTTAAGTGTATCTTGATACTCTCTCCATGCTCTATTCTTGGCCTAGAGTCTATTGCTTTGTCACTAGGCCTTGGCTAATGTGGTAGCCACATCTCCTAGATGGGTCATCATGATGAAGAGGTGGTCCATGACTTCTCTAGATAAATTGCTATAGTTAATAGGTGCCAGCTTACTCGAACCACTAGCCCTGTCTATTCCCTATGTCAAGTACCAAATTCCTAAGGTAAGGTAAGATCAATTCTAAAACTTATGGATGCATGTAGTGAGGTACTAAATTCTAAGTTTTCATAATGTGATTTCCTATAGACTAGTTTATGTTATGTGCCTTATGCTCCTAGTGTCATAAGTTAAGCTCTAATACCACTCTCTAGCATGTCCTCATCCTAGGAATGCAATATGGTAGTACTAGAGAGAAAAATATCTCTATAGATATCAAAGCCTAATATCAAAGTAGCTAAATCAAAAAGTTCATTTATTCCAATGTAAATTTCTGATACATTGCAATCAAAATAAAAAATAAACTAATCTATACAATCTCATAGTCTTATTTGCTAGAAAATAAATAAAGCAAACTAGGCTATCATAACTCCATGTCTTATTTGCTTAAATGTAAACAAATCACCAAGCTTCTAATTCTTTTGTCTTTACCATCTGAAAGTGTGATAGCTCTCACTAGCCTTCTCTACAAAAGAGACGTTATGAAAAATATGAGTGACCAGTTGTCTAATAAATACAATCACTTGCCTTATTTTTTTTATGGGATGTGAGTAATGGAATAAGCACATTCATATAAAACACATTTGCATGAAAATAGTTTTAAAGCGGAAAGTAAGACATCACAAATGTTCCGTATTTGCAGTAATTTCGTATATCACATATTTTCCTATATTCTATTGCCTACTCATGGGTTATGGAGTTCATGTATTCTCTCTATTGATCAAACCTTAGTTTACACTCCCAACTAAAGATGGTCATGTGAATGGTTGGCTATGCCCGCTGGGCTTTACCATTTCAATCCCAACTGGAAGGTATTCCTATCTATACTCTCGATAGGTAGAACAGAACTCATTTTACACTATTGTTAATTACCAATCATAACAGATATACACACTTTATCACATGTAATCTCGTTTGCATAAAACAGTTCAAAAATAGTTTGCAAGTGCTCACATCTATATTTTAAGAAAGCAAAACATTTTATACTTTTCACAAGAAATAATCATGTTGGAATCCGACATTGCAATATAGAAATATTTGTAGAATATTTTACATAAAGTAGAAATCACATTTTGTATTGAAAAGTAGTTTCGAAAACATTTATAAAAATTGGCAAGGTGTATCCATTTACCTATTGCAAGACTTGCAATTCTGCAACCACACCGATTATTGGCTCTTGAATTCCTATTTCACCAAAAAGTGTTTTTCAATTTCCACTCTATCAAAAATTATATTCTTATGCCTTCAATACATCCTACGCATCTTGAATTTAACTCAATTTTCAAACTACCTGTGGATTAGGTTTTCTTCTCCGGGTTTACTAATGTGATTTCTCCTATATCATGTTAAGTTTTATTTTCAATTATCTAATTTATTAAAGCCTTGAAAGGTCAAAAATTAGATTCCAAAAGCTAAAAATCAAGTTCCCTTCATTTTCTGGTAGTCGTGATATGTACTGCCTTATGTCATGGTCTCACTTTGCACTCGTTGATCAGCTTCTCACAATCGTGAGTTGAAGTCTTATGACTGTAGAGCTGACCATGACACTGGTCTACATGCACATTTAAGGCATTGTTTGGTTCCAAATCCCGGTCTACCCAATTTAATTTTCTTTTTCACTACATGAACATGTTCTAAGGACTCCTCGAATCCTTTAAATCATATTTAAGGTATAAAAATTCTACCTTGATAATCTCTTCAAAATTTTTCAAGAGAAATCCAAAAATCCATCCTAAATTTATTTCCTACACACAATTTCTACTCGAATTTCTTACGTATGATTTAACTACTATGATTCCAATACCACATCCAAATTCTAGTCCTTGCATTTCCTATAATTTACATGTTTTATATGCCTAACATACGTGAAATGAAGTTCCTATAGGTATGCCTGATTTTGGATTGAAACTCACCTCAAGTCCTAAGTGTCCTTGAGCTTAGGTGTCTCCCCTATTGTCTGCCTCTTGCTGCACGGTTGTTATGGGTTGTGAAGGTGTGAAATAATTCTTTTCTCCTAGAAGGCTATATATATATATATTAAAGTGTAAATAAGCTATTTATGGAAGTTTAGGTTTGCTTGTTCTTGGGCAGAAAATTCACACGGATTTTTTGGGGTTTTTCAAGCCAAAGTCAGCCCTATTTGTCCCAAATTTAGCGTCCTTTGAGCTTGGTAACTATTCCTCATGAATATTCATATTTTAGGCTGCTTGAGGTCTTTTATATTGTATGGGCTACAGATCGTTGTTGTTCTGTTAACTCTGTTAACTCAGGGTAACTGTGCCCTACTGGCATCGTAATGTGAAAGTGCAGATTGAATAAATTATTGATAGTAAATACAAATACTAAGTTTGGGCCAATTTGTTAGAGGTTAGGTTGTGTTTGGACAGCTATATAGGCGAATAGTTAAAAATGTTTCTCATTATTTACTTATAAAGTTGATTCATTCACTCAGTTCTTTTAAGAAAAATTTATAAGAAAAGTTTCATAATATTTTTGTCTTAGTGTTGTCCCTCTCAATCTTTCACTTGCCAAAAATATTGTCCATTTATACTAAAGGTTTCCCCAAGTACATTCATGTCAATGAAATTCTTGTCTGCCTTTAGTATGTTAGTTGGGCTTGTGTGCTTGTCTTTAACCTCACCATTTCGAATACCCCCATGACCAAGATCCAGTTTTTAATATGAATTTCTCACTAATTGTTAGGATACCGTCCATCAGAAATTGAGAATCTATCTTTCCTAGTTAAGTATACACCTCAATGAATCTCTTTTGTCCCCCCTCTCAGGAGTGTGTTGGAAAGGAGAAAGAGAAGGTGGTTTCAACAGTGACCAACATCTACAAGAAGACCTTCCTCTTTTCTATTCAGATCTCATGCCACTACTAGTAAGTGGCTCATGCCTCTGCAGTGAGTCGCACAGGAAATTAGGAGTATTTCCTGGAACAATGCAATAAGAGTTTTATGTATAATGTCTAATTACTAAAGATCACTTCTATTGGCAGGTTGATGGAGAGCCAAGCGCTGGAGAAGATGCGTTGGGAGCCCTTGTTCCTTTGGGGCTAGACAGTGTTAATGGGAGGTTAACTTTTGAGACATTAACTGCGCCTACAGGAATCAGCTTCACTTTCCAGCATATGACAAATTTTTGAAAGGAATTCACAACTACATTCGGCACTTCATTTCATTTTCATTTCACCATTTCAGATAACATCGTATCGGGTACTGCACACAAAAAATAAATGTATTGCAGAAGTAAATGTTTTTGATACTTACAACATTATAGTTACTCAAAAGTTCTCTCCATGCACTCATTTTAGTTTATAAGTGACAAACATAAGTCTTTCAATACTCATTTGAGGCTGACGAGAAAAGGTTGTGCTAAATTCATTTTCAGTCCAATAAGCCGTTTATAATTATATGAAGCTCATGATAATAATTGAATGAAATTAAGCACTATGAAAAACATTTTCGAGAGAGTACGTGGAACAACTAGATGCATGCTTGTTGGCTTAGTTGGTCACAAAAATGCTTGTCTTCCCTGCATTGATTATCATTGGCAATAAGCATTGAACTAATAGTTTTTTTTTTTTTTCATTTAAAGAAAATTGTTTATTCTTCTCTGTTACATTATAATTGGAAACACATCTAGCGGAGGGTACCATTACAAATTTTCATTTGGAGCATAGAACCGGTTGTAGCCATTTTTAAGGATCCATTTCCTGATTTGCCAATTAAGCATGTATATTTCTTATTGTTAATAAATTAAAATCATAGTCAAGTTGGGAAAGTTTTCCTAGGATTGTAGTATTCTTCATTTTTTATTAGATGTATAAAGCATTTACAGAAGCAAGACACTCCAAAGGGTGTAGAGCTAGCAGATGATGAATTTATGTTGCATGTGGAGGGAACTGCTAGTTCACAGAGAGTGCTGCGCCCTGGTCAGTCTATTGTTTTCTTTATTAAGTTTTAACTTTTTATTGTTCTTGGTACTTTCATTGCATAAATAATGTTCCTCTGTATTAAGATTATTGTATTGTTTTTAGGCAGTTGACACTGACAAACTATGCCCTTTACTTTGGGCCATCAGGCTTCATATCTTATGAAGATGCACTAAAACTTAACCTTGCAAGAGACAGGGAGCAGAATGTAAAACCCACGGCGACAGGCCCTTGGTATCGTTGAAGGTGCCTGAGTTCTTATGGTAAGTAGCAGCCAAGTGATCTTCACAACGTTAAATTCCTAGTTGTGCAAACAATTTGTGTATATTTAAGCATGATTGACACTATTCAGAAAAACTTTGTATCTTATTTTTAATCTTGATTTGCAGCAGCATAAAATTTTAGCTAGTGTGCGCTTGTTTTGATGCTGTGCATAATTATATTAATCTGAGTGACCTTGTATTCTTTCTATTTATGCTTCCCTCAATATATAATTTTTCATTAGGGGAAATTACACCACCCACCGCCTTCCTCCCACGTTTGGTCTAAATACACGAATCTCTCTTCACATTTGGATAATTACACAGACATCTTTTGTAATATTTTTTTAGCTTATAGATGAGTCCTTCTGGTAAGTGGATCGACGAAAAATGATGACGTCAGTACTACAATACCAATTTTACCTTGATTGACTTTTAGGCCTATTAACCAAATTTTTCTAGACTAAATTGCTCTTATGCATTTGCCATGCATGTAGGTATGTAATTGTAATGTAAATATAATTTCAAAGGAGGTTTGTGTAATAATATTTACAAATTGCAAAAACGTATGTCTTAAATTTATGTTGTGAGATTTTGTTCAATTTTACAATTTTTCCAGTAAATTCTGACTTCATTGTGATGGTCTCAACATTTTAATTTTAAAATTCAAACTTATTTTACAAGTTTGTATTTATATTGCATGCTACCATAGTACAATGCCATAATTTAATACAAAATCATCAAATTCATGCAATCACGATGCCATAATACCACATGACATAACATAATACAAAAAAGTATGCCAACCACTTATTCAAGACAAAGTGCACAAATGCACGCAATCACCATGCTACAACACCGTGTGCCATAACACAATACAAAAATGTAGTTCTTGTATATGTAGATAGGGACCCTACTTCACAGTGCAACTTAAGAGAGGGAAAAGAAGAAAGCAATTAATAAGAGTATCATCAAAATGCAATCTAACATCAGTATGAAGATACACTAAGTACAACACCGAAATGCACTTAGCATATCCTAGTCGCACCAAAATTGTTGTACAACACCTCCTTCATAGTGCAGCACAAAATTTCATGCCCTTATTCCATTAAGACATCCTGCAACTCACATAAACTACCCTTCAATACAAAGTCATTAAAATGCAACATCTACCAAAACATCACATGTCATAACATAATACAAAAATATGAAACACAACCAACCACTATTTGACCCTTTCATTCCTTAAAATGCAATCTAATATCAGCATATCCATATATACATGCAAATCTAAAATAATTTAATTCAGTCTATCAAATAAGTACTCGTAAACAAGTGCTGCACCAAACTTGTAGTACAACACAAGTGCTACACCAAACTTGCTGCCTAACACAACTTAGCAAAAAATAAGTATAGTAGTCCAACAGTTCAAGACCAAACATCTAGTCAAGTATACAACCAGCTCCCCCAAAAGCATGTTTAAAGCATGTTTCACAAATTCAACTGCAAACCAACATCATGAAAATACACTAAGTTGAAGTTAGTAGTTTAACAACAAAAAAGTGTTAGTTCTAGTTATCCCTAGGATTTGCAGCAATAGCACCTCCTTCGTCAGTAGCACCAGCATGCCCCAAACCAGCTGCTCTAGCATTACCATCGGCCTTTACATCATCTTGATCATTAGTGTTGCCAATGATAGCATTAACAAGTGTGTCAATGCTATTAAAGAATTTTTCATCTTCTTCCATATCTATATCTAAACTTACACCTGCCACATGCCATGGTAATCTATTCATTGCAACAATCATCTATCATAGTCAAACACTGAATAACTTACTAATGACACTTAAATATACTTGCATCATCATCATTTTGAGTGGAAGGAGCTACAACCACATCATGAGGAGATTCACCTCTCAAGGTAGGTGCAACATCACTATTCTGCTAGCTAGGATCCCTAGTAACCTGTCTCACTGTATGAGCTCTTCTCCTTTTGCGTCCCCTTAGCACTTGTGCTAATGGAACATCCCCATCATCAACCTGCAACCAATACTAAGAAAGTTTAATAAGCATTAAAATCCTACTATGCATTTAAAGGGAAAGGAATAATATGAAATAAATTACCATGTCATGCCCTTGGTCAGAATTCTTTACTGTTTTACTGGGCCTCTTTGACAAGTCCTTTAGTTATGCCCTCAACTTCCTTTTTTTTGTTCTTTTTTAACGGCCCAAGCAACCTTTTCAGTGGTGGAGGCAAGAGACTAGATGTAGCCAAGCTTCGATTCCAAAAAGAAGGGTCGGGTACAGAGTGGATAAGATTGCCATAAGCTCTAAATGTGCAACCTTTGAGAAACCGCTCTATGTGTATAATTCAATGTTCTCCTTCTTATAAGCAATACATAAGGCTGCATGCCTGCATGGAATGCCTGTGACTAGCCAAACCTTGGAATCACATGTCCAGGTACTTAAATCAATCATGTAATGCCTACTTTCTTCATCAACCTCAAATTCCTTATTAGTAGCAGCCATCATCGTACAGGAGGTAGCCTCTTCTTTAACAACATTCAACTTTTTCATTACATTTTTAGTCACCAAATAGTTCTAAGTCAACCCATTTTCATACTGCGTTTGCACCGTAGTCATCAACCTGGCCCTCAAGCCATCAAGAAGTGCCAAAGTTGGCTTTGACCTCAAATCCCCAACCCAACTATGAAATAACTCAGATATGTTGTTTGTCACATGATCATTTTTTATGGTATGGTCAAATGCATGCCTCGCCCACATGCAAACTAATATTCATCAACTAATCAGAAACCTATAGTTTAATGTCTCTTATCTTGTCCATAGCAAAGTTGAAATCATACACATGGTATGACCTTGCAGCTATCCGAAAATACCTTTTTAGCAAAGCACTGGGGAAAGATTTCCTGAAATTGGAAAATCATGCCTACAACACTTTCTATTGAAGGCATGCGGCACCATCTCATTGGTAATCTCAACCAAACCCTGAAATCACATACAATAGGAATTACATATAATACATTTTTATATAAAAACATGAATAATAAAAAACACATAGAGGAGTACTTTTTGCATATCTGACATAAAGGTCTAGGGCTTTTTTGATGTGAAACCTCCAAGAAATTTTCCAAACAAGAAAGAAAAAATCCCAACTGTACTTAGACTCCACCTCAACAACTAACCAAGCTAATGGGAAAATGCAATTGTTACCATCCAGTCCCACTGCAGCCAGTAGCACACCACTGTATGGTCCTTTCAAGTAACATTCGTCAAATCCTATCAATGGATTGTAGCCACTTAAATAACCGTCTTTCAAGGGACCCAAACTAATGAAAATCCTTTTGAAGATGGGGAAGAAGGAATGTTGCTATTGCTAATAGCCTCATTTTCACCATCTTTAGTTGGTATTGAAGTTTTATAGTTGTGTTAGGGTTCCTCTCTTGTAAAATTTCCCTATATTAAGGAAGAAGGGAAAACGATTCTTTATGGTTACCCTCAATGACATGTTTTACCCTCACTTTTGCCCTATACAACTGTATATATGGTGGATTAGCCCTATACTTGGACATCTCCTGTCTCAACCCTTTCACATTCATCTCTAGATTATTCCTCATCACCTCAACTAACTTACTAGACATCCATCTTGCATCAGCTTCCCTTGTCTTATCCACTCAAATGCAGTTGTGTTGATCAACCATTGTTTTGATCTTAAATGCATTATTTTCAAGTGTTGGTGAGGCATGGATCTTCCAAGGACATTCAGGAGTTGCACAACAAGCTGTAACCCGTGATTTCTCATTCTTTTTTCTTACAATGTTAAACCCATCTCT
This sequence comes from Avicennia marina, assembly GCA_019155195.1. Classification (NCBI taxonomy): domain Eukaryota; kingdom Viridiplantae; phylum Streptophyta; class Magnoliopsida; order Lamiales; family Acanthaceae; genus Avicennia; species Avicennia marina. Next base: position 10,890,846 of record CM032758.1, on the reverse strand, counting down.
AACCACGTATTCTTTTAGTGCACTTCTAAACTCATCAACATCACTAAACACCATCCCCACTTTGAGTGTAATCCTTTCAAGTGGATTGTCAGGGATTGTAAATCCTTCTCCGTAATCTTCAAAGGGAACATTAAGAAACTCTTCATCTGTTGAGCTTCTAAGCTCACATTGATCATCAGATTGGTAGTTCTCTAGCAATGAGTCATTTTTTTTCTTACCCATCAAATCTGGCATCATTGTAGCCCACATTTGTAACATTCTTGCCAAGTGCTTCATCATCATGTTGTTCAATATTTCCCTAGTCACCAACAATAGCAGCCTCATCATCAGCGTTATCATCAAGTGCTTCTTCATCATCAGGTGCTTCACCATCATAATCACTACTTCCATCATCTTCATCAACTTCTTCTTCCCCACCTACTAAGTTCTTATTCCTTGTTAGCCACATGTCTGTTGTAATAACATTTAGTTCTATCTCACACCTAGCTTGGCACGGCCTGAACATCAGCTGTACATCCTCGTCAATTCTAATAGGCATCTTGTCCTCCCTATCAAGGATGTTATAGCTGAAATGCATTTGCTTTGAATGAATACCCAGAACATGGCTCAAAGCAAGGGCACTAACTTCAATCATAAGGTGTGTATATTGGTAGCCATTTGGTTGGATATTTTTCAACATAGTCATTTCTCCCTCATAATGTACAATAAGTTCGAAGCCAGATGATGCACCTACAAAATGAAATGAAAATGAACATTAAAACTACTAACACTATTAAACCAAACACATAACAACATATACACCAAAAGAATGCACAAATATCCTCCTGCATCGTCATCACAAACATCAACATGAACATAACCAAAAGCTAACCAAAACAACTGTTTTATCACTGCAAATATCTGTATGAACATAACCAGAAGCTAAAATCAGCATGAACACAATCAAAAGAACATTAGCATGAGCATAACCAAAAAAAACATCAGCATGAACTAACATCAGCATGAACAACATCAAACCAACATAAACACTACAAGAATGCACAAATATCCTTCCGTGGAATTGTCTACTATTTTATTACCGCAAACATTAATATGAACATAACTAAAAGCTAACCAAAACTAAACTAACATAGATACTAACACAAAAATAAAGGCACAACACCATAAAAATTTATCAAAGACACACATATGACAACGCTGCCACTCACTTACCTAGCAGAAAACAGACATGTACACACCTACAGTCACGAAGTTTAAACTTTTTGTCCATATACATATAGCCTGTAATTTAATCCCTTTTTTTACCTATATATTGGCAGACCATGGATGCCAATCTAAATTGCATTGCTACAAGTACAAGTGAATAATTGAATGGCTTCATAGACTACATGGACTTAATTTAAACGCAGAGTAAAAATTGTACAATAATACACTGTCTTTTGCCTAAATGGATAGAATTTTGACTTATATGCAGAAAAAAAGGATTCAACCGAGAAGCATTGAGAATCAAATATTCACAAAATTAGAAAATATAAGAAAACAAGCCGTACATTCACAAAAAATTAAAAACCCACAGAAACAAAACTTTAGAGTTTCAATCATATTTTGGGAATTTCATAAAATCAAAAAAATACCAATAAAAATCCCTAAATTCTCCTTTGTATAATCACAATGATGAGTGAAATTTCAACTAAAAAAACATTCACAAAGAAATTGAAAAATCACTGAAAAATAATAAAAACCCTAACAACATTTGAACTTGTGGCTTAATCAAACTACAATGCAAGTAATAATCTTCAAAAGTAATGTCAAAAACAAAGATTTGTCTCGATTTACCATACGATGGTTTTCGTACCTTTTCGTGGCATTTTCCAACCGACGGAAACTGCTTCAGTTGGAGAAATTGGTCCTCACTTCTCACCGGCGTGGAAGACTAAGGAAAGTCGATGAAAAATAAGTGAACGAATGGCAGAGAGTGGCAGGACGAATAGCATGCAGGTGATGGGAGGTTGGAGAAGTTTAACGCATTTGGGGAAGTTAGACCATTGGAGCTGGTATAGAATTCGGGCGGGGTCTAATCGTCTTTTCATAATTTTAGTATTCTCTTTTATTTTTAAATTACATTTTCATTCATTTTGGCAAGGGTATTTCAGTCTTTTCTTTGATTTTTGTCAGAGTTTGCCCAATGTAGTCAATAGAAAGGATATCAATATAATTATCTAAATGTGAAGGGAGGTCCGTGTGTTTTGGCTAAATGTGGGAGGAGGGTGGTATAATTTTTCCTTTTCATTATTATACTTTTCGTGTTCAGAAATGGTGCTGGTGGGTGTCCTACCCTATAATTTCTTTCTGCCTACTTTTTTTGCTATTTCTTGTATTCATGCTCCTGAGCACTTAGTCCTTACATCTTATATGCTTTAGTATTCTATTCAATATATTTCCCTGTGTTTATCTACACAATTTGTGTATCAAGTTTGCGTTGCATCTTGTACCATGTTCTTTAATGTTGAGTAATTTGGATCTACAGGGGCTACTTGGACAACTTAAAAAGTTTAGTTGCCAGGTCTATGGGAACAGTCGGTGACAGTCATTGTTGCAACATTGGTAGTCGTCTACAAGTAAATGCTCTTTATGTCAGTGTTTTAAAAACCGGACTGGACCGGCTGGTTCAATCGGTTCGACCGGGAACTTGTTGGTTAAAACCAGTCAAAAACCGGTTAAAACATGTTTGAACTGGTCAAAACCGGCTAAAAATCGGTTTTATCTAAAAAATAAAAAAAAAGAAATTTTTAGTAATTTTTTTGAAAAAATTACAAAACAAATTTTCAAAATTTTCTTACATTTACAACTCCTTAATATTAGTTAAATATACAATTTTTATTTTGACTTTTGTTTTTAGTAATTTTAATCCTTTTATTTTTCTAATTAATATTTTGAAATTTGAATTATTGTATCTTAAAATTAAAATGGGTCATATTAATTAATCTTTTTATTTTTTAAAACTATTTTTCCAATTTTATACTTTTAATCATTTTGAATTTAATATGTTTTTTAATTTATGTAATAATTTTTTATTTTAGTTGAATTATTTAATTTTTAACATTACATCTAAAACTTATTTTATAGTCTATTGTTATATTGGATTGCATTTATTTTGTAAATTATTTTTATAGTAATATATATAATATTATATAATTAAAATAATTGATTTTTTCAACGGTTCAACTGGTCGGACCAATGACCCAATGACTCAAGTAGATTTTTCGGTTAAGTCACCGGTCCAATTTTTAAAACATTGCTTTATGTACGGATTATCCATGTGTAATAATGCTTCATTATGTGCATGGATGCACAAAATATTGCCGGTTAAAGATTTTTGAGAATTGTATGAAACGTACAGAGTGAGTTGGCCAGGCTATATCTGCTTTCTTGATGGGGGTGGTTGCTAAGATGCTGCGGGCAAGACGGAAGATGACTCCAGAAAAGCATCACAAAATTGTTATTCGAACAGGTTCCGACCAAACAACTATTGAAAGTGTAGTCTAAGCTCAGCAGGGACTGAGGAGAGTGCACGAAAAAATGCAACAGGCGAACGTAGCATTGCTCAAAATACGGTCAATACTGGTCTCAAAGGCTCCAACGGTATATTTTATGACTTAAAGAAAGATTACAATACACAAATAGGCAGGGCCAACAACGACTGATTTTTTTGTCTTCATTCGCCAGGAAAAGAAGCTTCTAAATCGAGTTAGCTAGAAATGAAAAAGGCATGCTGTGTGCAATTGATGGTCTTATTACCAAAACAATTTGCGACCTGGTTTTTCGTGCTTCCGACCACTGTTAATTTGGGTGCAGCAGCATGCCTACACAGTGATGATAGTCATTCCATTGAAGTTATATCCAAATCGCAGCCGTGTTATGTGGTTCCTTGATGACGTCGAAACTGGGGAAGCATGCGCAAAGCGAGAAAGGCAATCGTCGCCTGAAGGAATCGTGGGACTCTATGCCCGTGATCCCAGTTGAAATCGTGGACGAGGAATCTGATTAGACCAAATATGCAAGAGGTGATTTGTTTATTCCGACAATTTAGACTTTTGGTCGCGTGCTTTACTTTCTTTATTTATTTCGTAACTGGTGAGTCCTTTCTTGTGCGGAAGTTGGAGCACCACGACCTCTTTGATAAGGTGTGCCGCTGCTATTGTTGGGAACAGCGCATGTCGAATTACAGTGATACAAATAAGCTGGTTGAATGACGATCTTGGCCTCGGGTCATCCGACGTGCTTCACGTTGAAAATAGAAATTTTCAAATGGAAAAGTTCAAGAACAAGAATATTTGAAAAATCAGCAATCATTGCGGACAAGCAAAGGCCGAGATTGAAAGGAAAGGCGTTAGCTTTTGAGTTTTGATCGCTGGGAAACCGACCAAGATTGGAGCATCTAAGGTTGAAACTTCACTACAATAAACTTTGTGGGCGCCGCCCAGTATGGACAATTTGTAAACCGTGAGATTTGTGGAAGGGTTAATTTTTAATTTTGTTCTGTGATCATCTTATGGATTGGTTATCAAGTTGGATAATTTTAGTATTATGTTGTCTCCATCAGTTATTTTTTTAAAAATAATAAAATTGAAAACTGATTTGTTTGCAGCGGTTCAACTGTGATTGAAGAGATTTAAAGCTGGGATTATAGTAAAATTACTTTCGTTTGAAAAGAATCGAAGTTGTTCACCGAAATAAATTTATAAATTTGTTTTTATTTCTTCTTAATTTAATTTTCTGAAATTTCTTTTAGCTGTGTTTTATTTCGTACTAAAAATTTCATTAATCTGATGAGTCGTGTTTAGGACATATACTGAGTACCTACGCAATTTATTAAAATTTATCATGTTTGAATTAAATATTTTAATGTTATGTCCTATTTTTATATTTATATTCAAGTATTTTTAATTATTTGTTATTATATATATATATATATAATTTCAATTAAATCGATAATGTCATATTTATTTTATGAAAATAATTAATCTACTAAAATATATATGTGTGTGTATATATACACTTTAATTTTTACTTATTTCAATTATATTCTAGTTTTAATTTTTTTCAATTTTTCATTTTATCAAGTTAATGTAGAAATTTAGCTAGGTTTAAAAGATATCATATTTATTTTATATGTGTGTTGATTAGTAAATTTAAATTTAATATATATATATATATATATATTATAATTAAATTTAAATTATGGCTTTTTCAAGTTTTTAAAATTTTTATTTTTTAATAATTTATTTATATGATTTTGTGGATATATGCCGTTTTTATTACTATTTTCTTTTAATTATTTGACATTCGGCTATTCGCCACACCCATACTCGCATTCAGCAACTACAATACACTTATTTATCTATGTCTATGTATTATATATCCAAATATAATATATGTTGTTTTAAATCACACAAGAGCAATAAAAGAATGAATAAAGGAGATACAAGGTTTCGTAATTTGGCTAAACGATCCTACATCCACCCACGCGCAGAGAGAGTTGTATTACTGCTAATAATGGAGAAAGGTAAAAGAAATGAACAAATAATGTATTTTCTACTTCACCTAGCTTTGCTTAGAATTTAGTTCCTTAACAATGGAGAACTATTCCTTAAAATTTAGTTCCCCTCTTGCTTATGAGCTTAAGCCGCATCGAGAGGAGTTGCGACATCCCAGTTCACTGCCTCAGAAGCGCAACACTACTGGAGGCGATAGTCGAGGAATTCAGGCATGATCACTCCAGGCTGCTTGCTAAAGTGCAACAGCTATGACATGGTGGAGAAGGGCACGTGTAGGTCATTCCCCAAGTCTCCCCACTCTATCGTCATGACCTTTGTAAGGGTCTACACAGTAGAGAGCCCTTTTGGACTCACTCTTGAAAAGGTGGTTATCTCTACTAGACGGAGGACGTGGTGGAGCAAGCTGCCAAGGTGAGGAAGGAGTTCCAATGGGGATTCTACGAGGCTTTGGATCAACTGCGTAGGGATGGCTTGACTTGCCAAGACATTAGCTTCTCCTCGATTTTGTGGAGTAGAGCCCGTAAGGCGCGCAAGCCTACCTCTGAGGTGGAGATCCAAGTCCTAACTATTCCAAGGAGGATTCGTAACCTATTCCTCCTCTTTCTTCTTCTTCCACTTTTTCCTTTTCTTTTGCCTAGAAGTGATGCCTCCTTTTTCCAAATGGGATGTATCCCAGACTACCAACAAATGTATATCTTGAACATTGTGTAATTATTAAATATATGTCTTGAATGTTTAATGAAATAACATTTACACTAGCTAGTGAATGACATATTTAAAATTGTGTGCTTCATGCTAGATAAGTTGTATATGAATTAAATTTGAATTTTGCCAAAAACTCTTCAACTTATAGAGGATTCGGAGGATCTAAATTTTTGGACATGATTTCAATTTCAATTTTGATAGTAACAATACGAACAACAATCACGAAATTATTCTAATTCTTCATTCCAAAAACCCTTCCATCGAAGGCAACCTAAGTAAATAAAGGAAATTTTTTGCGCAATGCTAAATTATCATGATACAATTATTTAAATATTTTTCTTTCATATTCCATTCTTTATTAATGTAAGTCTACATTTTTTCTCTTATAGTTTTTATATCTTTCAATTCGGTCTTCCTATTTTTTATTTTTAGAATTTTATTATATATTTTTAATTTTAAATTAATTTTATATTTATTATGATTTGTTATAATGGATTAAATATTATAATATATAAAAAATTTGCACAGAAATTGTCATTACTGATATTTTATATTAAATATATGTATCCATTTTAATTACATAATATGGAAATACACTATTATCTATATTTCATTTTTTTTGTCTTTTGTTTATCTTTTTCTTTTAAGTTATTTGTATTTATGCTTTTCTTCAACATTTTTATTTTTAATTTCTTTTAACAGTTCTTTATTTTTAATTTTTTCTAATTTTAAATGATTTTATTGTTATTATTTAAAATACATTAATTTTTAAATTTATAAATAATTTTGCATCCAGATAGCATTTTGGACTTTTGTCAAGAATTTGCAAGGTCAAAATTTAGAATCAGCATGCAAAGTAATAAATTCAAGTTTTACGGGGTGCAAAATAGAATATGGGTAAAGTATAAGGGGCACTTACCAACGACAAGTAGTTTAGTTGCAAATTGCAATATTATGTCGTCACCAACACCCACCATTTCCTTCGTCATCATTATGGAGTGTCCGATGATCAAGCCATCGCACTTCGAAATCCAAAGGGACTTCATTTAGCTCAAGTTCACAAGCTTTGACATGGATAACCTCTGGTGCCCCATCGCCGCCTATTTAGGATTTGCACGAATTTGTATATATGTTCATATCAAGGGTTTGAGGCATATTGTAGAAGTACCCTAAATGTATATACATATACAATACAAGCAATACAAGAGGAATGAAAGCAAGAAATAATAGGAAAAGAGAATAGGAGAAAGTGAGTTTTGATTATGCCAAGATGTGTTACTATTTCATTAGCACCACAACCACCCTACAACAACATATATGAGATCATATTAACTACCTCCTAAACTAACTACCAAGAGATCAACCAGCTAAAACTAAATTAACTACATCAAAGAATCAAGAAAAACTACCACTGCCAATCAGCACTAGAGCTAGTTTGCCAACTGCAATTTTAGCTGATTAGGCATCCACCTATTTTGGCTCCAATAGCCTCCCTCAAGATGGAGAATGGAAGTTTACCATTCCCACCTTGCCCAAGTGTTTGTTAAACAAGTTTGCAGCAAGAGGTCTGGTCATTACATCAAGAACTTGTTCCTTTTTCGGCACATGATAGGTCTTGATTAGTCCATGTTATAGTTGATCTCCCATAATGTGACAATCCATCTCTTTGTGCTTACTTCATTCATAAAAAAACCGGGTTCGTAGTAATGTGTAGTGCAACCTTGTTGTCACAATGTAGTTCTGGTGGTTGGTCATGCATAATCCCCAAAGCTTCAAGGTTGTATCTTATCCAAGTCAACTTTGCACATGTTGAGGCCATAACTCTATACTCTACTTCAATTGATGATCTAGAGACAATAGATTGTTTCTTCGACTTCTAGGACACTAAAGAGATTCCTAAGAAAATGTAATAACCTGTAATTAATCTCTTAATATTTGGACAAAACCTCTAATCTGAGTCATAATAGGCCCTTAGTTTCAGTTCATTCTTGGATGGCAAGAACAATCCTTGTCCTACTGTTGTTTTAATGTAATACAACACCTTATAGCTGTCCTCATGCGTAAGTCTATTGGCTGCTGCATGAATTTACTTAAGACTTCAACTTTGAAGAAATTGTTAGGTCTTGTAATGGTCACATACAATAGTCTTCCTACCAATCTCCTCTATATGGTTGGATCAACCACTAACTTCCCTCCTTCTTTTTTGAGCTTGATGTTACGTTCCATGGGAGTTTTCTTTGGCTTCCCACCAAGTAACCCACTATCTTCAAAGATGTCTAGGGTATACTTCCACTGATTAATGTGGATTCTAGCCTCATTTTTTGCCACTTTTATGCCTAGGAAGTACTTTAGATGTCCCAAGTCCATCTTAAACTTATCATCAAAGAAGTCCTTTATCTCCTTTGTCACAACCTCTAGACCACTCTCAACTATAATGTCATCCACATATACCAACAAGACAGTAAAGGAGTCCTTTTCTTTCATGATGAAGAGACTGTAGTTAGCTTTACATTGTACAAAACCAAAAACTAATCAAGGCATGGGATAGGGTGGCATACCATTGTCTTGATGCCTGTTTCGATCTATATAGGTTCTTGTTCAGTTTGCATACCTTTGTTGCTACTCCTTCGTTGTACCTTGGAGGCTTCCTCATGCGTATTTCCTCCTCTAAGTCTCCATGTAAGAATGCATTATTTACATCAAATCAATGCAAACTCCAGCCCTTCCCTACAACCACTGTAAGTAAACATCGTACTGTCCTTAACTTTACCACTGGAGAGAAGGTCTCTTTGTAGTCAACACCCTTCTTTTGTGTAAATCCTTTAGCTACCATTCTGGCCTTATATCTCTCTATAGTTCTGTCCAACTTATATTTAATCTTGTACACAAATTTTCATCCAATTGCTTCCTTTCCAACAAGCAATTCAACTAATGTCTATGTGTTGTTATCATCCAACACTTTTATTTCAATTTGCATTGCCTTTTGTCAATTGGGATCCTTTGAAGCCTTAGTATAAGTTTTAGGCTCTTCATGTAAGGAAATAGCAGCTAAGAAAGCTTGGTGATGTAGGAGAAACTTGCCATTACTAAAAATAGTTTCAAGTGGATATCTAGGAAGGCTTTTAAGGTTTTGCTCACCTGTTTGTGTTGGGAGTGGTGAAGATGAGAAGGCTTATTTACAATTGTACTCCTTAAGGTATTTGGAGTTGTTACATGGAACAAATTCTGGTTGAACTTCATGATCAGGAGGGGCTGTGGTTAATTATGTATTGTTTTGATTCTCTAAAACCAACCTATCAAAATCTAGAGGAGATTGTGTTTGCTGATGAGTGTTAAGGTTTTGATCCTTGGGAGGTGATGAGCAATTGCTTGGCACAAAGGCAGAAGAGCCTAGAACATGTGAAGGATCAGGAGGCTATGTTTGGATAGGTGTTGAGAACTCTTTGTTTTGGTTTTGCAATTTGATGGGAAAACATTCTCATAAAAGGCCATATCCCTTTAGGTGAAGACATTGTTAGTTTTTAACTCTAGTAGTTTATACCCCTTCACACTATATGGATACTCCAAAAAGACAAATTCCTTTGCTCTAGCATCAAATTTTTTCCTTCCTTGAATTTATGTGGAAGCATAACACTAACAATCAAAGACTTTCATGTGTTGGTATGAAGGTTAGATTCCAAACAACATCTCATAAAGTGTTTTACCATCTAAGGTTGTGGTTGTGGTCCTATTTACTATATATGTTGCTATCAAGACACACTTAGACCAGCGCTTTAAAGGTAGATTAGATTGAAATCTTAGGGACCTTGCTACATTCAACAAGTGTAGGTGTTTTCTCTCAACTATTGCATTTTGCTAAGGTTTTTTCACACATATTCTTTGGTGTATTATTCCTTACTTTGGTAAAACATTTTAGAATGAATTTTGTAGCACTATCAGTTATAATGGTCATAATTCTTCTTCCAAACTAGTTTTGTACTAATTGATGGAAGGCTCTTATGCAATGTCTACCTTTGTTATAAGCAAGTAGATCTAAGTTATCCTAGTATAATTATCAACTATAGTTAAGAAGAAACGGCTTCCAACATATCTCACCTCATTAATAGGTCCCCATAGGTCATAACGCAGCATCTCAAAAGGCAATGAAGATCTATGAGAGTTGTGATCAAAAGATTTTTTGTGCAGCTTTGCAAGTGGGCAAATTGGACAAACAAAATCATTCATTTTATTCTTTATTGGTTTTACAATTGAGTCATCGATGAGGTTTAGTTTTCTACTTGACATATGACCAAGTCTATAATGCGAAATAGTACAACTAAGGTCAAGACTTACAACAGAATTGGACCTTAGTAAAGTGTTCTGCTAGAGGTCAAGTAGGTTTGCCTTCAACTGACCAAAATACACATTATTCCCTAGGAATTTATGCAAGCCATCTTGAGCTTCACCCCTCTTAATTGTGGTCTAAGAAATAAGGTTTATCTTAAGTTAGTTTTCTTACTAAAATCAAGTTCAATGCAAAAGATGGAACACAAAGTACATGTCCAAGGTAATGGATTCAATCAACTTCACTTTCCCTATGCGTGTGGCTGTTACATGAGATCCATTTGGAAGTTTGATTAGGATGGAGGTAGTAGCTGTGATGGAATTAAGGAGGCTAGGGTGGCAGATCATATGATCTACTATCGTTGTGTTAAAGATCTAATGTTGAAGGAAAGCTTGGCCCATGGTAAAGATTTGTGCAGAGGAAGGTAAGGACTTAATAGTCATGTTGGTTGCATTGGCTAGGTGAGCAGAAGACAAGGTAGTGACTATGTTGGCTAGTGGAGTGGTTTGGTTTTGAGTTTGGCTTGTATCATCTAGCCTTGTGGCTGTTGTCTTTCCCACACCAAGAAGTGTCAGTTAACTTATGATATTGGGCCTTGGTGAGTGTCATTCCTTCTCCATTCTCACTAGAACAACTTGTTGACTATTCAAAAACACCTTAAGATACCAAGGCTGCATTTGCATTGTTCACTTCTTTTTGGTACAACTTGTGCCCTAGTGAGTCCCCCCTCAATTTGTAGTACCTCTCAACAAGATTCCCCTTCATATTACAATGTGTGTACATTGGACGTTCAACATTCCCTGCCTTAAAACAATTCTAGAGTGTGTGACCTATGATCTTGCAATGAGTGCAGTAGGGCCTATCCTTTCTTCCCCCTATCTTAGAAGAGTTCTAGTTGCTTTGTGTTACAAATGCCTATGCTTCAGTTCCTTGCATATTTGAGATGATCTGGTGTTGTTTCTTTTGTTGTTAAATCATGGCAAAGATCTTGTTCATGAGTGATAAAGGGGTATAGCATCAAGATTTGATCTCTAACATTGCTCTAAGAATCATTCAATCCCATCAAAAATTGGAGCACACAATATCTTTGACATCTATCTATAAGGACCTTTAATTACCCACAAGTGCACTTTGGCATACCATTATACAATGCAAGTTCATCCCATATTGCCTTAAGTTTCCCATAATACGCAACAACTGCATCATCCCCCTTGAATCAATAGGCTGAGTGCCTTTTTCAACTGGTATATTCTAGGCCCATTTTGTTGTGATATCCTTTTATTAAGTTCATTCCACAAATCACAAGCATCATTCATAAATAATAAGACAACCCTAATAGATAATGAAATAGAGTTCAAGATTTAGGAGATTACCAATTCATTGCACCTCCCCCAGGCTTCAAGAAGTGCAACATCATCAGCACCAAGTTTCTTGATTTGTCTAGTGACAAATCCGAATTTTTTCTTAGCTCTAAGGGCTCTTCTCATGCTTCTTGTCCAAACTATGTAGTTCTCTATTGTCAGGAGCTAATGGACCAAAGCTACAATGGGGTTGTCTCCATTGTCTATACTAAAAGGGTTCGTGGGGTCAAAAAGGTTGAGAAATCTATCTGCAAACATGACGCGTGTAGGCATGTTGTGCTGGTTTCCAATTGAGGATGATGTTTAAGACATTGTGATTGTTATTTCTCCTTCTTCTTCCTATCTTCAAGGCTTTGGTACCGTGTAAAATTACCCTAAATGCAAACACATATGCAACAGAAGGAGCACAAGAGGCATGAAAGCAAGAAATAATAGGAAGAGAGGATAAGAGAAAGAGATTTCTGATTCTGCCAAAGTGTGTTACTGTTTCATTGGCTTCTCAATCGTCTTACAGCAATATATATGAGATCAGCCCATTAACTACCTCCTAAACTAACTGCCAAGAGATCAACCTGATGAAACTATATTAACTACATCAAAGAATTAGGAAAAACTACCAAGAAACCATCACTGCCAGTCAGCAGCAGAGCTGGTCTGCTAGCTGCTATTTTAGCTGATTAGGCATCCACCGGTTTTGGCTCTAATACGTATGTAGAGGTGGTGATTTGCATATTTGTGTTGATTGTTCATGCTACACTTGAATTCAGGTCTGCACATGATGAATTGGTAAGTTTGTTTTATATCTTTTATTCTTTTAAATGCTGCAACATAGTAGTTTCAATTCGAAGGAAGTGGAGAGATCTAATGGCTATGTTTATTTTTAAATTTTGGTATGTATTTTTAGGTGTTTTAATCTTGTGTAACAATAGGAGAGGAAAAAGATAAAATTTAAAAAAATGCAATAATTAAGTATATATGCTTGGGACCAAAATTGCAAAAAATAAAATAAAAAATTACCCACGATGGTCAATGGTCGCACGTTAACAACTGTAAGTAGCGTGACGTAGAGGGCATCGATGCATTCCCACACAACTTGTATTTGAGGATCATGCCGTGTTAGCCTGGCAAGCCATGGCTGCTGATCCAAACGCAGGATCGGAGTTTTCTCATCGCGGAAGATTTCATGAGTTAAACGAGGATTGCGTGTTGTGGAAATATTCTAAATCTTACATCTTCAATCTTCCACCTGGAGTACAGTGATCTGAATAATTAAATCTGCCAACATATTCCGCAGCCGATGCTGGTGGATTTAGTTTTGTCGTGTTTCTTATACGTTGACTTTTGATCAAGCAATATTTTCTTGTCGGAAAGATGCTTCTGAATTTTTGGGCTCAATCTCAATGCCACATTAATTTCAAATAAAACTATGTTTGACACAATCGCCCCTCAAAGCAGTGAACAAGGCGTGACGGTCTTTTTGGTCGTTTCAAAAAATAGCCTCTTTAATAAATTCCCTTATAACCATTTCTTATTCTTCAACATAAAATAAAACAGATGGTTTATTTATAAATATATACCATCTCTTTTTCTAAAAAAATTTATATTAGATGCAGTAACATGTTTTTTGCAACTTAATAGATTTCTTAAACTACACTCTCTAACAAATTAATTATGATCATATTCATCTATTCTCCAATATAAAAATTCCTATTTTAAATTCTTTTACCTATCCTCTATTTCTCTATTTTTTTAAATATATTTTGTGTTTGTATTTTCTCTTAAATTTTCTCACTTTTCATTTTCTTTTGATCTTCTTCCATTTCTTATTTCAAATATCATTTATAGTTTTAATTTTAAATAATGCTATTTTTATTATGTAAAATATAAAATCTTTATAGTATTGGAGTCTCGCTTGGTAACTATTCAGAGAGTATTAGGCTTCTCTCATATACTATTTCCAGTGGAACCAGTGTATAGTTGGCGAAGGTGGTGCTGGATTTCTATGGGAGCTTCAGTGAGTAGTGGGTCCACGACTGGTTTTCTTCCTCATAGCAAAACATTCAAACACTTTGTATCAAGAAGCAACGAAGAAATAGATTTATCATATATATACTAATCAATGAAGATTTCAAGGATCAAGAATTCTTAGGGAAGAAGGAAATAAGATTTCAAGAATCCTTGTAATGAACTTTTATTTTGTGGAAGGTATATTTGTCCCTCACCCTTATGTGGCTGGGACAAGGCAAAACCCTCTACCTATTCCTTCTAGTTTTTCGACATCATTTTTTCGATTCTAAAATCCCATTTCTATAAATGCATTAGTTCCATAACGATAGTACAAAAGATTGCAAAATATAAAACAAGTTAAGCAAAATTTGACATCCTTTTTCTTCTGAGTACTCCAACTAAATTGCAGACTAATAAAAAGCACGTTCTTCAAAACTATAAAAGCAAATAGCTTCTCCTAAAACAAGATATTTTACAAGTCTAGATTGATATGGACCTCTCGATTATGTATGCTCGTCTAACATTAATATCTTTTTCTTTAACTCTTTAAATTATTCAGAAAACGATATGCCTATATTTGGTATCGGTTCCAATCCATTAGCATAAGAATTTGAATCTTATTTCTTTTAAAAAATTATTAATTGTAGTTAATTTTTCATACTTTATCACCTATTATATAAAATTCAAAATAAACATAAAGTTCAAAATAAAATATTAATACAATCTAAAAACAACTAAATATAGAAAGATGCAAATTAAGTTTTAATATTCTTTTAAAATTTAATTTTCACAACTTCATACTATTGAAATCCCACAATTATGTTAATGCACAAGTAATAGTTTTTATATTATACATAGCCTAATGAGGTAAATTAAGTACGCTTATGGCTAAAGTTATCGTAACTCTATTAATGTTGTGAAAGATTCATAAAAATTAATCTCGACAATGAAATAAAACCCATAATCTATGGAATGATCGAACTATACTTCAATAAAATGACAGACAATATGAACTATAATATAAAATATTTAATCAATTCATTCTTCTCCTACTGATTCTTTTTATCAGGAAAAACTAAAAATAAATGAATATGTATGTCAGAACGTATAGAAAATATATTTATAATGTTATTAACGAGGAAATAGATTTTAAAAAAAATCATACAGCCACGTTGAGGGGCCCAGGCGTGTCCAATCCACATTAAAATTATTGTGGATATATACCATAGCAATGGGTAATTCTTGGGAGGATGAGCCTCGCTCATTGATGTACAACAAATAATGTGATATCAAGGAATAGTGAGCACCAATCACTACTTACTATTATTTATTTTTATTTTCAATTTTTTTAATACATAATATTATATATATCAATTATCAAGTATCCGAGTATTGTGGTGCAGTTTTATGACTAATTTTAATAATTCACTCAAGATAAAAAATTAGTGCATCATCATCGTTTTATTAAAGGGTAATACACACTTCGGTTGTTTGTTTGGATGTAAATTTTGTTGGTATAAAATTTGGTGTGAAAATTTAAAAGGAGTATAAAAGCATGAGAGAAAAAGATATAAAAAGCATTATTTTAACGAGTAGTGTTTGTAAAAGGAAGTATTTTGGAAATAAATATTCATCCAACTTTGGTGGTAACATGAAATTGCTCCATAAATTGTTCCTAATGTAAATTTTGTCTCCTAAACTTCAAAATCTTTCACTTATGCCTTCAAAAATATAAACAATTAATTTTTTTTAAAACTATTATTTACGAATCTTATTTATATTTACCAGATTAAACTTTAAGAGGCTCTGAATTGAATAAAAAATAATTATATTTTATCTTTAGACACGTACCTCAGCCCAAACACTTTCCCGACTCAACAAACCAAATATGATTTAATTACTCTGTCCAATTCATTTTGGATTCACACATTCAAAAATAATTTAAAACTACCAAAAATCATACACTGGATGGGTGTGCAAATTTATATCTACATATATATATATATATATATATAAAGTTATTGTATTTTAAATAATAGATATAAACTATTTAAAAAGAATAAAAATTCTAAATAAAAATAAAAAAAAATCTAAAAAATTTTAACTAAGTGAAAATTTAAGAGAAAAGTAAATAAAAATTAGAAGTTATAAGAAAAGGATGAAAAAAATAAAAGAATTTAGATTAAAATGATTGTGTAAATCAAGAATGTTTTTGAAAAAAAAAAACCAGATAAGAACTTCTTAGAAATTTAAGATATGAGGCTATAAGCCATTTGGATGTAAGTAATAAAAATCTATTTTACTTAATCTTAAAAATATTTCAATTATTTTAAGAATTTAATTTTTAAATAAGATTTGATTTTACTTGCTACCATATTTTTGTTTCATATTTGCACTCAAAAGCTTATCTATTTGTGTGTGTGTGTGTGTGTGTGTGTGTGATTCTTCAATACATTTGTCTTATCTAGTATTTGAAATGTGTATAGTTACTACAGTAACTGTTTGGTTTGCTAGTTTATTCAAAATAAGATATAAGAAATTTTAAATTTTAACCTTGACTTGTATAAAATTAATAAAAGAAAGACAGATAATTGAAGATAAACCTGTCCTAATTAAAGGAATGAAATTTTCTGCTACATCGTCCAACCGAAAAAACTCTACTTTGTATTTGCATTGAACGATTAATCACTGTCATCCCTTTGAATTGATTAATTACATTCTTTGACAATATGGTGCCTATGTTAGCCCTCATAAAGTATCATACATCACACCATTCCTAATAATTTAGTTCAAGATGTAAAAATTAAAGTTAGATTACAAAACACAGTAAAATCATTCAAATAATAAAAATTCAGAAAAATTAATGAAAATGAAATAAAAATATATTAATTTTCTTTGTAGTGACAAAAAAAAATCGAATACATATATTTATAATACAAATTTAATAAATTACAAGTCACAAATAATAGTGAATAGGACATAAGAAAAAGGTAGAGGAGAGTTAAAAAATTGTTTTAATATGGATAAAATAGATAAAAATATGACTTATTGAAAAATAAAGAAGACATTGACTTCGCTAATTCTTAAGATTTTGGTCTTTTGAACAATGCATTTTTAACGAGATAAGGATTCTTTACTTTGACAGTCTTAATATATTAGTTAATGTTGCATATTTTATGCACGTGTAAAATTATTCATAAATTTATAAATTTATAGTTATATTTTAAATAGCAAAAACAACAACATGCAAATTTTAATCTTATTCAAAAAAAAAAAAATAGACATTAAAATTAAAATACAAAAAAAATATTATACATTAATAGAAAAAGAGAAAAAAGAAAAAATATAAATCTGAAGTCCTCATGTATAATATTAGTATTGACACTATATATGAATTTTTTTAAAAAATAAAATGATAGATTTAAAGAGGTCAAATGAAAAAATAAATAAAACACACAGAGAGAAAATATATTAAAAATTAGAGAGGGTAGGGAAATTTTGGAAAAAAAAAAAACATTAAAAGATAGAAAAATAAATAAAATATTTTAAGAAACAGCAATTTAGCAATTTTACATTTGGTCAGCAAAAACTAGATTACAACACATAACAAAGAATAGTATCAAAAAGTATATACAGAAGTCGGAAGCTCGCATTGAGGGCAAATTAAAACAGACCACTAATGACTTTAACTCCCAAAATAGGTATGCTTGATAAAGAATGGAAGACTCACGCACTGCCACTTCCAATAAGATGGATCAGTTATTAACTATCTTCCAGTAAATTGAACCTAGTGGTGAAGACACCGCAACTAATAGAGAACTCTTAGTACCATCACAAGGCAATCTCCTCCAAGCACTCTCAAAATCAGGTTAACTTTTTCTTTTTTTTGGGTAAGATGATTCTAGTTAGTCATCACCAGAAGCATTATAGCTTTATATCCCCTAATGCACCAATGGGCACACCATTTGAACCCACTGACTCACACCCCTTAGCTATAACTATAGTTTATGGGGGGAGAATATTAAGTAGCTTGAAATGAAGGGATTTTATATGGCAGATGTAGGGGCATCGATCTAAGATCAATATATAAGGTTGCTATAACTTAGTAACTGTGACATGATCTGAAGAGTAGACTAGCTTAGGATAGTGAGCTCTATTATCTTTGACTTTATCTCTCAGACCTTACAATTCCAACTCAAGGCTGCATTAGTGACTCAATGAGGAATAGATGAAGACGCATCTTATTAGCTTTCTTGTCATAAGTTGGTTGGTAATTTGCCTAGTACTAACTGCAACAATTGAGAGGCACACTAGTTTAACAACTCGACAAAGCTGTTAATTGATCAAGCATCACTAAATCTTTTCAAAGCCAATCAATTTTCCCCCAACCGGAACTCATGACCACAAAATTTCCCTTAAACCCAATTTCTAAATCAGTCAATTTAAGGCCTTATCAACATCTATACTAGATTGAATCATGGCATTATACGACCCAACCAAAGTCCTTTTGCCTCTCCTATCTTATTAATAAAGGAAAAAGATAATTGTATGAGAATGTGTATTTATTACAGAAAGCTTAATGAAATGACTTTCAAGGATAAATTTCACATATCTGTTATCAAGGATTTGTTAGATGAACTAATAGGACTCCCTATTTTACTAAGTTAGACTTACAATATGGATACTACTAGATCCTTATACATCTAGATGACAAATTTAAGACAGAATTCAAACACACCAGGGGCACTTCAAATCCTTGGTGAAGCCATTTGGTGCAATTAATGGCCCTAGCTACATTTCAAAGCCTTGCGCACCACATCCTATTTCATTTCTTAAGAAAATTTGTGTAGGGATATTTCGATGACATTTCAGTTTATAGCAAAACACTAAAGGAACGCTTGGAGCATTTACAACTAGTATTCCAAAAGTTGTAGCAACATCAACTTTTCATTAAGCTAAAGAAATGTTTATTTAGGCAATCAAAGGTGGAATAATTTGGCCATATTATATCTTCAAAAGGAGTTTCTACTGATCTTGCTAAAATTGAGAACTGGCCAACCCAAAAACGAAAAAATCCTAACGATGATTTTTGGGTCTCAAAGCTTAGTAGGTTACCACTGCATGTTTGTTAAAGATTTCATAAGATTAGTAATGATCTAACCAATTGGCTAAAGAAGGATTCCTTCAAATGGGATTCAAAGGCTCAAGCTCCTATTTAGACAATGCCACATTTTTAGCAAGCCTTTTGTTCTAAAAATTGATTCCAACAACACAGGCATTGAGGCTATATTAATGCAAGAATTGCACCTAATTGAATTTCTAAGCAAGACCTTGGCCAAAGAAATCAAGGTCTTTATATCTACTTATAAAGAGCAGTTCCTCACCATCCTTATGCCAATTGCCAAATGGCGCCGTTGCTTAGAAACTAGTCGATATATCATTAAAACTGACCATGAAAGTCTTATGTACTTGTTAACTCAGAAAGTGGCCACTCACATCCAAAAAAGTGGTTTACAAAGCTACTTGATTTATATCATAGAATTCAGTAAAATAAGGGAAAAGAAAACAAGGCTATTGATGCCTTGTCCAAACAATGGTTTGACGATGGTGAAAGTAACAACATTACTTTAATACCCTTGAAAGGTTTATTGATGGCAGGAATAGTTATATAGGGATGATCAAACTAAGCACTTTATTAAGTTGGTATAGGAAGGAAAGGGCCCCTTTAAGCACTACTCTTTTTCAAAGGGACTTTAAAGGCACAAAGTTAAGGTTTACATTTGTTGGGGAAACGAATTGAAGGAGAAGATGGTGAAGAACATTCACAACACCCTTAATAGGGGACATTTAGGTTTGCTAGCAACCTGCAAAAGAATAAGGGCAGTATTCCATTTGAAAGATACATTAAATGATGTAAAGGCTATAGTTACAAAATGTGAAACTTGTTAGAGAAATGAGCTTGAAAGAGTTCATCATCCAAGACTCCTATAGCCTTAAGGAGCCTAATAAGACATTGCCATAAATTTTATTGAAGGGTTGCCAAAGTCAAGTGGTAAAGACACTACTATGGTGGTTGTTGATAGATTTAGTAAATATTCACACTTTATGGCATTGTCTCACCTCTTCACAGTCATGCAAGTTGCATATACCTTTTTACATAACATCTATAAGCTACATGTATTGCCCAAGTACAATATATGCGATTAGGACAAGATTTTCACCAGCTAATTCTGGAAATAATGGGAGTAAGTCTAAATTTGAGTACTGCCTATTATTTCTAAACCAATGGTCAAATTGAAAGGGTCGACCAGTACACAAAGTGATTTCTCAAGTGTATGACTAGGAAGTCATTCATCAACCTCAAATATCTAATCTAAAAGTTGTTCATCATATCTTGCTAGAAAGATGAAACAAAGGTTTTTATACTAGTGACAGTAACATCATCCACATAGAGTTCAAGAATGAGAATCTCAAATGTAGATTGGCATTTGATATGCAATATTGGTTGGGAACCAATCAAAATTCATTGGCTTCCTTTAGTACAGTGGTATAAACTATTATAATAATTTGGGTACCTCGTTCCAAGTGATTTATAGACTTCTTACCCCACAATATGGATTTGATATTGACAAAGGTTCCCTAATTAAAGTGGCATAAGAATTTATTGGAGATCAAAAGACTACAATAAAACTACTAAAAGAAATTTTACACAAAGCCTAGGATATGATGAAGAAATATGCAGACAAAAGTCGAATGGAAAGGAGCTTCTAGAATGGTGACACAGTATTTTTGAAGCTACAACCCTAATACTAATTATTAATTACAACAAGGTCTAACCAAAAGGGCCTATTATTAAATTATTTAATTTTTAAAATTTTTAATTAAAATTACTCAATTCCACAGAATTTGTGGAACTGGGATTTTCTGCCCTCACCGAGAGCGAAATATAATACAAATATATCAAAAAAAGGAAGGCAAATTTCCGCCCTTTGTGAGAGCGGAAATAGGGAACTCAACAAATTTCGTTCTCTGAGAGGGTGGAATATAATAAAAATATATTTAAAAAATAAAACCAAATTTCCGCCCTTCGTGAGGGCGGAAATAGACTTGTAAAAACCAATTTCAGACGATGAGCGTGAGATGACAACGAGCACGAGATGACCCCGTTCTCTTCCATTTTTGATGATTTCTTCAACAATTATTGTGCTTTTAAGTTACTCAACAATCTTCTTCAATATTTCTTCAGTTTCTTCATGCATTAAGGTAAATTTTAGATTAAATTAATTTTGAATCTATATTTCTTAAAATTAAATTTACATAAATATATTTGTTTTTGGGAGAGGATTGCAATTTGGGGAGGAGCGTTCGCAGCGGGTGAGGGTTGGTGGTGGGCAAGGGTCGACGGTGGTTGGGACGGTGGCGGTTCGGTAGGGTGGGGAAGAAGAAAGGAAAAAAAGAGAGGAAGAAAAGAACAAAAAAAGAAAAAGAAAAAAGAAAAAAAGAAAAAATAAAAAACAAGGGAAAAAAAGATATATTAAAGTTTAATTTTTAAATTTATGTTTATTGTTTAAATTAATATTTATTTGATGAATTGTCTATTAATTTTTCATGATTTATGTTAATTATTGATATTTATGTTAAATTAATTTCTAAATTGTCTATTAATTTTGATACATTGAATTGTTTAGATTTATGGTTTATGTTAATTGTTGAAATATATATTTATTTGATGATTTATGTATTAATTTGTCATGATTTATGTTAATTGTTTAAATTTATGTTTATTTGATGTTTTATGTATTAATTTGGTTGTTATTCTTATTATTCTCATTTATATGTCATTATTTTATTTATATTTGAATTTATACATTATCAGAAAATTTGATTGTGGAATATTTGAACATTAGGTAGTCAAATTAAATTTGATTATTTGCAGATACTTCAATGGGAGATAACATTCAATTATTTTATATTGAGGAGATAACATTGTGCAGAGTTGGAATTATATAGGATATAATCGTGACCCATGCAAGATTGGTATAATTTCTCATTTCATAAATTATGAACAATTTCTAGCAACATTATATAACTTGAGGGGTTTGATAGTAAAGAAGTACGGCTGAAAGTTTTTGCGAAGCATGTTTTAAGGGATATGTTCGGGGGACAACAATTTATTTTACTACCTGTAGATGGTGATCAAAATTTGAGATTCGTGTTAGATGCAAACAACTGCATCAACTTCCTAGAATTGTACATTGATACAAAACATAAAGAGACCAATAATGAGTCATAGTGCCACTGGGGTTTGAGAGTATAGTGAGATATTCTACTTTTAAGCAAGTCACAATCTTGTCTGCAGTGGCTGTGTTTTTTTCTCAATTTCATGTTCGGGACTCTTTAGTGGCACATCAATATGCCACAACTTCGTGTGCTAGTACACGCTTAGACACAAATGCATCAGCAAGGGATGAACCTGATCAACCTTTTAAAGATAATGCAGGGGGACCTTATGGAGATAGTTGTGAACAAGGAGATGGCAATGAGATTGCATCCGATGGTGGTAACAATCTTGATGTCGATGATGATGAAGTCGAGGCTAATGGAATAGACGACAAAGAAGAAGCTGACATTGATGCATTTGTAGAGACACTAGGGGGCCAGGATGATGGAGATCATTCCACACAAAAGGTTGAGCCTGCAGTTGGAGAAAGAATGGTACATCCAATAGTCCCATTCTTTTTTGATATTAATCCTAATGTCGAGTAAGATTCAATCGACATTCCTAGCGAAAGATAGGGGTAGCTTTATAATTATGAGAAGGGGATGTTGAGAGTTAGTATGGATTTTAAAGATAAAAAACGATTGCAGGCAGTGGTTAAGGATTTCTTAGTGTATGTTGCCAAGCGCGAGTACGTTGTGCGAAAGAACTCAACAACAATTTAGTATGTGACATGCAGGCACAGTACACCTAAACAGCCATGTGGGTGGTATGTGAGGCTAGCATGCACAAACTCTATGAGTTGTGGAAGATTACAAAGTATGAAGGTGAGCGTATATGTTTTCCTACCGAGCTATCCATGGAACATGCTAATTTAGATAAAAACATGGTGACTACCATGTTGTTGGGAAAAGTTCAAGAGAATCTGACATTCAAGATACCGTTCATTAGGCAGATGGTGAAGGATCGGTATGGATATGAGATCAATTATGCAAAAGCCTAATATGTCTTGGCGAGTCATTGAGAATGCCTATGGGACCTGGGAGAGTTCAGTGAGAAAGTTGCCATAGTATTTGAGAGCTTTATAAAAGTTCAACCCTGGCACAGTCGTGGAGTGGAGAAATCTCCCAACAGAGCACTCACACCAACATATGTTGTACTACGTGTTTTAGGCATTCAAGCCTTGTATTGACGGATACCAACATTGTCACAAAGTGATATATGTTGATGGAACTCACTTGTATACAAAGTATCAATACAAGTTATTAATTGTTGTTGCGTTGGATGGTAATCACCAAGTTTTACCCTTATGTTTTGTACTTGTGGATGAGGAGACTACTCGGTCGTGGATGTGATTTTTGGACATGATGAGCAAGCATATTGTTAGAGGGGTTGAGGTAACTATTTGATTCTGATTAACACGCAGGCATCATATCTGTTGTGTAACTTAATCTTGATTTTACATAACCTCAAAGTGTCACCGTTTCTGCCTTAAACATGTATGTTCAAATTTCAACAAATATTTCAAGAAAGTGCAATTGAAAGATATGTGTTAGAGAGAGGGTCACAGAACCAAGCTCATAAATTTAATAGGATTATGGAGCAAATCAAGGCAATTGAACCTAAGCTATTGAGTTGTTGTCTGCTATTGACAAATGTAAGTGGACACTTGCATATGATGGTGGATGGGGCACTAGTATCTTAACAACAAACATGAGTGAAAGTCTACATAGAGTGCTTAAAGAAGTAAGGCGTCTCCCAATTTGTACAATAGTTTAACTTATGTTTGAGAGAGCTATTAGTGCATTTTTGGGGAGGGCAGAAATGGCCTTGAGTATGTGAGGAAAAGGGCGAGAGTGGCCTGACTGGCCTCATTTGAAGTATGCTTTTGCTAAAGAGGAATCTGTTCACCATAAAGTGTAAATGTTTGACAATAGAATGTTATCGGTGAATGTGGTCACCGAGAATGGTACACATGTTGTGAAGATAAGAAGTAGTGAATGTTTATGTGGATAATGGAGGATCTATGGGATACATTGTTCACATGTAATTGCAGTTTGTTGAAAGAAAGATTTGAATTCTAAAAGGTATATAAAGGAGTTTTACTCCATTAAGCTTATTTACAGACATATCAAGGGAGGTTTGAGCTGATTTGGGGGCAAGTCTATGTGGGATACTCTACCTTTTCAATTAATACACAATCTGACACATCACATAAGTAGGAGAAGGGGGTGAGATTGCATAACATGCCTTGAGAACAAGATGGATTGGTCTCAAACTCATGCAAGACAGCAATACATGAGACAGCAAACAGGAACATTGTCCCGACAATAAGCAGCGTCGTTATCCCGACAACAAACAACATCCTCGTCCCGACCTAGATGATTTCATTAGCTGTTGGGTCGACATTTTAGTTATTATGTATTATCTTTGTAATGCCCATGACTACGTAATGTATGTTTTCCAAAGACTTATATTTAGTGCTATTTGAATTAATGGTAATTTGTTCTTATGGTAGCATATTCTCATGGTGCAGTTAGTGCAAAGTCATCTTTGACTTAAATGAAAATTATAAATGCTAAAATTGACTTAATTTTTATGTTTTTAATAATTAAAATTTATATGGTTGAATAATTAATGCTTATCCAATTTATAGGATGGAGCAAACTATAGAGTCTAAGCCAGCAGATCGTACATTACTTTGGAGACAAGACTGTTATAGGTCTAAGGTGATATGGGCCGGTGATTTAGATTCTATCATACGAGTTCGAGTCCCAAACAGAGCATGCTTAGTGCTAGATGACCTACCAGATTGCGTGGTATAGATTTTGCATGCTATTGGCTTTTATGGAGTATTCAAGTGTCAGCATCTATCACTGGATTGGCACCTGATCACAACTTTGGTCGAAAGGTGGCGACATGAGATACATACGTTTCACTAAGTGTCGGGGGAGATCACAATTACACTATAGGACATGGCTGTTATATGGCAGTTGCCAATCATTGGGGAGTAGGTTACTAAGAGTGACCTTCCAAAGAGTAAGGTCATATGGCAGGCATACTGTAAGACTTTTTTAGGCATCTGACTAGATCTTTCAAAGTTTTCCAAGGGTGCCATGATTCAACTGCTTAGACTAGCCCAACACATACGGGATCACTGCCCAGGTACTGACAATACTAATGTAGATATTGCATAGTATGCCTGTTAGGGTGAAGCTAATGTATTTGCAGTTACTAGAGGACTTGAACAGGGCACATCACCTCAGCTGGGATTCTACCGTGCTTGCATGTTTATACTACGAGCTGTATACAGCATTATCAGCAGACACTGGATGCATGGTTGGTGGTCATATTCTTTTATAGGTTTTTTTTATTGATTTTAATGGTATTTTGTATAAGACACATTTGCTTGTTATTTGTGTATGTTGTATATGCAGATATGGGCATGGAGTAGGATTCTTGGTATTGCCCCTGTACTAGGTCAACATGAGAATTTTTACACAGACCCACTTCAGGTACTCCTTGAGGAATTGCCAACTGCACCCTATGGTGCACAGTAATAACTACCTTAATAATTTTTCAATTAATTTAAATAGAGTGTGTTATTTCTTCTCAATTTAAGTTGCCTTATCTTTTTTATAGATGAATAAGTAGAGATAAACACTATGTTGTGACTGGGATTCACGCGCTACGTATTATACGTGATATCTTAGACGTTAAGGCATATAGTCAAGTCAGTTGTACCTTCTATTATGCAAAATCTACCAGCATATAAGTTTTATCATATTGCTAATAAGTATCTATTGTGTGAAAATTCATATGACAGCCCTATTCCAATGCGTACTACGTTGAGCCACCTAGTCACGTAGGACATCATATGTGGACCTATTCAAGTCCACTTATACTGTACGACATTGTCGAGATGCACTTTGTAGAGAGGGTGCTACACCAATTTAAGATCGTACAGTATGTACTAGCCAACCTCCCACGCCAAGAGGATCTGCTACATAAATCATGCTGGCAAAGTACACATAGATTGGTCTAGACGTCATACCAATTACATTGCACTATGGATGAAATAGGATAATGTAATTACAGGAGAGGTTTACTATGATCGTGTACCTCGGATAGTGTACGGATATGCCGAGTGGTATGGGTGAGTTACACGTCGGTATATTAGTCCCGTCAGGGAATTTGTAGATAGTAGTTACCAGCTAGGTCATAGCGGCATCTTTGCATACTTGGTACGCAATAAAATTGTCTTTCGAATATTATTTTCATAAATTGTATAATAGCATATCGATTTACATATTTATGTGCTAATATCGACCCAATGATATTTCATTTTAGGTGGATCAGATCAATCACCTCGACCTCCATCGCGATGACGATACTGTCCTTCGAAATATGAAGGCATTGTGCGCATCACGCATGATGAGGAACTTCACACCATATGAAGTTGTTCCTAACCTGCCATCGCCTACCTCACATGTACGAGATACAGGCTTGCGACACTCCTCGACTTCATATTAGGTAGTCATGCCTAAACTTTCCACTTCTTATCAAACACTTAGTTCATTCACTTCATGTCACCTAGTACCAGCAGAGGCTTCTGATGTCTACATACCAAGTCCACCAGACACTACTTACATGCGGATACATGGTTGGGCCGATCATGTTCCTCCAGTCGATAGTCATGTCCCTATAGATCTTTAGTCGGGATTTGGATTTACACCATCTCAGCCTGGATATACAATTCCACTAGGATTGCGTGACTTTGACGTATCGCCCATACTATTTTTCGATTTCTCACCTTCTTTAGCATAGGATGAGCAACATGACTCTGTTGATAGTGCTACATCTAAAGCAAGCCAACGATATCGTCGACAAGGCACAATTAGACCTCCTCCATGTGGCACTGGAAGTCGTCATGGTTGTTAGATTTAGAGTTTATTTTTTTTAGATATCATCTTTGTTTATGTATTGAATTGGACATTGTTACAATTTTGTAACTATATATTCAAACTTACGTATTTCAAATTTATTTATAAAATATATAAAAAAATTCTAAACCACTAAGCTCACTATTATATCTATGAAAACATAAAAAACTGAATATAATACCAGAAATTACTATATGTAACTTAAATTTCATATATAACACAATATTGTATTATTTTTAAAATAATAAATTATATAATATATTTTATGATTTCATAATTTTATGTAATTCCACCCGCACATAGGGCGGAATTTACTGAGGGCGCAAAATCCTAGCCTCACAAATTATGTGGAATTAGATTATTTTAATAAAAAATTTTAAAAATTAAATAATTTAATAAAAGTGGGACAGATGCTGTACAAGTCATGTACTCATTTATTATACTAGTTGGGCTTCATTTTGAATTTGATTGAAGAAATTGTGCTGCTGGAACAAGTCATTGAGGAGGATGAGAGTTCTTGTATAAATTTGTAATCGTTATTAACAGATGTGAAAAATTATTGGGTCTCCGCATTATTTCACACTGGGAATTGTCTTTGCTGCGGTGCTCGATGCTGCCAACCCTTAGGGGCTATCGAACGCTCTACTGAGGTTCAATGAGAGGGGTGATCGCATTAACAGATGGATCAAGCTTGCAGGCATGGTTATTTTTACAAGAGGACTGATGCTCCACTCCATATGCTTTATCGTGCTGACAAGAAATTTAGCCCAAATTCCGTTTCCTAGGTCTTCTGTTGGTACGTTCATGGCAGAACTAGTTCATAGGCTATATCCTTTATTCTTGAAAATGGTGATGACTGAAATAATATAATAGTCAATAGTCCCAAGTTAACAATTTTAAGTAGCAAGAGGTGGGGGATATTAATGCGTTCCCACACAACTTGTATTTGAGGATCGTATTTGACCTGCAATGTTAGCTTCGCAAGCCATGGCTGCTGATCCAATCGCAGGAGTTTTCACATTGCGTGAGATTTCTTGAGTTAAACGAGGATTGTGTGTGCTGTGGAAATATTCCACATCTTACATCCTCAATCTTCCACTTGGAGTACTCTGATCTTAATAATTAAATCTGCCAACAGATTCCCAAGCAGATGCTGGTGGTTTTAGTCTAGTCAAGTTTCTCATACGTTGACTTGTTATCAAACAGGATTTTATAGTCTGAAAAATGCTTCTAAATTTGTGGGCTCAATGGCATGTCAATTTCAAATGACGCTATGTTTAACTCAATCGCCACTCAATGCACTGTACAAGGGATAATAGCCTTTTTGGTCGTTTTAAGAAATAACCTCTTTAATAAATTCCATTATAATCATTTTTATTCTTCAACGCCAAAAATAATAAAATAAAACAGATGGTTTATTTATAAAAACATACCATCTCTTTATTAAAATGTTTTTATATTAGATATAGTGACTATTCTTTTTTTGTAACATAATAGATTTCTTAAAATACACTCTTTAACAAATTAAATTATGATCGTTTTCTTCTATCCTCCAACATAAAAATATAATAAATAAAATACAAAGTTTATTAATAAAAATATAGCATCTCCTTCAATAAAAATTATTATTTTAAACTTATATTTTATAGTAAAACTCTGTTAATATTTTTAATTTTTTTTCTAGAACTCTGTTTTTATTATATAAAATATAATAATGTTATAATTCATAAATAAATTTGTAAAATATGTAAATTTTAGTAAGTTAAAAATGAAGTTTAACAACAAGAATATTTCAATGTAAAATGGCATATATTTATCAAGTTCTGTGGAAACAAATTTACAATCATTACGTTGACACTAAATATTAATCTATCCAGTAAGTGGGTAATACTTACAAACAAGCTTTGCACAGTGGATTGGAATGGCATAAATAAAATGAAATGAAAATCTAACAAGGGTCTCTAATAATATAGCTCTGTACAAAATTATTTGTTCTAACTGTTTGGTTCACATGAAAAAAATTTCTTCTTCTTCTTTAAGTCAAATTTATCTAACATAGACACTATCAAACTCCCACCTTTATTCGGACTATAAATGTGTACAAGAATTTTTGGTTATTCCATTACAAATGAAATTGCCGATAGAAAGAGGGCCAGCTTTGTGGAAGGTGCATATTTTATTTGAAAGCTGATTCATCATATGAAGGAAAGAACAAAAGTGATATAAGTACGTGTAAGCATAAGGTGTGGGAATGTCATAGTTAAAACCACTTGTGGACAACCTCTGCATGCATAACACCCTGTCACAAGCCAAAAGCCTATCCGAAAACAGTGGACTGTTAACAATCCACATCCACGCGCCCCCGATCTGGCAGTTTTCTTTCAATCTTGGGGCGGGAAGAAAACAGCTCAATTCCCTCATCCAGTAATGCATGGTTTTCTCCAGAAATCCAAGTAGCAAGAATCTACCATTTTCAATTCCCTTTGCCCCCCGTCCCGCCTATGGCCCCTGGTTTTCCCTTTCATCTTCATTATATAAACTCTTTCTTCGATTTTTTCCCAACCCCGTGCCGCTTTCCTCTGACTTTTTTTTTGCATCGTTCTCCACTTCATTCCGCTTTCTCTTCCTCCCACTTTTTTCTTGTTCCAGATCCGTTATTTTCTGTCCCGCGAAGAAAAATGAAAATACATCTGCGCAAGCATCTAAGAAAATAGGTATTGTGTATATATATATATATACACATAAAATACGGTAATGGTTGGCTTGGGGACAATCCTCACCTTTTATTTTCGTTTCTTGCATGTGAAATAGAAAACGAGATTTGATAGTCCCTGTGTAAAATAAAAGGGTTTTTGAGCGGAATATTGTTTAAGTTGTTGCAAATTAAGAAGATTGCTGGAGCCTTGTTGATTGTCATGACTGTAGAATCCGCGGGTTAGATGGAGCAGATGAAGAGATCTGATACAGTGGGGCATGTTGGTAAGGTTATCAAGAAAAAGAGATGTAGGATAAATTTGGGAGTTCATTTGAAGAGGCCTGCGCGGGTAGTTCCCATGGCTCTGCAGAAGCTGTTCGAATGTTGTCAACGAGTTTTTGAGGCCCCTGGATCTGTTCCTTGCGATAGTGATGTGCAAAAGCTGTGCCGTATTCTTGGTAAGCAACGAATATATAGGCAAACAGCTTGAATAATAATTCGTAACTTTATAAATTGTTCCTTATTCCACTTGTGGGATCAACACCATCGATAAGGGATTTTGGTCACATTTGTTATTCCTAATTATTTTACTTTCACATAATATATATGTCAGGAATCGGGAACCTTAAATAAATTGAATGCGTTCTAGGAATTGTATGTATGAATAGAATGATCTCTGGAGTAAATATATGTGGTTTTTGCCTAATTTGATTTGGTTGGATAAGAAGAAGGTCGTCGAAGAAACAGGCATTTTTTAATTTTTCCCTGAACTATACAATGTTAATTTCTTGATTAGCTAATTACACAAATAAGCGGAGAATGACCTTATTAGGCACGTGAGGTTTATAATATTTTGGCAGCTTGAGGTATAGATGAAAGCGTTTTATATGCAATATAACTCGTCCATCCATAGCTAGTTGAAAAAAAAATCAAAGCTAATCACAGTCGAATTGATCACATGCCTTTCTTTTTTTTCTTTTCCTTATATATATATATATATATATATATA
Source organism: Avicennia marina (assembly GCA_019155195.1). Classification (NCBI taxonomy): domain Eukaryota; kingdom Viridiplantae; phylum Streptophyta; class Magnoliopsida; order Lamiales; family Acanthaceae; genus Avicennia; species Avicennia marina. The sequence continues at coordinate 10,860,026 of CM032758.1, read as the reverse complement.
TATATATATTTTGTAGATGGAATGAAGCCTGAAGATGTTGGGCTTAGTAGGGATGCGCGTTTCTTTAAACACAAGAAGAAGGTTGAAGGGACTCCAAGGGTAACTTCATCAACAATCTACAGAAATGAAAAATTTGAGGTAATATTTCTTTCTTCCTTTCTCCAGTAAGATGCTGAGTAATATTTGAGCATTACTATCTCTTCTGCGCATTGAGGAATCTATTGCTAAATCTAAGCTCGATTACTATCTCCAACGATTTGCAGTTATGCATTTTCTTTCTTCCTGCTACTGCTGTGATACCCCTTCACAATCATCCACATATGACGGTGTTCAGCAAGCTTTTGTTGGGGACCATGCACATAAAATCATATGATTGGGCTGACCCCCACAGTTCTGATCACTTGACGCCCCCTTCCAACTGTGAGTTCTTTCCTGTGTACCACCGGACATTGCCATGGGGTTGATCCCCACAATATTACATTCATATACATGAATGTGAGACGACTTCACTAACATCTGGTTTGACTGGAATAAAATGTTCAGGGAGACTAGCAAAGCTAAAAGCCAACAAGACGTTCGCTGCTCCATGCGACACTTCCGTGCTGTATCCCACATCAGGAGGAAATATGCACGAATTCACAGCAATCACACCGTGCGCCATGCTCGATGTGCTTGGACCTCCGTATTCTAGCGAAGATGGTCGCGACTGTTCGTATTACAAGGATATTCCGTACCATACTCTGTTGGGTAAGATACAAGATACACCTTACCGTTGATACGTGTATTTGCAGATCGCGCAAAATTTTTGAAGATAGCATGTTATATGTATAAATATTATTTCTGATCGACTGCCGTTCCCTTATTTTATTTGCAGATGAAGGAAAAGCAGATTTTGAAGAAGAGGATGGGTGCCATGCATGGCTGGAGGAAATTGACACCCCCAAGGAATCAGGGATGGATGGAATTGAATACAAGGGTCCACAAATTATCGACACCACAACTTCTTAGCTGCCTTTTTCCTCCACGTTCATGGCTCGTCTCGTTTTTGTACCTGGCTTCAGCTGCAGTGTTCTCCAATCTCTTTTTCTTTCTTCAGAAAGTTGCATCTCTTTTTCCTCCCTCTTGCTTGTGTACATATTTATTTACCCTTTTTAGATGACACATCTTGGCAGTCCTCTTATCGATATTCTCAGAAGGACGACGTCCGTTAATCTCAACATATTTCGTTCAAGTGTTTCTTCTGAAATTAGGAATTAGGGAGCCTTTGGACTGTAAAAGATTTATGGGAGTAAGCTAGTGATCTTCGATTCATACGATGAGCACGAAGTCTTCAAGAAAAAATGTCAGGAAACCAATATTATATCATGTTTGAGATTTGAGAGTTGACAAAGAGTGAGCTTGCGTTAGCAGTAGAGATGAATCCATACCGATGTTTAATGGGACCACCTGGAGAGTTGTGATCGTACTGCCTCCCGATTCAATCACAACCGTGAATTAATTTTTAAATCCCGACAAATCCCAAAACCCAAAAAACTGGAAGGAGCAAGAAGCCCACAAGAAATCTTTTTCGAGAAAGACTAAACAAAACCGTGATTCGTCATCTCTCTGACTTTCCGCGACACAACCCAATTGACAAATGAGAAGTAGGTGGATGGGGTTTGCTTGCAAGAGTTCCAGTCAAACCGTTTAGGGTGGAGTCCTTTTCACTATTTCTTTCAACGAACCATGGAGCAGACGTGTGAATAGGACAAAGTTATTCTTCAATTTGAATTTGTATACAGCAGACAATAATTTATAGCCTAATCGAATTTAAAATTTACATAAATAATTTTTTTAAATATAATTTTATTAATTGATTTAAATTATAGTTTGATTTCAAATTTCGCAAAATTGAATCGGGAGTCAAACCATTTAGGGGAGTCCTTTTCACTATTTCTATCAACGAATCATGGATTAGTCGCCTGAATAAGACAAAGTTATTCTTCTATTTTAAAATTTTATTTTATTACTTAACTTAAATTATACTTTAATTTTAAAATTTATAAAATTGAGTCGAACAATATTTAAATAATTATTTAACTTTTCAATTGCTATTTGAATTTGATTCATCTACGCCGTATGGAAAAAGACATTTAGACTGCCTACTTATACCTAAAACAAAACTAGAAACCCTCAAATGGGCAAGGAGAATTCAGGGCTTTACTTGCTTTTCCAAATTCAAGTGGCCCAAATATGTGTTTAATAATCTTGACCATGCCTAAAATCTTAATCATAAAAAATAACGAGCTCAACCAAAAAGCCTTACAAAGACAGAATAGACGTTCTTAATTCGGGACAAATTCGAGTATGGCCCCACAAACCACACTCGTGTGCCGTGGGAACAATACTCTCATATTGTCTGTCCAAGTATAACCTCGCAGAGACAGCTTAGGAATGCAGCGAGATGATAAAAAAAAAAAAAAGAAAAAGAAAAGGTTATCAAATCAAGAATATCTTTAATACAAAAGCACAAAATTCAAGTTACTGCACAAGCATATGAAATTTTTATCTTGCTCCTGCATTTAATCAATTAGGTTTTTGCTCAATATTCTACCGTTCAATCGAAATTGCTTGGCACTGCAAAAAAATTTCAAACATTTAAATTTTAATTATTTGACATCTGCAGCCCAATTTACCACTTATTAATCAAACCAAACAATTATACCATAAATTATTCTACTGACAAAAATATGATAAAAATCATAATTCTAAACATAATAAAAACATGATGAGATAAAAATTATAAAATTATACTCTAAAAAATATAATCATAAAAAAAAAAAACATTCCCATCACAAGAACACTCAAATAATTACCAAAAGTAGCCATAAATGACCAAATTAAAGAGGGTCACAGCTAAGCCAAGTGAGTCCAAGACAAAATAGAGACGAGACTCAAAACGAAATTTCACTGTGATGTGCAAGACAATAAGACCATTAAATGAACATTATTGAATTGTTTATAGGATTAGTGATACAATATTTTTCGATGACCAATTTCATCTGTTAGCAGACAACATTGGTGCATGTAGCAGATAATGAATCCTCACAGGCGCTGAGGGGAGAATTAAAAGGGTTCTTCTCTTCTGCAAGATATTTCTTTGTGGCTTTGCCTTTCTGTTTTTGGTCCATCCAACAAAGGGTCTTCATTGCAAAATATTGTTAGGCATAAAGCTTTAAAAGAGAAGAGAGAGAGAGATTTTGGATAACACGTATGAGGTCATAATGGTGGTTAAAATATGGTTCGGCACTGAGTTCCATGAAAACCAAGTCGCTCCACTTGGCTTGTTCGACCCAAGGTTAATTTTCAGGGTCCTCGTTTTCTCAAGGACCCAAGTTGTTTTTTGCCCTTTTAGTTGAAGCAAACGGAAGCATTTAGGGAATCATTCAGTGAATCTGTGCTCCAAGAAGTAATGAAGGCTCTGTTTGAAGTTATGGTCGCTTAAAAAGGTTAGAGGTTAGTGAAGTTCTGTAATAACCGATTTCAATTCTCTCTTCTTTTGTGATTATGGCTGCTTGCTTCAATTGAGGGTAACAACTTACTTTTCGGTTCTGAGTTTCTCCTTCAGGTGTGCCAATCAAAGTTTATGGGTGCTTAATTCTGTCCAGACAAGATTCATGAGAAAACTTGTTTCTGTTGCTAAGAAAGGTACGCTTCTTAGACATTCTGTCTCTATTTGCGTTCTAGTTTGAGGTGATGTTTCTGTGATGATAATAGTTGGAGGAGAATTACTAATGCAGGGGGGAGGTACAAAATGCATGTCCTGTACGTAACTGCACACCAAATTAAGCAGCACTTTGAGACATTCATTCGATGTCGTGAAACTTGTCTAAAACCCAGAAGGGAAGAATGAAAAGAAGAAACCAGTTTATCAACTTTCATTAGGCTTATTTCTTTTGTTAGTCCAATTGTTTCCAGTGACGATCGGAATAACCCTGTGGCTTCAACAGTGTCTCCAAATTCTGCTTCTTTCTATGCTTCTTAGACACCGGGGCTATCGAACCATGAAGTCCTTGAACATTTTGACCAGATGTATGCCGCTGATGGCGAAATATGTAGTCCAAACAGGGATTCTAGTTTTGTTTGTCCTCATTTCAGTCTCCTATACAGACACAGAGCAGTTAGTATCATCCCAAGCACAAACTTTTCTGAGAATTAAACTACTTCTAAACTCCCCTCCTTTTCTGAAGATCTGGCAAAATGACACAGATTTCTGCCACAGTGAACCAACCACAACCCTCACTGTTGTCTGCTATGAAGAAAGCATCACTCAGTTGCACGTGGCGGGAGATATTGGCACTCCTCGATTGCCTGAGAATTTCTCGATTGATTACTTAATTACGACACTTGTAAGGCTTCCAAGCTTGAAAGTCCTTGGATTAGTTTCACTTCTGTTATGGGGACCATTGCCTAGCAAAATTATGAGCTTGTCGTCCCTAGAAATACTAAACTTAGCTGAAAACTTCTTCCAATGAGACATACCGGCAACTATATCATCATTGGAACGCCTTCAGACTCTAATACTTGATGGCAATAATTTCACTGGTCGGCTTCCACAAGGCCTGGCCTCACTTTCGGCAGTGACTGTCTTGAATGTTAAGAACAATCCTCTTTATGGATCTTTACCGCATTCACTGGGAACTCTGGAAAACCTCAGGGTCCTTGTGCTGTCTAATAACAATTTCTCCGGTGAAGTGCCTGATCTTCTTAGCAACTCGACAAACCTTCAAGTGCTTGAGTTAGGAAACAATGCTCTTGGGCCGAGATTTCCGGTAGTCGGGACCAAATTGAGAGGATTGTGCTGAGGATCAATAAGCTCACCTTTGAAATTTCCGAGAAAGTTCAATCCTATCATCAGCTGAAACTCTTGGACATTTCTTCCAACAAATTTGTGGGACCGTTTAGAGTATCGTTGCTGTCGCTGCCATCGATTACTTATCTGGACATTGCTGGAAACAAGTTCACAGGAGTGCTTTCTGAAAATTGGCCTTGCAATGATGCACCTGGTTTTGTTAACTTCACTGCCAATTTGTTGACTGGAAAACTTCCCCGCTGTCTACTATCTGATTCCAAGAAAAGGATTGTGATATATGACGAAAATTGTTTGGAAAATGGAGACGAAAAGCTACAGCCAATTTCGTTCTGTAAGAACGAGGCTCTAGCTGTGGGATTATTACCTCGTCCTCATAAGAGACAACAAGTTCCCAAAGTAATTATTGCGTTAAGCATATGTGGAGGAGTCATTGGAGGAATAGTGTCAACCAGTGCTAACATTTTTTGTGGTGAAAAAACTTCTCGCAGAGAGAGCAAAACAAAAACCAATGCCAAAATTGTCAGCAAAAGATCCATCAAAAGGGTACCCCTCGAAGGTTTTCAAAGATGCAAGTTTCTCATTTTGTCTCTTTTTCCTTTTAGGGTGATAATTTCAAGTAGAATGTGTGCTTAGGTGATGGTCAAATAAGCACAACAATTATAAACCAGAAACTCTTCCTGTGGCCTATCTTGGTCATAATTGCACGAGCTGCAAAAAACTTGATATTTGATATGATAACTGCAATAAGATCCCGGATGTTATGTAGAACTAGAAAATAATGTTAGAATCTAATTTTGTAAACTTGAAATGGGCATCTCAGTGGGAACTTCTCCGAAGCTAAGTTCAACTTGGTGGTGCAGGTGTGTAGACCACCTACTTGCAATTGATGAGAGAGCTACTTTTCTTCTTTAATGAAAAGAATTTTGAATTTAAATTTGTGCAATCCTTTTTCTTCTTCGATGAGGTTCCCCAAGTTTTTTAGAGTTCGGGCACCTTTGAAATTATGATTCAGCATATTAGAAAACACACTGGTAATTAATTTATAATTTATAAAAATATGGAAAGAGAACAATTAAAATTAAAAATATGAAGAATATTTAGAGTATGACGAAGGAAAGATAAAAAAAAATTGAGACACAAACAAATAATATTATACGCTAAAAGAAAAGAGAAAAAATGATAGAAAAATAAAAATAAAAATTAATGATAGTCGTGTAATTTTATATCGAACAATCCAAAGTATGGATTTAAAGTATAAAAAATATTTAAAATAAGAAAAATGAAAGATGAAAAAATTAAAAATAGATAAATTTTGAGAGAAAACAAATAAAAATAACAAATTGAAAGAAAAAAGATAATTGTGTAATTTTATAATGTACAATGAAAAAGTCATCCTATAGATAAATAGAATAAAAAAGTAATAATAACGTGTTAGTAATTATCTTTTAGTTTGTAAAGATAATGATGTAAACTTAAATATCAAAAGAAATGTTGTAAATTCACACTGTAGAATCCAATTAAACCAAACTTCTTAATATATTGTATAGATGTAAAATATTTTTATTATTTTTCTAAGAAAACTGTGAATAAATGTTTCAGTCACTCATATTTTTCTCCCTTTAAATTCCTAGATTATTACATACTGAAGCTTGAAAATATGGGAAGATCTGACTCTTTTTGTCTGATTGCTGCTCATAGGATATCTAACTCAAGCAATGAAGCTGGGAGCACTTGCATTCCAGCTTATAGGGCATTTTCACTGGAAGAGCTTGAGGAGGCCACTAATAATTTTGATACACCAACCTTCAACGGACCAGGATCTCATGGCCAGGTATTTGCTTCTAGTTCCCTCTATCTCTCTCTCTCTCTCACCCAGACACACACACATTATGGTAACAAGATTGCCGCGACGGTGAATTTCTTGTCCTAGGCTTATCGAGATTTGCATCACAAATATTCGTGTCCTCCAAAGTGCTGATTAGTTTGGCTCGACCTGGAGATGTCAACTGACGGATGGCTCCTTCGTCGCAATTAGATGCCTAACACTGAAAAGAAACCAGAGTACTGTACTTATGCCTCACATTGAAATGATATCAAAACTCAGACATCATCATTTGATCAGTGCTCTTGGACACTGCTTTGAGTATTACTTCGATTATTCAAGCGTGAGCAGAGTATTTCTGGTCTTTGAATATGTGCCTAATGGGACTCTCAGAACCTGGATATCAGGTAAATAAATCCACACTTCGGTGAAGGTTACATGCATTTTCATGATGTCTACGCATTCATATTCCCGTTCCACTACTCCAACAACCAGGTGTCATTTTTCCAGTTGCCAATTTCTGGAAAACTTTTACAAGACGTGTGCTTGAAATTGTGAAATTCAGAGCATAACGGCGTTTAGTCTGTTAATGCTGGTATGTAAGTAAATGTTTAGCTGATTTTAATGTACTAAACAAAACGTACCAGGTCAATTATTCAAATTGGGCTTTGAATTAAGGTCATATGGTAGTGCAACTGAAAGTTTGTCGTTGACAACCACAACATTTGGCAGATAGGCGTGTTAGAGGAAGACTCACTTGGGCACAGCGCAGCTGTTACAGGGGTGGCAAATGGTATCCAGTTCCTTCACAGAGGAATCGTGCCGGTTCTCTTTTGCAATAATATTAAAATAACTGATGTCGTAGTGGATCAGAACCTTGTTGCGAAAATTAGCAGCTACAACCTGCCAATGCTATCAGAAAATATGGTAAAAGAACGAAGAAAGAGCATCACAAAGTTGTGCCTTGCACTTTTTCGTTATTGCAAAAACTGATTATAGATATCCGGACAACTTGACAGGACCAGCGCCAAAATGTTCTTGGTGGATCAGAAAAGAAGAGTACAAGGTGCGTGTCTGATTTTCTTCTTTTAAGTACTAACAAGTTGCTGTAAATGCTGTTCCGCGTATGAAGATGTTCATTTTGTTGATTGACAGGGCAAGGCATGAAGACAGGCTGGATATATATGACTTTGGATTGATTTTGCTAGAAATCAGCTCGGGGAAGCCAATAAATTCCAGGAATGAAGTTGAGGCTCAACAAGAACAGTTACTCGACGAACTAGAAAGTATGGATTTTCCTTTGCTGATTACCAGTTGAGATCATAGCTAAACAATTGGTGCGACTGGGTCTGGCGCCATGCGGTTACAGGCCAGCAGAATAGCTGAAGAGATTTCAAGAACTAGCATAGTTGATACAGCAGTCAGAAACTCGTGCTTGAGCGAATCATTGAAAACAAAAATTGAGATATGTCGCAGGATGCTTTTGCTCAAGGATGCAGTTCAGAGAACTTCCATTGCAGATGCGTTGTGGAATTTGCAGTTTGCTGCCCAGGTTCAGGACTCATGGCGGGTACCGCCAAAGTAGCGAGGGTTCTCCCATCGATTTAAAAGCTGCGACTCAGAACTAATATTTCTTTGAGTGATCTCCATTTTTGCCCTTGGATGAACTGTCGTTTCAGATTGATTCTAAAGCATGTTGAAACATTGCATACCACTCCGTTGTGTAATGCAGCTTTGATAATCTGTAATGCTGGTAGGAAAACATACATTTATTATGCTCCCAAGTTCTATCTTCCCATCCTTTATCTCACAGATTGCCTCAGTGTATGCCCCAAAAAATAGCGAGAGAATGTAACAATGACAATAGGAATGCAGAATAAATTTTGCTTTGAAAATTTTCACTGTTTCATTGTCTTTAGCAAGTACATTTCACAACAAATTCTCTTATAATAGTGACAATTATCTCTCAATCCAACAATCCTTTGGCATATTAACAAGCATTGCCAGTGAAACCAAGTTAAATCAACCTCAACATAAACCACAAACAGACTTGACAATCCGTATGTCTACCTGCCTGCCATGATCATCATGTCTGTTCAGAAGGCAGGACACCAGCACAAGAAGAAGTACCGCAAAAACACGGCTGGCCTTTCGGATTGAGCCTAACTTCCCCATAACTGAAACTGAGCTCTTCGTTTTCTTGAATGTCTCTGGACGCGAAGAAGCAAACGCGGGGCAGTAAAGCTCCGGAACTTCTCACTATCACCGTGTCGAGGTTTCCTCCATCACAAGAATGGTTAATAAACCGCGCAACATTCCCAATTCTTGTGCCATCAATGTTGATCCTCATGCAAGTGGTTCCCGTTGGAAGATGCTCCTTCACTACCAAAAGGGAAGGAGTCAACCGACCATCTGCTGCGAGTTTGTCATAAGTTTGCTGCCTTACTCTCGCTTCCTCGGTAGACAAAAGCTCACCTTCAGTAGTACATTTAAATCAGAACGGATGATATATTCTCATCTCTTAGTCTAGGAACAGTCAGCACAGAATCATGTTAATGTCAAATTTTCGGAGGCTGTTTGGGCAATTCGAGTGGCCCGAAATTACCTGCATACTCGCAGACAAATTGTCCGCCAGGAATCGACTCTGCAGCATACAAGCCCCAACCCTTCCTCTCATCTTTCAAAATCTTCAGCCTGGCCACGACTCCTCCCTGAGTGACCCGATTTCCACACCCCGAGCCACACTTACAACTCGGTCCACATTCCCGGGTCAGCCCAAACTCGCCGGCCGTCACGCACGGACAACTTTCGCCTCCGCACGCCGCGCACTCGCACCCGCTAGCACCCTCGACCCGAAACAGAAACGGGTCTGTCCGACCCACTTCCCTGCATAATCGGGCATCATCGGCGGAGCCCCAGGGCTGGCGGAAATCGGGCCTTAACCGGAATGTTTGGGTGGGGCTGTAGAGAAAGTAGGAGTACGGGTGTGAGTTGGCGGCGATAGGGTTGAGGAATGGGATGGGGTGGTTCTCAAACCCTCTGGAAGCGTCGGAGATTCTTCGTGGGGTTATGGGTTTGGAAAGATTATGCAAGGTTTTGCAGGTTAAGGAAATAGAGGCAAGTTCGGCTGGGTTGAGATAGGGGAGGACTGCAGGGAAGCACCGGAAAAAAGCTTCGTGACGGCGGCGAGGGCCGCTTTTCTTGCGATGTTCTTTCCCCATTGGGGAATTTTGCACTGCTCCTCCCCATTCCATTTTTAATTACGTTTCCTACTTCACTAAAAAGCTTCTTTTATGACATCATCATTTCTACCGGCAATAAATTTTTGATTAATGGAAAAAACTTTATGTTTTTCAAGAAAATTTATTTGTTTTGATGATTTGAATGTACACATTAATTCTGAATATTTGTTTTGATTGTGTAATGGTATCGCATGACGCGATTGATTGCTTTTTATCAATATCATGTTTGAAACTCAGAATAAACTGGTGAATGTTGCACCCTCATGTGCAAAATTATATACAATTATATAATATAAATTTATTATATTTTTAATTATGAAAATAGAGTTATTCAAAAAATTAAAAAATATTAGAAAATGAAATAAAATGGAGAAAAAATTATATAGGTCAAACAGGCAAAATGAAAAAATAAAAAATATGTAATATAAGTTATAAAACTTCTGAATCTCCATTCAATACTCTCCAAATGGATAAAAAGAATAAACAGATCCCAATGCTCATTCTTCGGAGAATATTAGAGTTTTTGTATTGTTGTCGTTGTGTTCAACATTACAATCACTTATTATCACTTATTATTATTGATCAAAGTGTATTAATTTGTGTTAATATTTTATTTATAATATTATCATTTTTGTCATTTAAGTCAACGTATGATAAAATTACAAGATTAACTAAAAACTGAGCACACAATTGTGAACTTATAATGCACAACATACACATAATTAGTTAGTAAATTATAGATCTACAACATCAATAATTCATACACATGATACCGTTGCTAGCAAGACACTGGAATATATGCAATTTGATGTTAACTAATGTTCAAGTGCATTAGTTAGCATAGTAAAATAATTTAGTAGTATAATGATAGAAAAATATAAAAATAACTAATTTTATTTAAATATGTTATTAGTATATACAAGTAATGAAAAAATAATTAACTGTACATAAAATGCAAAAAGATGTCTAATACTATAAATGGCCCCTGATGTCGTACCCTTATGTTTGTATATGATGATTTGGCCTCCGTTGTCGCTATAGGTTTAGTCTCTGTAGTGCTGACTAATCGTCGTAATCATGACTGATGCCTTTATGATGCATGTGAGTATTTGGGCCACTATCATGATTGTAAAACCCTCCCATATATTATAGTAGTGATGGCAGGAGTACATCAACAAATGGTATGAGAAACACGGGATACTAACAAAGGGAAAATCTAGCCCTAGCATCGTACTGCATGAGAAATTTAGATCCTAGTCCTAACTACAAATTTAGAGGCATGTAGGGATACTGTGGTTAAGATAAATATAATCCAATGGAGACAACATATCAGTGTTTAGTTGTGTTGGTTTGTAGTAATTCCCTTTGGACTCAATGTCTGTCGATTGTCCCATTCTAGGCACATAGTGAACACTGAAGTGAATAAGGAAGGTCTAGGCATGTTTGGATGGGGATGTGGGCGTGACAACCTAGGCATGTGGTACGAGGCAAAAGTAGATAATGCACCCAGGATTTAGGTGTATAGTAGGAAGGCTCAGGCCAGTCACTAGGAGGCCATGGTCTCAATCTATCCAAGCATTGCTGCATCATACCCTTCCTGGTGCATTTGCTAAGCCTACAACAAAATGTAGACAATAATGCATAATTACATTTCATTATGTGATTAAGGTAGTTTTACACATAATATAAAAAGGTTGCAGAGTACATACCAAGTGTGTGAAAACTCCAATGTCTCCTAGCTAGTATTCCTTATGAATGTAGTGATGTGTGGACTAATGATGTTTTGTGTGACCAGCTAGTACTACTCCATGTACCCTTTCTTGATGTAGGGTCTATCGTAAGGATGTGCAACAAAATGGCACATTTGAGATAGATATTGCCACTGTTGCACATATCTTCCATGCTTGTGGACCCAATTCTTATTGGCACTCAAGCATTAATGGATGCAATGTAGTATATAAAGACGCACGTGAGGGTCCTGTGGTATAGACTATACTGTTAAAACTATTTGACCACTCTATTGGAGTAGTAATGCTCAACTATCTTGTAGAAAATAACAGGACCCAAGCAATGAGGCAAGGTCCACCATATCATAGGGCTTCCATACGAACTGCAAATAACAAAAATCATATTACTATAATTGTATTGCAGATAACATTAATTAGAGTCGATGTTGATGTAGAAATGTAAACTTCCTTCTACATCTCGGAGTTTAATATATTATAAATGATACGCATGGAGTGGGCAACTGTCTCAGAGAACTCCTTGCCGTAAGTAGAGTACTTATAACAAAAATAATCGCTAAAATGGTATAAATGAATAGTTTTATACGTAGATCACCGTACCATGCATCTAATGGGGCAACTAGAAGCAATTGTCCTTTAATTAGCTGCAATAGTCGCGTGTCCCTCTGCTCATGGCCTAAGCAAGGGCATGGGACTAAGATGTTAGACCACACCCATATCTATACAAATATGGATTAAATATTAACAACAAAAAGATACACAATGATTTGAACTTGAAATGTAGTTGGACTTAAATTTTCTTGTATCAACTCGACTCTTCCAGATACAGTTTGGTTTCATTGCACTTATAAGGCACAAAGCTATCTATATAGTTGTGCCAGTACAGTACTACGCCGCTGTACTTATGTGTGCAATCTAAGTCCTCAAGAGGCTAGCAAAACAATAGCTTAAACCTCTTCCTATAAGAATTGGGCATCATCGTATATACCATTAACATCAATGCACAGCCTCGTTCATACTATTTAACCTACGCAAGAGTGCTTCTTGCCTATAATCGATTCATCGCTAAATAGTCACCTAGATCACCGATTAAGAGGCTAACACCCTTAAACCATCCCACCGCTAGGGAGAAACCTAAGTATTGTTGGACGTACTCTTGCTACTCCTCAGTAGTCTATTAACACAACCTCAGGCACTGGTTGATTATCAATAGGCAGTTGCTAAAGTTTTGAGTGTTAGAAATTGGGGTTCTTGAGTATAGGAAATTAGAGTTTTATTGAAATAATTATCTAGGGTTTATAGTATGATTACGGTTTTCAAGTGTTGAGAATTAGAGTTTTGAGTATTAGAAATTAGGGTTTTATTGGGATAATTGTCTAAACTTTATAAGCATGATTAGGGTTTTTAAATGTTCGGAATTAGAATTCTTAAGTATTGGAAATTAGGGTGTTGTTAGGACAATTATTTAGGCTTTGTAGCATAATTAGGATTTTTGAGTGTAAGGTTTAGGGTTTTGTTCATCATTAGTGTCCTATAACACAAGCCACTGTCATGCACAAGAGCTCAATTTGTGGGATCAATTTGTGACAACTAATCATGTACATGTGGCTCCAAAGGTCCTTATGTGTTCCATTATCTATTCAAACTTGGATACTTGATATAGCCTCCCAACATACCAACACAAATCACTGTCGTGGCGATTCTAAAATTTTTCAACATCAGCACACACACGTGCCTTGGATAGAATCGATGGGCTCCTTAGGGAGGATTTAAACTCATCAACCATATCCACTGTTGACAACAACCCTAGATAGTAGTTAGATATAAGGCAGGTACCCAATCTACCTCAAGTCACATGTGTAACAATCATCTATAAAAACCAATGCCATAACTTAAAACTTTCTTTGTCCACCAATGCAAATGCAAAAGGCAACGCCTATTGGTTAGTACAATAGCCACGATAATTAGCAAACTTATGGTTGTGTTTGATGTACAAATGAGTCCTGTTAACACTAATGATCTATTGGCAATGAGTTTACCCATCTATTCATGGTTTGAATGCCCTAAATACGTAGTGCAACATCTTAGTCGTGGGTACATTAGTGTCCTTATGTCACCATTGTTTTGGGATTCCACCTTTGTAACACGGACATAAAGGCAAGTAACTTCTTCTTAGAATCCTTCTATATGCTAGATACCTTATCCACAACACGTTTCAACATGTGCCATGCCTTATTGTACTTGATCTCAATTCTAAACTTGTCTGTTACTATTTGAATTACATATCTAGTCAGATAGTAGGGTCATGGCAGACCATCCTAATCAAGAGTGATGCGACCATATTCTTATTCAAATTTACATGGTCTATTCACAACTCATCCAGAATATAGGTGTGTGTAGACCTATACCTAGTAATTTTCCACAGTCCTAACTGTTGACTGTATGATGCATTCAAATGCCACTAGTAAAGTTGTTCATCAATGCCGTGGTAGCACATAAGCTTCTATATAGTCGTTGTACTCTTCACTACTAAATATTCCCTATGGGCAACCCTAACAGAGTAGTCTTTTATCACTAGCTACATGCACTCCTTAGACGTGAAAATCATATTAGTGCAAAGCTCAATGTTGTGTTCATCATAGTATCGTCCTCCTCTAATCCTCGACGTGTCATAATTGTTTAAATAAATCTTGTCACTCACCTGTGTAAAGAATGACATTAATGGGTATATGAATACATCAATAGATGGTATTGATCTAACTGGTGCTTAGGATGTGACTGAAGGACCTACTCCAAATTGCGCCAACACCTCTTCCATAGCCACGATGTCAATTGCATCATGGTTGTTGTCCTCATTGAATGCAATGCCTCCGTCACCCTCTCATTCAAATGCAGTTTGTATTGTCTAGTGGTCATGCTCATCTGCACACTCCTAACCCACATCCTCATCTACTTATTGCTCTTAATGGGTCGTCTCATGTGACTACTTGCCATATATTAGCATGCTATATGATGGTTGGCCATATGTTTACTTTACAAATGGCGCCTATGCACACGACCACTCAACATACGAATAAGGTTCAATGTTCAAATTAGGCACCTTAGTTGAATCACATGTACCAAACTGAGATAGCACCTCGGTAACTCCTATCACACTAGCTATGTCATCGCCAATTGTAAAAGATTGATGTGATGAAATGTCCATGTCCAATACCTTAGGGCATATGTAGACAAATTAGCAAACTATCTAGGTTCAGTTTGTATGTACAATTTTATGTAATTCAACTGATGGGTTCGCTGAAAGTTCAAGTTGATGTCATCCATCAATAGGAAATACTATTAATCTCTACCTTTTGAATTGATTCCTAAATACTTAACCGATGTAAATTCTAAGTAAAATTCTAGTATTGTTGAATCCCAACAATTGATACATAGTAGTCATGAATTAATCGAAGTCAATGTCATGAAGCACACGGGTTGCTACCGATGGACCACGACTATGACTTATAGAAGTTGAATTTAGCAAGATAACGTCTCCCCAATATAAAATAATTTATATGTCATTTTCAAATAATATGGCTACACTAACAATGTTCTATGTCAACTCTACAAAAATATAAAATTATAGTTAGCTTAATGCAATATATTGAATCAAAATCTTACAACAATATATAAAATTAAACTAATAGATAAAGATAACGCATAATCTTCAAAATGTAATGCACTAATAAATAACAAAAAAAATATCACTTTATAATACATGTACATAATGTTGAATATGATGAATGAATAATATACAAAATGCGAACAAAAACTTTTCAATATTGTAATTTTAACCTAAACATTTTTATATTTGTAAATTCTACCATAAAATTTTTCTTGTTGTAAACTCTACCCTAAACTTTTTAATAATTGTGAATCCTACCCTAAACTTTTTAATAATTGTGAGTCCTACCCTAAACTTTCCTATATTAATAAATTCTACCATAAAATTTTTATTATTGTAATTTCTATCCTAAACTTTTTAATAATTTTGAATTTTATCCCAAATTTTTCATTAATTGTGAATTCTACTCTAAACTTTTCAATATCTGTAAATTCTACCTTAAAATTTTAATATTGTAAATACTACCATAAACTTTTCAACAAATGTAAATTCTACCCTAAAATTTTTAATAATTATGAATTCTACCCTAAACTTTCCAATATTTGTAAATTTACCCAAAAATTCTCATTATTGTAATTCATACCTTAAACTTTTCAATAATTATGAATTTTACCATACACTTTTAATTAATTGTGAATTCTACCACAAACTTTTTGTTAATTATGAATTCTACTCTCTGCTTTTCAATAGTTGTAAATTCTACCCTAAAATTTTCATTATTGTAATTTACACCCTAGATTTTTCTATAATTGTGAATAATACTCTAAATGTTTCAATATTTGTATATTATCTTCACATGTTCTATGGATAATTTAACCCTAAAGTTTCCATGTGACTATTTTCTCTATTTCTACCCCTCAACATGCATGTTTGATTTTTTTTTCAAATCTGAAAAATTTCATTATTTGAAACAACAAAATAAGTTATTCCAAAAAATCCTTCCAAATTGGTTCTTTTCAAACTAATTATTAAAATGAATAATAAATTTAAAAACCCATACATTCAAAGATTTAATTGAAAATAATAAAATTTTGGTGAAAAAAAAAATTCAACTACACCTTTGAATTAAGAGATGCTCCTCAGAGTGGATTTGGACCAACGGGACCCTTGCTTCCTCACTTCAACGTGTGAAGAGGAGGGGCTTTGTTCTCTATTTCTATGTGTGGAGAATAAAGATCCTTGCATCCTTGCTAAAGATGAGGGGAGGAGCATTTGTTTGGGAAAGGGGGAAGCGGCTTCTTCTCGTGCTTGGGAGAGGGAGGGGAGGGCAAGGTCGTTGCTTTGTTGAGAGAGAGGGTGGGGGGAGGGCTTTTGAAGAGGGCTAGGGTTTGGCTATGGATTTGGCTTGGTTTGCCCTTGCAGACCATGCTATTAACGAAGTTTGCATTCCGTCTTTTAAAACGACAAAATGTAGTTATAGCATGGCAATACTGTAATTTGAAATGATGGAATAACCACGTTGTCATTCTTTGTTTTAATCACATTCTACCATTTTAAACGATAAAATCTATGTCATAGTTATTTTAAAAAATAAAAAAATAGAATATTAAATTAAAAATTCCCCTTGAATCCTATCGTTAGCTATTTCTCTTTCTTTAAAAAGATAAGTAAAGAACAAAAAATAACAAAATAATATGGAATAAGGGTACTTTAAGAGATCAACATGTAGCTACCAAAAGTAGTTACTAAAGGGAGCTAAACTTTAATTAAACAGTATAGAGGAAGATAAAAATGTAGGTTGGAGAGAGAAAAATGATAAAAAACTAAAAAATTTTAACCACAAAAAAAAGATAAATAAGGAACTAAAAATAATAAAATAATGTGGTATAATGGTATGCTCGGAAATTAACATATGGCTACCAAAGGGAGTTACTAAGAGGGGCAAAATTTTAATTAAATAGTATAGACTTCAAGTCACACATTTTATGTAAATGCAAATTTATTTATAAATTATAAAATTATTATATGAATGATAGGAAAATATTTTGATTAAAAAGTGTAAAAATTTAAATAATAAAATAAAGAAAAAAATAATTTTAAAAATAGAAAAATTAAGGGAAAATATAAATAAAATAATATGTTAGAAGAAAAGAGAAAAAGGTAAGGGAGAAAGAGAAGGATAGGAAAAATAAAAAAAAATCTAAAATAAGGATATCTGTGTAATTTTACATTATACTATCAAAAATCTTATCAACTTCATAATATAGCGTAGATGTTCAAAAAAATATATGTAATGAAAAGAAAAGAATCTAAGTAACTTTAGAATTGTTTAAAATTTGGAAATCTATTTTATTTTCCTACTGTTAGTTATTCTTCGGTTATTGATGGTTTGGAGAGACTATATTGATGCAAATTAATTCAACTAAAGAATTTTTGCAATTTTCCTCAGTAAAAATTAAACAAATTAATTGTTGGCAATAATCTAAAAGCAAAAGTGAATTAACTGATGCATGAATCATAAACTGTCATTCAAAAAGGTTTCGGCTTGCGTTTTGGGCCCAAAACCTAATCTCTTCAATAGTTTCTGCAACGCATCATAGATCCTACTTAATAAACCTTTATTCTACTATTAACTTAATAAAATATCCTTCTTAACTTATCAATATTCATGTGTGTGCATGTAGATTAAGGCTGTGTTTGAATCGAGCTACTCAATTGAGTAATCGAGCTTTGAGTAGCTTGGCTTGCTTCTGCAATCCGAGTTTGAGCCAATGATTTTTGAGCTCGACGAGCCTTCAACCTACTCAGCTCAGTGAGGGTAGAATTGTCATTTTACTTTTATCTTTTGTTAAATCAAACTTATCCAACCATTATCGCTTTCTGCATGTCGTAGTCTCGAAGAAGCTTGCGATGCCAAACAGTAGAAATCCCTAGTGCTTATTCTACAATCTACACCTCTGCCCTCCAACTTGAATTCTGATGTTTGCACGTTGGTGACTAGTGCCATCGATTCAAGAAAAGTTCTCCCTTTCCCACGCAGTGCCACAAGCAAAGCCGCAAAGGCTCACCACTCACTGCTCCTTTTTCTTGTAGGTAAATAATCTTCTTTGAGTGTGTTTAATACCTTAATTGCACTAAGGGATCGGTGCCATCAATTCAAGAAAAGGTCCTCCCTTAATCCCTGTCCCACACAGCGCCGTAGCCAAAGGCTCACCACTCCACTGCTCCACTCCACCGCTCCTTTCTCTTGTAGGTAAATAATCCTTCTTTAAGTGTGTTTAATACTTTAATTGTATTGAAGGACCGGTGCCATTGATTCAAGAAAAAGTCCTCTCGTAATCCCTTTCCCACGCAACCCCGCAGCACATCAATGAAAAGAAGACCGACAAAACACATTAACATATGCTATCATCTGATTGGAGAACTAGCAATAAGTCGAGCAATCAAAATGATGTATTTCATATCAAATAAGCATGTAGTTGATATCTTTATTAATTCACTAAATTAAGTATGAGCATTTTAGATCGCTAATAGGAGTATGTAGATTTGAAGTGAGAGTGTTCCAAACAGATTTGAAGTCCCAACTTCCTCCAATAGAGCAAAGAAATCCACATCACATAGGTATTTTGTTCTTACTCTCTTGAATGCAATGTTTTCTTTATTTTTTATTTCACTTTTTGTACTAGTCTAAGGCCATGCTAATTGCTGAATTATATACTTAAGAGTATGTGTGATGATAGGTCTTTTATTATTGGAATTGAATACAGATTAATTTTCAGATATTGATTTAAGAATAAATTTAAGAATACAATGTTTCTTTTATATTACTTCTTGTCTGCTAAAAAGAATATTGATTTTCTTAGCACTAATTCAATGTGTTTATTAGATGGTGTTGTCATTATTCCATGTGATTGTGTTTTATATAATTTGTTTTTTTAGAATTTGAGTTTCGTGGCGATTCATGTGGATCAATTATTGAATCATCAATTCCAATAGTTTCAAGCTCTTAAACTCCCGTTAGTACCCCCGAAAGTCAAAACACATATGATGATATCATGACAAATAGAGATATAAATGAATGTAAAGAAAGATAGGAAGATGTAGAGGAAGCACTTGAATTTCAAGTGCCAAAAAGAATCAAAAGATCTATTGTGTGGGAGGATTTAGAGGACAATAGTATAGAGAATGGGGTTTATTTTGCTACATATAAACATTGTGCAGCTAAACTTTCTTGAGGCTCAACAAGGCAAACGTCGAGCTTGAAGAAGCATATTGATAGTTGTACAGCTAGACAAGCCAAACTCAGAAGAGAAGCGTGCCAAACAACAATTAATTTTTAGCCAAAAGATGCTATCTTTGTAGTTGTACCACTGTTATATAGAGAAAAATTTAACATCGAGAGAGTTAGGGAAAAGTTGCACATTGGGTTGTGATGCATGAGCATCCATTTACTATAGTAGAGGAGAAGGGTTACAACATCATGATGTTGGAAGCTGCACCCGAATAGAGAAGGATTTCTCGACATATGTTGAAAGGTGATTGCGAACGTGTTTATAGATAGAGAAGAAAAAATTGAAAAATAGGTTGCAAGATGTGAAAAAATTAAGCATCACAACTGATTTATGGAAATCAAAAAATCAGAAAATTGAGTATATGGTCATCGCTGGCCATTGGATAGATGCAAATTGGATACTCCAAAAGAAAGTCCTCAACTACATCCACATTGAACCACCTTGACATGGATTGGAGATTTCTTCTGCCATTTTCTTGCTTGAAGAAATGGGGCATTGAATAGAAAATTTATACAATTTCTATAGATAATGCCTCGAATAATGAGGTAGCTGTGAGGATGTTGACAGAAGATCTTGGAGCGATGAAATCATTATATGGTGGTGGTTAGCTATTTCATGTTCGGTGTTGTGCCCATATCTTGAATCTTATGATTCAAGATGGTCTAACTAAAATTGGTGATATTTGTGAAAAAGTTTGAGATAGTGTGGAGTTTGTAAATAGTATTAATCGAAGGATGTTATCATTTAGTGCTATTGCTCGACAAATGTAACTCACAGGAAAAAAACTAATACATGATTGTCAAATAAGATGGAATTCAATCTATGAAATGTTAGTTGTGCTTTAAAATTTCAGGCTATCTTTACACTATATGCAAAGTAGGAAGAGGAGTTTGCTGATTTTTTGCCATCGCCTGAAGAATGGAGGAAGGTAGAAAAGGTTTCTGGTGTTTTGGAAACATTTTGGAAAGCCACACAGATCATCTTAGGAAGTGATTATCCAACCAGCAACTTATTCCTCCTAGAGATTCTAAAAGTGAAAAATATGTTAGAAGTTCGAATAAATGGCAGTGATGAATTCATTCAGAGGATGGCGGCCACAATGAGGTAGAAGTTTGACAAATATTTGAAGAACATGATAAGTTAATGTGCATTGCTGCGGTCATAGATCCTAGGTAAAAAATGCATGGGATAGAGTATGCACTTTCTAATATGTATTCTATTTCTGAGGCATAGAAACACATGAAAAATATAAAGAATATCCTCTTTGACCTTTATCAAGATTATGTTAATATGGATATAGATATTTAAGTTTCTACAACAGGTGCATCGTGTAGCCAAAATCAAATTCAGCAAACAAAAGATTTGTATTGGGATAATTTATTTGATGTAGCTGGCAGTAGTCAAGCCCAGAGGTTATATTTGGTAGAATATTTAGACAAGACTATTCTCCCACGTGGATCAAATCTAAATGATTTTGATTGCTTGTCTTAGTAGAAAACGAATAAGGCTGTTTACCCAACATTATCTCAAATGGCTGCTAATATTTTGGCAATTTCTATTACTACCGTAGCTTCTAAACCCACCTTTAGTGCTGGGATGAGGGTGATTGATTCTTATCGATCCTCATTAGCTCCTGAGACAGTTGAAATGTTGTTATGCACGAGTGATTGGTGTAGACATTTGCATGGAGTGAAGAAGATAACAAAGGTAAAAATTGAAATTATTGATATTATAATTATTGTTTAGCATTATGTTTTTTCTATTTAAGTGTTATTTAATTTGTTTATTTTGGTTTTTATCCATGCAGAAAGTGAAATCCCCCAAAAAATATTTTATTCGAGAAGATTGAAGTTTCAATAAAAGCTCAGTTGGTGAAATACAGAAAGCTTAAGATTGTTCAAATACAAATGTTGCCTCTTTTATTTGTTTTTCTTTTTTGGTGATTGCATCTTTGAGTAATTTTGATCCTTGAATTCAGTTGCATTGTTCTGAGAAGAATGGGATGCAGATTGCAGACAACCAAATGGATATCATGTTGTGCTGTTCACAGGTATAATTATGTGGCACTTTGATTTTGTTCCCAACCTAGACAAACAAATCTTCATGCGTTAGTATATTTTTATGTGCTTTTTGAACTATATGTATTATGTAATTATTGAGATTTAATACATATTAGAATATTTGATAAGGTTGAATGGATATTTGTTTCAAGTGAAGAAGTACTCATGTTCTGAGTTGGGTAGTAAATTTTTTTATTTATATTATTAATAGAACCAATTTTAGGTGTGTTTTATTGATTGTAATGCATGACAATTTTAATTCTTAAGGTCTATCTTCATCAGGAAGCCCTAAGAAAATATTGAAGTAAAACATCAAATAGATGAAAAAGAACACGAAACACCATTTTGAGGATGATAGTGGTGAATTTGGTGATGATTGCAATCGATGGCTTTCTTGAATATTGCAACCGATGACTTTCTTAAATTTTATCAGGACCAACTTCTGTTGCTTTTTATATTATGAATAGTAGGTGAGCTTAAACTTCTATAGAAAAATGACATTGCCAAATGTTTTTGAGAAAGCTTATATCCTACATCTTTGATGAATGTCTTATTTGTTGGTTTATGGATTTGTTAGTTTTTTTATTTAATATTGACAAAAAAATTGTGTGCAATTGTGTTGAAGGAATGCTCTGTTTAACTACTGAATGTTGGCTTTTTATATCTTGACTCAACTAATTTCAACTATAGCCATATAGCTGCTGGTTTGTATGTAAGAGTTGTGAATTAGTGTGAATGATGTATATAGTGTGAATTAGTGTGAGTGGTGTACATAGTGCAGTATTGATTTGTGTTTCAACAAGTAATTTGTACGTGTGTGTCAGGACGTTTCATCAATATTTTAAAATGTAAAAAGAGGAAGAATGCTTTTCCAGTTGCTATTTTTCAAGAACTATAATCTTTGTGGAGTGGTGAAGTTATTATATGAAGAGACCATGAATGAATTAATTTATCACACACACACGCACACACACACATATATATAGTCGTTATTATTTTATTGTGTGTATTAAATAAATAAATATATATATATATATATATATATGTGTAGTAATAATCGTTGGTGGGTAATTGATCTGGAATCCATTAAAAAAAGTACATTCATTAACACAACGTTAATGTTTACGCAAATGCAAGTGGTTTCACTTGTTTATTACCTAAAAAATGAAACTAGTTGTAGGGCATTAATTGATTGAATAAATATATGTTTGTGATGTGCAAATTGAATATCATGACACGTCGTCATTTTTGCCACCATGACCACCACTAAACAAATATATTACAGCTGGCTTCACAAATTAAACAATAATTAAGACCAGACCATATATAATGCCCTCACCCAATGTATTCAATTTTGTTGTGGGGACTGCAAAAGTAGTGGTCACTATGAAATCACCTGATGAAGGAAGGCAAGAGGTTTTTTTTTTCTTTTTTTAATGTTCGAATATTGGTCGTTGTTCGTTGCATTTAAATGTCATACACGTTTTATAAATATGCAAATTTATTTACAGAAAATGGTTGCTTTATGCTTTCTATACTTCATGCTTCTTATATACAATTAAATATTTTTCCCAAAAATTTGAATTTATTTTTTAATTTTGCAAATGCCTCCTATATAAAATTTTAATTATCTTCTTAGTGATTGTATCATGACAAGTAATTCTACTAAGTAGCCAAATGTACCATTTGGTTTACCATGAAACTTTTGAGTTTAGAAAACACCAACCAACACAGCGTTTGACTTTGAAGGAAAAATAGCAGGTTAACGCGCTCACAAAGGCAATATTTGTTTCGACATTATTTACTTTACATCATCACTTAAAGTTTTATCAAACCAAAATCTTATCATATATATTTTATTCAAATTGAAGTCCAAATTTTTCCTTATTATATTTTATAACTAATTAATATTTTTTAATCATTATACATATTTAAATTTACTTTTTTATTACTCTATTTTTCTACCCGCTCAAATCTTACAAGCTAAACATAAATTTTCTCCCTACTCAAATCACTAAAATTTTTTGACCCATGCTAATCATAAACCAAACAAAACACTATTCAAGTTCTAATCAAGTAAGTCGTCGTTTCTTTACACATGGCAATCCATACATTCACCATTGTTCATATTCCGTGGTGCAAGCACGGAAGCAGCAAAACATGTATATATATATGCGCGCGCGTATGTGTGAGGTTAAAGTTTGAATAAAGGATGAGAAAAGACAAAAACAACCCTAAAAATTGCGTCTAGATGGTATGCCGCACTGTTACTCACGGCTACCGACCTTCTAGTTGCACCTGCGGATGTTTTGGTCACTCTCATGAACTTGGGTGTGAAATTTACATATCTTACTTTATAAAACTCACAGCTGCAGAATACTTTATTGCAACTACATCTCTATTATCCACAATCGCGTGTTTGGCAATGACTACTTTCGCGATATGCATTTTTTCGTGTGTAACTTTATTCCGATTAACCTTATTCTTGTACTATTTGAAAGTGCATTCATTTCTTTTTTTTTTTTTTACTTTGCAAAGTTTCAGATCATTGAATATTCTAACAGAACGTAACATCTTTCTAAATTTATTACTTAATCTTTCTTCCTCAACTACTCATTCCAATTTTGTTTATTTTTTCTAAGTCAAAATTATTTGAAAATTCTCATAAAACATAACTATTAAAACACTTATATTAATCATAATTATGTAAGATTTAAATAAATTAAATTTAATTTTTATTAATTATTCTATCTATTTAAATAATGAGACAAAATATCTAAAAATTAAATATTTTAACACTAAATTAAAAGAACTACCTAGAATAAATGGTTTCTTTCTTTTTATCATCAGGGGGCAACCTAAGTGTTAAGCATATCATGATGAGGCAATCCCAACAGGTTCAGCAGCCATGCCGTGGCGCCGTCGCCTGGGTCGTGTTTAACTGGATTATCAGCATAGTGTAGATATGATATTACTGTACCTATATTTATCTCTATCTATGTGACTGTGTGTTTAAGTTTTGTGTCAGGCATGGGACATGATGCGATTTTGGCGAGAGAAAGGCTAAGAGGCAGTGTAAGTGACGTACGGTAGGGTAGCTGAGTATAGATAAAGCTGTGACATTGTGTGGAAAATTGTGTTGAAAGTATCAGCTGTGTCTGTTTTTAATTTTTTTAAAAATAATGTAAAAAAAAATTAAAATTTAAAAAATATAATAATTAAATTTACAATTTTGATCCAAAATTTGTGAACAAACACAGGCACTGAATTTGTATACTGTAGTCTGTTAAAGTTATACAGAAATGATTGGTTTTACTGTTGATTTGAAATACTTGGGACATGATTTTTGTGTATATGTGCAACCTTTCCTTCACTCTCAACCCTCACACATTCACTAGAACTCCATTACTGTCTGTGCAGTGGTGCTTTAAGTAAGAATACGTTGCATCCATTTTATGTTGTGTTAGCCTAATAGAGGTATGGTAAAAGTGGTCCCAGCCACAATACTCCGTCTAAAGAAATGAGTTGTGCGGATTTGTAGTGATTTAACACATCTGATTCTTCATGCGTTACAATCTAGGTTGTCCCTGTACATATGTTTTTATGCCCTATTGTTGCTAATTTAGTGTTGAGTCCCTGGTATGCTTTTCATCATTTTATATTGTATTTTGAAATACGTATGATGTGTACTCATGACACATTTTTGGTATGCTTTTCATTATTTTATATTGTATGTTGCAATATATACATATGATGTGTACTTTGGTATGTATACCATTGACACATTTTGCTAGGTGTTAGCTGCGAAAGGTTTATATGTTGAAGCCAGTGTTGTGAGCTGGGGGTCTATGTTGTGTTGTACCAACTACTAAGTTCTTGAATCAAATTGCAAATCTTGTGTTAAAAAATGGGGACGGTAGTCGAAAATAAAAATCATTTCAAAATCTTCTGCACAATAAAAAATTATTTATTTATTTATTTTAAAAACATTGAAAATTACTACTATTTCTAAAAAATAATTTAGCCTTTGCATATAGTATAAAGACCAATCAATTGCATATTTGATTAATGACGCGGACGTACAACATGATAAAGAGGAGTCGCTGGCAATTCTAACTGGACCAATAACCAGGGCACGGGTAAAAAGACTTAAAGAAGCCATTAACGTCTTGGCGTGCGAAATTCGAGAAGATGTCACGCGTGGACGCAAATTCGAGGAACCCGAGGAAGAGTGCAGAGTAAACATCCTAAGATGGATGGAAGACTTGGAGGCGAAGGAATAAAGCGGGATGATTAATTTAATTATTTATTTCTCCTTTAATTTATTTAATTCTGGGCCTAGTCAAAGTAAGCCCAATAGGAGCCCGCAGCCCAACCAGGCTAGGGTTTTGACACTATAAATTCATTGTGTACCATCAGATTTCAAACAAAGAGAGTTTTCAATTAATTTTCAGGTTTCTTCTCAATTCCCTGAAATTGAGTCTTTCAATTTCTCGTGGATTTTCTACCCCAAATCGAGTCATTCCGAATTGGTTCGAGTGATTCGTAACGTATCAATCAGCAATCGGTGTGCTGATTGTGGCCGTTTCTTATCGGATTCAATCCAATCCTATCACGTAGGATTGGCGTTCTTCGCCCGGTTCGCGTCCCTGGGTTTATCGGATTCGAGTCCGGTTACATCGTTGTATCCGATGCGATCCTTGATCACGTCAGTTTGGTATCAGAGCCACCTTGTGTCGAATTCTATTTCGATATACAATCCGGAGTTCAAAAAAAAATTAAAGAAAAAAAAAAAAAAGAAGGAAATCACCGCTGCCGCCGCCGCTGCCATTGCCGCCGTTCAATCGATTCACGGTAGCAATCAACCCAGCCACAGCTGCCGCCGCAGCCGCAGCCCGAGAAATAATAAAAAAAAAGACAGGCGGAAGAAACGCCGCGCCGCCGCCGTTGCAGCCGCAATTCCGCCGCCGTTTCAACCGATTTTTGCCCGAAAATCACACCCACAGCACCACTGTCGAGAGCCCATCCCTTACCACACTGAATCGCCGTCGAAGGAGGAGTGAATCGGACGCAATTTCATCACGACGCCTTGTGAAATTTTAGCCTGAAATTAGCGCCGCCACGGCCTGAATCGCCGCCCATCGCCACCGCCGAGGCTTCCCCGGGGTTTGCCCTGGCTGGGCCGACCATTCACGGCCACCGTCGTGGACGTGCGATGGCGGAATTAGCCGATCGCGATTTTGCCGCCGCCGCCGCTGCAAATTTTAAATTAAAAAAAAAATTGTTTGTTGGGCCGACAGTTGTTTGGGCTGGAGAAAAAGTGGGCTGAAGAGATTGGGCTAGATCGGAAGCTGCTACTGGGTTGGACCGTCCGCACTGACGTGGTAAGGCCATGTTTGGTTTCAATATTTCTGTTCCACCTAAGGGCCTGTTTGGCTGTAGAATTTCTATTTTTGCTTAAGGGCCTGTTTGGTTGTTGAAAAAAAAAAGGCCAAAAAAAAAGAGAGGCCAAATAAAAAAAAGGAGAGAAATTTATTTATTTATTTATATTTTCTGGGTTGTATTTGGGCCTATAGTGGATCAAGATATTTGGTTATCTCATATTCATTATAGCGCCATATCAGTCTTACTGAGTGCTTGAATTCTTACGTTGCTTGAATCTTGAGACCATTTTGGAATCACACGAGAAGGGCACGAGAAATTGAGATTTGTGAGGAATAAATTGAGTGTGTGTGATACACAAGCGAAAGTAAGAAACGAGTGTCAGAGAGCTTTCACCTGAGAGAAGTGAGAGTAGCGAGATTGGTGAGGACTTTTACTACTAACCATTATTTGCTATTTTTGGTGTTTTTATTTTGTATCTCAAATATCGTGATGGCTAGCTAGTATTCAAGATAGGGTAACAGCCCTGACGAAATTAAGTTCTTATTTGAGTCCTTCAGTGATGAGTTGAGAAAGCTTACCAAGAGTATGACAGATATACAAGACCGGTTAAGGCGAGTAGAAGCGTCCCAAGCTGCAACCCTAGAAAGGGACGGTTCACTGTCCAGACCAACTGGACGCAAAGATAGTCCCATGCCAGGCCGAGCTTGGACTAGGGATAGGCAAGGAAATCATGTCAGACCCGTAAGACCCGATCGACATGATTATGAGGAGAAGTATGGGTTGAACGAGAATGAGGACTGGTATGCATACGACAATGAGCCCAAGTGACATCGCCGTAGGGACAGTATGGAAGACGAGATACCTAAGGGATTGAAGTTACAGTTACCATCCTTCTAGGGGCGATCTGATCCCGAGGCCTACCTCGAGTGGGAAAGGAAGGTAGAATTAATTTTTGACTGTCATCGCTATTCAGAGAGCCAAAAGGTTAAGTTGGCTGTAGTAGAGTTCAAAGATTATGTGATCATATGGTGGAATCAGCTGTGCACTAATAGGAGGAGAGCTGGAGAGGGGCCAGTGCGTATTTGGACGGAGTTGAAAGCAGTCCTGAGGAAGAGATTTGTGCTGAGCCATTACCATCGAGACCTATATCAGCGACTACAGACATTAACACAGGGAACTCGGAGTGTGAAAGACTATTATAAGGAGCTCGAGATAGTTATGATCCGAGCAAATGTTGTGGAAGAGAGGGAGGCCACTATGGCGCGTTTTCTGAGTGGATTGCATCGGGACATAGCTGACGTAGTGGAGTTGCAGCATTACGTAGAGTTAGAAGAAATAGTACAAAAGGTGGTTAAGGTAGAGAGGCAGCTGAAGAGGAAGGGTAGGTTCACATCCCAACCTAATACCGCTAGCAGACCCTTCCCCAGAAGAGAGGACAAGACACCAATGACGAGTGCCACTTGGGCCAGAACTGCACCTAAAGTGGAGGCACCTAAGGTAACAACTCCTACTCCCTCTGGTTCATCTAGCACACGAAATCGGGATATTTTATGTTTTAAGTGTCAAGGCAGGGGGCATATTGCTTCACAGTGTCCCAATAAAAGAACTATGCTGCTGTCAGAAAATGAGGATGTTGTGACTGATGAGGAGTGTGACAACAGTGAAGAAATGCCACCATTAAAGGAAGTGCCATCCGATGAGGAAAGGTTATGCGAAGAAGGGGGAATTAATTTAGTGGTAATGAGAGCATTGAGCACTCAAGTGAAGGAGAAGATAGATGAGGCTCAAAGAGAGAATATATTTCATGCGCGCTGTCTGATTAATGGTAAGACTTGCAGTTTGATAGTAGACGGAGGAAGCTGTATGAATGTGGCGAGTACGACGCTGGTTGAGAGATTGGCCTTGCCAATGAAGGATCACCCTAGGCCATATAAATTACAGTGGCTTAATAACAGTGGTGAGGTTAAAGTGACGAAGCAGGTGATGGTGGGCTTCACAATAGGATCATATAAGGATCAAGTGACATATGACATAGTGCCTACGCAGGCTTGTCACGTCCTGCTTGGCAGACCGTGGCAATTTGATCGACAGGTGATATACAACGGATTGACTAATCGGTATTCGTTCTTATTCCATGGAAAGAAGGTCACATTGGTTCCCTTAACTCCAAAGCAGGTATACGAAGACCAGTCGTACATGTAGAGGCAGTTTGAACTGGAAATCGAGAGGAGGAAGAAAAGAAAGGAGGGATTAAGAGAGAAGGAGCAAAGGAAAGATGAGAGGGGAAAGGAAAAAAAGGAGTGTATGATGGCGACTATAAGGGATGTAAGGTTGGCATTGAGTGGTGAGAGGTCCCTTGTGATGTTGATGTATAAAGAAGCATGTTATATATCTAATGATGTCACATCCTCCCTCCCTTCTGTTATAGTATCTGTTTTGCAGGAATACACTGACGTGTTCCCAGAGGAGGTCCCTAAAGGGTTGCCGCTGGTTCGAGGGATAGAACATCAGATAGACTTTATCCCGGGGGCATCCATACCCAACAAGCCAGCATACTGAACCAACCCCGAAGAAATCCGAGAGATCTAGAGACAATTGGAGGAGCTGATGAGTAAAGGTTGAGTTCGAGAAAGTATGAGTCCGTGTGCCGTCCCCGTGTTGCTCGTGTCGAAGAAAGACGAACAATGGCGTATGTGCGCAGATTGTAGAGCTGTTAATGCTATTACGGTAAAGTATCATCACCTCATACCTCGATTAGATGATTTGCTTGATGAGTTGCATGGTGCTACTATATTCTCTAAAATAGATCTTAAAAGTGGATACCATCAAATTAGAATGCGTGAGGGGGATGAATGGAAAACAACCTTTAAAACTAAATTTGGCTTATATGAATGACTTGTAATGCCATTTGGGCTCACTAATGCTCCTAGCACATTTATGCGCCTAATGAACCATGTTATGCGTGCATTCATTGATAAGTTTGTTGTAGTGTATTTTGATGACATACTGGTCTATAGCCATATAATGGCCGAGCATGTTGAGCACATACGCAGCGTACTTGATGTTCTACGACGAGAAAAGCTATAAGCTAATATCAAGAAATGCACTTTTTGTACTGACCACTGTATCTTCCTAGGATTTGTTGTTGGTGCACAGGGAATACAGATAGATGAAAGCAAGGTAAAGGCCATACAAGAATGGCCAACTCTGACGACAGTATCTAAAGTGAGAAGTTTCCATGGGTTGGCTGGTTTCTACAGACGATTTGTGCAGGACTTCAGCACCATTACTGCCCCACTCACCGCCATAATTAAGAAGAATGAGAAGTTCAAGTGGGGAGAAGCCCAACAACGAGCGTTTGACACCTTAAAAAATAGACTTACACATGCTCCTGTACTTTCTTTACCAGATTTTAATAAGGCCTTTGAAATTGAGTGTGATGCTTCTGGTGTAGGTATTGGAGCAGTTCTAATGTAAGACAAGAAGCCCATTGCATACTTCAGTGAGAAACTTAATGGAGCTGCGCTGAATTACCCCACATATGACAAGGAGTTATACTCCTTGGTGCGGGCCCTGGAAACATGGCAACATTACTTAAGGCCGAAGGAGTTTGTGATCCACACTAACCACGAATCCCTAAAGCATCTGAAGGGTCAAAGTAAGCTCAGCAAACGACATGCCAAGTGGGTGTCGTTCATTTACACATTCCCTTACGTCATTAAGTACAAAAAAGGTATGGAAAACATAGTTGCTGATGCGTTATCCCGTAGGTATAATTTACTGAATACGCTAGGTACAAGGTTACTAGGATTTGAGCACATTAAGGAACTTTACCAAAATGACCCTGACTTCGGTTAAGCTTTTGCGCTCATTGAAAAATATGCTTATGACAAATATTTTAGACATGAGGGTTATTTGTTCTATATTAATAGATTGTGTATTCCATGGTGTTCTCTACGAGAATTGCTTATCCGAGAAGCTCACTGTGGAGGACTGATGGGACACTTCGGTGTCACAAAGACTGTGCTAATTTTACAGGAACACTTCTACTGGCCAGGACTAAAAGGGGACGTGGAGCGAGTTGTAGAAAGATGCATACGGTGTAAGGAAGCGAAGTCCCGTAACCAACCCCACGGTATGTATCACCTTTTACCTGTCTCGAGTACCCCTTGGACTGACATATCTATGGACTTTGTTTTGGGGTTACCCAAGTTAAAAATGGTAGAGATGCCATCTTTGTGGTCGTAGATAGATTTTCTAAGATGGCTCACTTTATTGCCTGCCATAAAACTAGTGATGCATCGCATGTGGCTGACTTGTTTTTCAAAAAAGTGATCCGTCTACATGGTGTACCCAAAACTATAGTGTCCGATCGTGACGTTAAATTTTTGAGTTATTTTTGGAAAACACTATGGGATAAGTTGGGGACTACACTACTATTTTCTACAACCTGTCACCCTCACTACTATAATAATGTATAATCATGTATTAAATTAACTCAAAATTATCAATATTTATATAAATAACTACCTATCACATCAACAAAACTTTCCTACTAACAATTACTGGTATATAATTGCAATTAATACTTTATCTCTCTCAAGTACCATCTATTCATATATAATATCCCCATATTCCATATCTTAAGAAAAATTCTATCTCACATTTTTTTTCCCAAGAACGTTTTTTTCCGTTGAGCAAACCATCCATCTAGTCGCAACCCTAGTATTCAAGTATTTTGCCTTTATCATTGGGTAGTAGAAAAGACAATACCAAAAAAGGAAAATGTTGAATGCAAGTTGAAGGGCCTTACACCATAAAAGTAAATAGCACATGAAGTTCTAGATTAGCTAATGGATGAGCTGACTTTCTTCTTTAGGATATTGATATTTTAAGGACTTACTAGATCTCATAACATTTTTATAGTAGAGCCACGTTCTATGGATTCCTTGAAGGAGGTTTTCTGTCACTAACTCGAGATAGGGCTAAAGCATGTGTCACTTCATATTGTGACATGGAGGAACATGCGGGAAGATTGGTCCACACAAGCATCATGCTTGTGATAAATTGATGCTGGAGTACTACATATGCAAGGGAGTATGCAATAATTTGAGTGGGAGAAGATGTAAACCTTAACTTAAAAAATTTCTTGCATTGGCAAGTGAGTAGAACAAACTAACTTCTTACATTATTAATATTTTGAAAACCAATTGGACCACTCAACATCTTTGGAGCCATCGTACACGTCGTATCATGTGCCATACACTTTATCAAATCATAATGACAAGATTTGATGCGGTTATGAGTATGCCTAGGTGTAGACAACACTTGGTCTTTCAAATTTTCTAGGGCTACTAGGGGAGCACTGAACATCACACAACGTATGGTGTTTTTCCACCTACTAGACCTTACCTCCATATGAACTGTTTCCAAGGTGGGAAGACTGTTAAATAGAAAAGATAACTTTTTTTGAGATCCCTGCTAATGTCTTCGGACTCCCTGGTGTTGGCGTGCCATGAACTTTATCATTATGAAAAAATAGGCATGTCTTACAATTTATCAAATCAAAATAAAAAATTGAATCATGAAATAAAGACAAAGTCTATTTTCATTTTTCAGACAATTAACCATAGAATTCATAACTTTTAAGAAAATACCTATAAACATAAAAACAAACATAGCCAAATATATGACTCTAATTTTAAATTGAAATATAAATTTTATAGTTACAGTTTTAAACTCTAGTTTGATATTTGACACATAAATTGTGTTAAAATATAACTTCAGAAAACTATATCAATACACACACACACATATAGAAACAATTTTGTAAAATGCTATGGAAATAATTTGTAATTTATATAAAAAAAATCAAAGGAAAATGTCCAACACAAAAAGAAAAAAATTACAAGGAAGACACTTAAGCATGAAAGCTACACAAAGATTGCAATATGGCTCACTTCAACGATGCAATTGGCCACAGTTTAAATTCTGCACTTTAAAAGGTCTTCACAGGTGGGAAGAAATAACAAAGAAAAGCCAACATATGGAAGTTTTTGAATGGTAATGACATGCTCCTATAAATATGTAGTGCTCAAACATGCAAAGACATCCAATAGTTGTTCCAATATCACTTTCATTAACAAGTGAAGATAGAATCTAAAAGTTACCTTGAAGTAGTTCAAGTGCAAGAGGTGGATTGTTATGATTGAAGAAGCAAAACATCAAGGGGAGGAATTTGGCTTAAGAATAAGGAGATTATAAACATAAATGTTAGGCATTTCTCCTTCATTTTTTATTTCCTTAATGTATTCAATAATTAGAATCAATAGATAAAACTTGTCAACACTCTTATTATCAATTAAATATAATTTTCTTTTCTTATTTAGTTCTAATCAACCTTACATCTTCTTCTTCTTCTTTATTTTCTTCTTTTCTTCTTCTTTGTCTTCTTTTCTTTTCTAGTAACTTAATTTGTGGTTATAATAGAAGTAAATACACTAATTAAGAACTTGACTCACACTAGTAAATTAAAGACTTATAAAGGAAGTAAAGGTCACATATTTACAAGAAATCAATATTAATTCATTGCAGTATCAACCTCAATTGAATTATTTCATAAATATTTGAATAATTCAATTAAAACCATAGTATAATTTGGAAATGTATATTAAGGATTTAAGGAATTAGTATTTCCAAATAAAAAAAATTAAAATTGATAATTATTTTAAGTGATTATAAGGAATTAGTAGTTCTAAATAAAAAAATTAAAATTGATAATTATTTTAAGTGATTATAAGTGTTCTTACTTGTTAATTTATGTTTGGATACTATATCGATGTTTTGTCATATTTATTTATTCCTCACTTGTAATTAATATTCTTGTGCAATTTTATTTATTTTAGTCTTTACTTATTGTTTAGTTGCTTAATTTTTAGCTTATTTAGTGCTTATATCAATTTACTAAACTAAAGTATAAAATTATTTCAATAGGCATTCTTACTCCTTGTAGAAATGATATTGTACTTTTCTATATTACTTGGTGAGATATACATTTTCAACTTACAACTTTTTGGGACCAAGCTTGTAGCTAGCATGAGTAGTGTCATTAGTAGTTAACTTGTTGTCCCATCACAAGCTTGAACAGGGCTTTTATCATTGGTCAGACTCCTTCACAAGCAGTAAGAGAATAGTGCCCCATTTAATAGCTTGATCAAGTCCCATTCGGCACTCATAAAGTGCTTCAAGTATCCATCAAGTAAGCATTCACACTAAACTTATGCCCATTAGTTTGAAGGTGGAAACTTAAGGGAAAGCTTAGCTCCACCCCTAGAAGTTTGAGCACTTCTGCCCATACCTTCCTCATGAAGTACAGGTTATAGACACTTACGATGATTTTGGAAGCCTCCAATAATTACATTCTTGAAGAATACTTTCACAATTTTCTTGTCATACATTCCTTACAATATGGTAACATTTCATACTTAGAAAAGCTATTAACAACAAGAAGGATATAATCATACCTATCAAAGTTTGGGAAGGCGCTGATGAAGTAGAGTGTGACTGAGTTTCTTAGGCATCCAACAATGGGCAAGGGTTAAAAAAACCTTATTGCTGACTTGTTTAGACCTTTATCTTGCTAACAAGTAAGGCATGTCCTCACGTACTACTCCATGGAGTTCCTCATTTTGGGCAAAAATTAGTGAGTTTCTAATTGGGTCATAGTGTATTGTTGGCCCAAGTGCCCGAGTTAGTGGTGTCGTAGCATTCTTTGATCAAGTCCCTCCTTAAGTTCACCACTTGGGCACATACAAGCCCCATTATTTAGTGTAGAGTAAGCCATTCTCTACCTAAAATTGTCTAAGTCTTCCTCTCATTAACTAGCCTCACTAACTCTTTGACAAGTGTGTCACATTTTAAGCCTCATCATTCGAGTTCCTCTAACACTATTTTGACTTATCTTATAGTTGAATTCTATATTTTTGCTTAATGTATTTGTAGCCATATTAGCCTCATCTAACTTGTACTCCATCACAGTCAAATTAGGCTAAAAAGTCTTGCCTTCTAGCCTGCTTAGGGGACAACTTATTTTGGTTTAGGAAATAGTTTATGGTAACATTTTAATTATATATAACAAACCTGGTGCATAAAAAGCTACGTTGCCACACTCATAAGTAATAGATGATAACCGAAAACTCCTTTTCTTATGCCATGTATTTCCATTTTGTATCATTAAGCTTTTAACTTTCAAAAGCTATGGGATGGACTCTTTCTATTAACATGCCTTCGATGGCAAAGTTAAAGGAATCCATGTAAGCCTTAAATATTTCTTCAAAATTGTAAAATATCTACATTAGTTCCTTACACATGTCAACTTCAATTCCTTGAAGGCTTTATGACACTCGTTGGTCCACTCTCTTTTCTTGTTTTTCTAAAGAGAATCAGTTAAAGGTAATGCTCATCAAGTAGTCCTTGATGAACCTTTAGTAGTGATTGATTATGTTGAGGGAAGATTGTAGCTTGCTCACCTTGGTCAGGTGTTTCCACTCCTTGACTAACTTTATCTTGGCTTGGTCTATCTTTAACCTTCCATGTCCAATGATATGCCCTAAGAAGTGCACTCATCGATGGCAAAGATACATTTCTTTTTTTTTATTTTTTATGTAAAGTTAGTTCTCCTTTAATGCTTTGAATATGGTTCGCAAGTGCCAGACATGCTTTTCAAACATGTTACCATAGAAGATATAATCTAACCATCATAAAGTTATCCATCTATGGATGGAAGAATCTATTCATTAGTGTGCAAAATGTTACTAGAATTTTTGTTAGGGCGAAGGGCATGACTAACGACTCAAAAGTCCCATAATAGGTTACACCAATTGTCTTTGAAATGACTCTCTTGACTATTCAAACCTCTTAATTGCCTTTTCTCAAATCTATCTTAGAGTATACCTTAGCCTTACCAAGTCTGTTAAATACATTAGCAATTAAGGGAATCGAATAAATATTCTTCATCATTGCCTTTTTAAGTGTCAATTGGTCTATCACATTTTCAATAATTTGTCATGCAATACCGGTACACCATATAGTGCCTTCGATGTTGGATCATCTCTTTGTCCATCAACTCCTTTGATTGCTTTCTAAGTTTTTTTAATTCGGGTGAAGCAATATAGGAGGTGTCATGTTGGTGAGTGGGTTGGCTTCCAATTCCAACTCAATCTCATGGTCCACCTCTCTCCTTAGGCGAAGTCGATTTGGAAACTCTTTAGGACCTCTTTTATGATGGGTGGCTAGTTGTCTACCTTGTTAAACTACATTTTTCCTTTAGGGTAGCTAGAAATATTGGATTCTCCATCTTTACACCCTTGACCAAAGTGCATGGTTGATAGTTGCTTCTAGCCCTCCCTTAGGCTTATACTTACGACTTGCACCATAAAAGGAAACTTTTTCTTCAAAATGCACATAGACTCGCAGAAAGGCTTGGAAACGTGACTTACCTCACTTAGGGAATCCATTCCTAACAGGACCTCAGATTCATCCATGAGCATCATTAAGAAGTCCATTTGACTCTTCCAAGTATCCAAATGCATCTCAATCCATTAGAAAACTCTACTAAGTGGCTTGCAAATAGGGTTTACCATGTTCAGCCATTTGTCTCTCTTCATCACATGAAGATTAAACCGTCAACCTCAACCTTAGATACATAGTTATAGATTGCCCAGTGTTTGTTAATGTGTTGGAAGATTTCCCATTCACTTGAGCCTCTACAAACTAGAGCCCTTGCTTGATGTTGTTAGCATTAAATTGGCTTTGAGGGAATTAAGAAGTTGTAATGAACTCATTCTACAAGTGCTCGCCTCATTGATAGGTGAAGTACCACACTCCCCTTGGATGACAGACAATGACCTAACTTTTAGGCAATTTTCATTGTGTGGGGACCTTAGCATATGGAACACCCACCTTAGGGACAAAGGTATTCTTCTTATTATTGTAAGGAGCTTCCTATTTTCTTCTTGTGGATTAGTTTCTTAAATTCTTATCCCTCTCCCACACCATTGCACTAGTTATACTTCTCATTCCCCTTAAAAGAGTTATGGTTACTTCCCATGGAAGTTGAGTCGAACTTCGTAAGTGATTAAGCAATGATAATAGTCTCATCCACTATTAGACATCCTAGTGTTGCATTCTTACTTGGCACACTTTTGGAGCCCATCTAGAAAGAAAAAGAACAGATATTCTTCCAAAATGTTAGGGATTTGAAGCATAAGGGTAGTAAATTCTTGTGCATTATCTTCAGTAGAATTGATTTGGCTAAAGACTTATTCCTCTAACGTCTCGATAGTATGCTTGACCATCTCAACCCTTTCACCCATGTTACTAAGGGTAGTCTCCCATAAGCTTAGCTCTCTAACCTTGCTTTACGCCATTTCTTCCATACTTCTTTATATGGAGACAATCTCTCTACCACACTCATTAATGGTACCCAATGTAGCAAACTTCTTGTTTGTCATCTCAGTTCTTCTTTCTTCACATGAGCTTAACCTCGACTCTGATACCACCTATCATGACTTTTTTCTTACAACAAGCTTAATTGTGAGGCATTTAACTCCTTTACTATATCTTATGGTTAGTTAAATTAGCCTCTAACTTAACTCATTAGTAAAAGTGGGTAATGTGCCAAGAATTTAGCAAAAAACTTAAAAAAGATAGTAATAAATATAAGGGAACACATGGTTGTGAGCAAGGAGCCTTTTTGTTATATTGTTCCAATATTTGATTACACTTGATGGTTTGCAAATGTGAGTCCTGCAACTATTTATACCATCCACATCCTCTAACATCCTCTAACAGTCGGTGGGGATTGATTAGGTCTGATAGTACAAAACAAGCATCTAGATTGTTCTACAAAGTAGAACTTTCTAGTACATGTTTCAAGGTGTTCCGTAAGACTTTGACACTATTCTAAGTTCCTAGTATAATGTTCCAGAATATTTTAAGAACTATAAATACATGTACAACATGTATAAGAAACTCTTTAGTTGACTTCCAAGTCGTGTCATGCATGTAAAAGTAGCTCGTTGGGTGCTTGAAAGTTATGGAGTGTGGCAATGAGTAGCAATAACAGCTTGAAAGTTAAAGGGTGTGGCAAGGAGCAACAGTACCTGTTAACCATTCATATGCCATACATGGCTAATCTTTATTCATGTTTATTTTTTGTACAAATAAAAAGAATTAATTGACAATCACTATGATAGTAAATAGGATTTACAAGTATTAACAAGGTCTAGTTTTCACTCTTACACAGAAGTTCATAACTAGAATTTACATGAGGTAACAAAGGATAAGAAAGAACTCTTGTTGCAAACACACTTAACCAATACATTACAAATTTGCACATGCACACATACACACCAGCAACTATTTTACAATAGAAACCATGAAAAACATCGATCTTCTAAATCCCAACAACTTAACAAATTTCTAGCATATAATATGAAAACTTAGTTCATCTAGAAAAGTAAGACTTAGGTGAGAAGAGCCGTTTTGGTGAAAACATCCCCATGTATCTAGGTGATGCCAGCTCATCAATGGGCCTATAACTAGGCATGATGTACCCTTCTCTGTCATCAATAGGCAGGTTTGCACCATTGAAGGTTCCACATTTTGTCAACTTTCCGAACCACGATTTCTTCCTGGGTGAAGTCTTATTCTTACCATTTAGCTTATTGCTTAAGTATTCTTTAATTGTTAGCAATCCATGTTCAATAACTTCAGGAGGGGGTGATACAAGAGGATTCCCTTCTACATAGAGCTTCTGAAGCTTCTTAAGACAACCAATGGACTCCGGTAGGGTAGTGATCTTGTTGTAGCTAACATCTAACTCAATTAGGGACATGAGAAGGCCTATGGAGTATGGTAGTGTTGCCAAGTACTGGAAATTCTGGCTAACATTAAGCACTTCAAGATTTATGAGGTTTTCAAGGTCTTTAGGTAGAGACCGGAGGCAGTTAAGACGGGCATCCAAGACTCTAATATTGGTCAAGTGGGAGGTTGAGTTAGGGAGGAATGCTAGCTTGTTTGAGTTGACAGAAAGCTTTCTAAGGTTTAGTAGCTCAAAACCAATTGTGTCTGGTAAATGGCTCAACTTGTTGAAGTTTGCATTCAACTCTTCAAGGGATCTGCAAACATTACATCATAGTCCCCTTAGTCTTTCAAATTGAGCATGTTAAGTATAGAATCAAAGGAGACTTAGTTCTTGAAAAGTAGCAAATAATTATATATATTCATGTTCAACAAAGACATTATAACTTACTATTAGCCTAACATGCCAAAACGATTAGGTATTGCATAAGGTCATACTTATGCTTAAATCAAAACACAAATTGCTATTACTTAGAGGGTGTTTAGGTGAGCTTATAAGCTTTTTAAAACATCTTATAAGATATTTGAGAACTTATAAGCTTTTTATGAGTATTTGGTAAGTTTTTTAATAAAAGAATTATAAGTTCTAAAAATAAAATGTTTGGAACTTATAATTTATTTGAAAATAAATTGACTCTTCTTAACTTACTTTCAAATATCTTATAAATGACTTTATATTATATATTAAAAATAAAAATATCTTTAAATTATATTTTATTAGTAGTATTTAATTTATTTTTATTATTATTATATTTAAAAAATTATAATTAATTACAAATATAAATTTTAATAAAATCTTATAAGTTGATTTTATCAACCACTGGAATAACTTATTTTTAAAATAAAATTTTTAAACTTATAAGTTTTAAAAACATTTTATAAGCTAAGCTATAAAAAAAATAAGCTTAGCCAAACACCCTCTTAATATCAAGAATACAGGCAATTGGTCGGATCAATTACTTTAGGCATGAGATGAGATGATCTGGCTCTTATCCATTGCGTCATATAAATGTATAAAAGTTGACTTTTTGGTTGTGGTGATAACTACTGGACTACTGAGATAAGATCTTAAGAACACCATAATCTGATGACTTGTGAATTAATTAGCAAAATTAAATACCCAACCAAACAGCAGGGCAAATGAGGCAGCCAACACCAGCAATAGAAATAACAAGACCTGTATTGAGAAACCAAATTCTTTGCATAATTGAAGTCAAGAAACGTATGCTTAAAGTAGCAAATTGGACGGGGGAGGCACTTATGTCTACAAACCTGCAGTTTTCAATAGTCCTGGGAAGTGATTGAATCAGATTGCCCGATACGTTCAAAACCTTAAGCTTAGACAAACATCCTATTGAATTTGGGAGGAACTTGAGCTGATTCGAGCGCACGTCCAATGTGATCACATTGAGGAGCCTCGCCGTCAAAGATTCTGGGATACTCTGTCAAATGTAGAAAAGAAAAATGACAACTGCAGTTAGGACACGATAAGCACTGATCTTTCTGAGAATACAGCTAGAAACACAAGGAACATAAACTGCAGGAAGCATACATAATAGAATCGCCCCGCAAGCCAAAAGGATTAAACAAGTCAAATATGCAAACAACAGAGAATGAAATATACTTTATTGTTAGGATTCCAAATCAACTACCAAATGAACGATCCATCAACAAGTAGATCGAAGCACTGCTTATTATCCATGTAGAGATTTGCTTAATACTTCGTATTTTATTATGTATTGTTTTTTCCTACTTTGCAGAAGAATTATCAGGCCAGGAGCCCGCAAGCACGATAATTCTGGCACAGTGTCAAATTATTTAAAGAGATCAAGCTCATTGAGGGAAGGCAGTTACGATACAGGAGGTGTGACAAACATTTAGCTTAAATTTCAATCATTTTGGTTTGTTAAATCTTGAATTCCATTGTATTATCTCAGAAGAATACCACAAAACATGTGCTAGATGCACGTACATGTAAATTGAGTTTTTGATTTTAGGTAAGAATCCTATCATACCAACAATTCTGCTGATTATTACACAATACAAACGACGAACTTCAAATCAGATTTGTTTCCATAAATGAAATATATTAGGTTGTAAGCAAATTACCTTAGTGGGATAAAAAACACATTAGCGAAGTTATTTAAGAATAGAGGCTAATAAGGGCAATAACAGCTTGCCCATAATCTCCCGAATGAACAGAAACCCTCAAAGTAAGTGATTGACCAGAAAAAAGTTTGACGGAAAGACCATAACATGACCGTGGTTTCTCTTTTATCCAAACAAATAAACACCATAAGACAACAAAAATTGAAGGAAAATTACACACACACAGATAGAGAGTTAAAAGAGAGACCTGGAGATTGTTATTAGAGAGGTCTAATTTGCAGATGTTGGCTAAATTGAAAGGGGGATTGGGGAGTGCGTCCAAAGACATCCCACTCAGGTCCACCATTTCCAGCTTATCATGGGCATCGTTTTCATCTTCGTCTATCCACGTTCCATTCCTCCACCTTTTCTCCGCCTGTCTCTTGTTCCTCACGTGCTGCTCTCCGTACATAATCTTTACACACCAAATCGAAACAACAAGAGGGTCTTCTTCTTTCTCTATATCCACATATATGCATATAGGATACACTTGTATTGCGCTGCCGATGGAAAATACACAGAAACACGAATGAAAATGAGAAAGCAGGTTATATATATAGGATCGAGGAAAAGAAAAACACGAAAAACAGGCGTCGAGAGGGCATGTGTACGGATGAGAAGCGATGACGAATGGGAAGGTACAGCTTTCCATATGTTACGTACAGACGCTACCTGCTATCCCCATCAAAGTCAACCCACTTCGGTTGCTTCTGCTGACCGCCAATTGCGCTCGCTCGCCTTCTCATTATTTTGTCTTCCGCCTGTTTAACCGGCACGCTGCATGCGTATGCAAGATTTTATAAAAATTATACTATTTTATTTGTTATAACAATTTATAATTATAATAAATAATATTAGTATATGGAAAATTTAAGAGAAAAAGGATAAAAAAGAATGGATTGAATGTTGTAGAAAATATAAGAAAACATAAAGATATATTAAGAAAATAGAAAAATAAAGAAATTAAGTGAGGGTGTTATAGTAATTTAACATTATGCAACTAAAATTATGACTTTTGTTTTAATATATATTATAGAATATAAAATAGATAAAAAAAAATTTAAAATTTTGAGAAGGTAGAATAATTTAAAACTAAAAAGTGTGATATGAGAGAGAGAATAGAAAAAAGTAATCTAAAAAAAAGTAAAGATATTTAAATAATTTGACTTTGTTCAACCAATAATCTTCATTAACTTAATAATATAGTGTACACACACACACACACAAACAAATTTTTACTTAAAAATATTTTATATTTCAAAATTTTTATTAAAATATAGTTTTTTTCTTATATATATACCACTAATTAATTATTTTTTAATTATTACACTTTTTTACCATTAAATCAAGAAATATATACATACATACACGCACATTTATATATATTTTCACAATATAAATTCATATACTATCATTTTATATAATCATTATTATATATTATATACACATAAAATACTCAAATTAAAAAAATAAATTTTCCTTCTCTTATATTTCTACCAAATATAATTTCTATTTCTATCAAAATACGCACTAGTTTCAACTTCGGTCCCAATCAACAGCAAAGATACCCAAGGGAAGTTTCCCTGGTAAAAATCAAAGCAGGGATGCATTATTTATGGACGTGCTAAAGGTTAAAGCGGGAACAAAACAAAAAAAATCCTTCCTGAAAAGCTGATCGTGATATTGAAAACTTGATGATAAAATAAATTGTGCCCACAACCAATCCTGTAGATTCCAAACAAGAGAATAATACTAAACGAAACCCAGTTGGAAAGAAATAACAAAACCGAAATCATCCTACTGCCCGTATGCATGAATTTTTTTAATTATCAGTTGCATTCTCCAGATTAGGACAGATTAACATGACAAGACAGATCTTGCACAATATTCAGATTAGGACAAATTATACAGTGTTTTTTTATGTGAAGACATTTGGTGGCTTTTAATTACGCCGCATGCATTTGTTCCTGATACTTGCTCCTGTAAGAGAATATTGTTATGTTAGTGTCAGCGATGATATTGAGAATACTTAGCTATTTTTATGGTAGTGGAGTTAATGTGTTATGTTGGATGTGCAGAATGCAAGTGGATGAATTGGTGCTGACATGTAAGTTAATTTGACTGAGTGTTTGACAAAATGTTGCTGACGGGTGTAAGTAAGTTAGCGGACGATTAATGACAGTTGTAATTGCAGTTATGAGCAATTTATAACTTAAATATAGATTAGGCTAGCAGGTTAGTTTTCAGAGGAGTCATTTTTACTTTTTTTGTCTCTCTTTTTGGTCACTTTACTCTTGTAACACAGACTTCAGAACACGTCGAGAAAAAGAAGATTTTTCTCACTTCTCTTCGTAGCAAGACTCTTCTTCCTTTACTTTCTTAAAGCATAAATTGCTTGATTCCTTCAATAAATGGCTTGATTACATTTGTGAAATGGTATCAGATTCAGGTTGTCCTTTGGTCAATTGAGCTCAATCGATTAATCCATGGTGGTTTCGACATCACTGGGAGACAACAACAATGCTCGGGAAGACTTCCATCTCAATCTTGAAGATCCATTAAGTCCGTGCTAAATCGAGCATGGGGACAATCTAATGGTTCCACTCGTGACCGATTTGTTTAACACGGGGAATTACATTAGCTGGAGCAAGAATGTCAGATGAGCGTTACAGGGGAAAAATAAAATAGGCTTTGTAATAGGTTAGGTCTCTAAACCTACTGATAGTAATGATCCACTGTTAGAGCATTGGAAAGGTTGCGACAACAGGGTAGTATCGTAAATTTTAAATTCCATTACCACTTCAATTAAGTCTAGCCTGATTTTTGTGGATAATGCTCAAGAGTTATGGGAAGAAATTCATGAGAGGATGTCGCAGCGTAATGCTGCTAGAATATTTTAGTTGAAATCGGACAAATTCTATATTGAATGGCATAGTTGAGAGGAGACATTAACACTTGCTCAATATTGGTAGAGCATTGAGATTTGAATCTCATATTCCTCTTGTTTATTGGAGTTAGTGTGTTCTCACAGCCACAAACATAGTAAGTAGACGTCCTAACCTGTTCTTGGAAAAAAGACTCGGTTTGGAAAATTGTTTAAAACCAAGCCTAATTGTGATTGTATGAGAATGTTTGCATGTTTGTGCTCTGCAACCACTCTCAAGGTAGGGAGAAAGAAATTTGATTTAGGGAGTAGGAAGTGTGTTTTTATGGGTTATCCTTTTAGCATGAAGGAATACAAACTCTTGAAACTTGGGACAAGTTCAATATTTTTTTTCAAAAAATATAATGTTAACTTCTCTGAAAGGAAATAGCAGAATGTGCATGGTGACTCCATTCCAAGTTATTCATTTGATGTTGATGAGTTCATTGCTCCTAGTGACAGTAATTAATTTTTGTCTTATCCTAATGTCTCCAGCAATTCTCTTCTAGAATCAACAATACTTCATCCTCTACTAAATACTCCACTACATTTATAACAATCAAGTGAAGGAATTCACCATCCTTCACATCCATCAGTCAAAAATCTTGGTTAATCTCAAGTGACGGACATTACAGTACCTCTTACTCCACTTAGAAGATCAATAAGAACAAGAAGGGCAGCTGCATATCTAAAAGACTTTACTACCAACAAGCATCTCAAGCACTTTCATTAAAATCTAAATCCTGCTACCAAAATAAACAAGGAGAAACAAGACATCCTTC
Organism: Avicennia marina; assembly: GCA_019155195.1. NCBI lineage: Eukaryota > Viridiplantae > Streptophyta > Magnoliopsida > Lamiales > Acanthaceae > Avicennia > Avicennia marina. The sequence goes on along the minus strand of CM032758.1, from coordinate 10,815,246 downwards.
CATGGGATGGAAGTGCAGTAAGTCAACCAGCACTAACTCTGATTCATTCCCACCTAAATCTTGCTGACTTATTGAACCAAAAAGTTTCAATGATGCATCAAAAGATCCTAATTGGTGTGAAGCTGCGAGGAAAGAAATTTTAGCACTAGAAGAAAATGGCACATGGACTATAATTGATCTACCTGCCAATAAGAAAGTAATTGGTTGCAAATATGTTAATAAGATAAAGTATAACTTTAATTGTACAATTGAGAGATATAAAGTTAAGTTGGTAGCAAAAAGCTATACATAAGAAGAACGCATAGATTATCAAGACACTTTGTCTCTAGTTGCAAAGCTGACCATCATGAGAATATTATTGACAATGGCAGTGAAAAAGAATTGAGTCCTTAAGCAATAGAACATTAATAATGTTTTTTTGCATAGAATTTTGGAAGAAGAAATCTATATGCATAGGCCATTTGACTATAACAAAGGGCTACCTCATCAAGTTTGCAGGTTAAATAAAAAACATTTATGGACTTGAACAAGTCTTCATGCAGTGGAATTCCACTTTTTTGTGTAGCCTTAATCAAATTTGGATTTAGTACAAGCAAAGTTGACTATAGCCTTTTTACTATGACAAGAGGAACTAATTTTACTATTTTTGCCTGTGTATGTAAATGTGATTTTGGCAAGAAATGATGCGAACATCATAAAGAGTTGAAGGCTTATCTAGATGATACATTCAAAATCAAGGAGGAAACTTACTTTCTTGGCATTGAGATTAACAGACTAGAACAAGATATTCACCTAAGTCAAAGGAAGTATATTTTGGATATACTCAAAGACTTCGAGATGATCGACTGCGAACCTTCCAAGATTCTTATAGAGTAGAACTTAAAATTTAGTAAAAGACAAGAAAAGGACTCGGTAGGTGAAGGTTGTTACAAGAGGTTAGTGGGAAGGTTGCTACACTCAACCATAACCAAGGCAAAATATAAGCTTCATACTTAGCCAATTTATAGAGAGACTAGCCAAAGAGCATATGACGGTAGCTCACAAGGTGCTGCCTAGACACAAGGAATCTTTCTATTAGTAATGGAGGGATTTTAATCGAAAGGGCATTTTGATGCTGATTGGGGGTCTTGTTTAGATACAAGGAGGTCCATCACAGGTTTTAGCGTCATGTTGGGAGATTCTTTGATCTCTTAGAAGTCTAGGAAGCAAGTTGTCTAAATCTTCAGCAGAAGCTAAATATAGAGCTATGGCAAATATGTGCACTGAAGTCACTTAGATAAGGTATGTGTTGGATGCTTTTTAGGATAAAATTCAATAGCCTACAAAAATCTAGAGTGACAATCAAACGGTGCTACGTAAAACCTCCAATCCAGTGTTTCATGAACATACCAAGCACATAGAATTAGGTTTCCATTTGGTGTGTGACATGTTGAAAATGGTGCGATTTTAACCAAATTTGTGAGAACTCAAGATCAAGAAGCAAAATTCTTCACAAAGGCCTTACCATCTGATGTTTGGAGAAGGTATCTTGGCAAGATCGGAGTGATAAATATCACTCCCACTAGGGGATATTGAGAATACTTAGTTATTTTGATGGCAGTAGAGTTATCGTGTTATGTCGGTGGGCAGCATACGAGTGGATGAATTGGTGTGAGTTGTAAGTTAATTTGACCAAGTGTTGACTAAATGTTGCTGACTGGGACAAGTTAGTTAGGGGGCGATTAATGATAATTGTAATTATAGACATGAGCAGCTTATAACTTAAATGGAGAGTATTAGGCTAGCAGGTTAGTTTTTAGAAGTCATTTTTACTTTTTTTTTTTTTCTTTTTGCAGTCACTTTACTTTTGTAACCCAGACTTTAGAGCACTTTGAGAAAAAAGTGAGAATTTTCTCACTTCTATTCGTAGCAAGACTCTTCCTTTACTTTCTTGAAGCATGATTTGCTAGATTTCCTTCAATAAATAGCTTGATTACAGTTGTGAGATGATGAGATGTCACCATTCTAAGAAAATTATCGTGCCATTAATCAAGAATATATGTGTGTTACATTATTTTTTTGAATGGAGATGAAAATTATGTTTGGTTTGTAAGATTTGAGTAGGTAAAAAAATTATTTTTATTTTTTTTAATATGTAATAGTGATTAAATGATTTGATATTGTATAAGTTTATAAATTAATAAAAAAATGAATATAAGTAAGAAAATTATAAGGATAGGTGTTGATTTAATTGTGAATAGTATAATGATTGAAAAATTATTAGTTAATTATAAAAAATAAAAGATAGAAAAATCTGAATTTGAATTTTAAAAAAAATATATGTCAATATATTTAGTTTGTAAAATTTTTAAACAGTAATAAATAGTTTATCAAAGAGAAACATAGCCTAAATAATCGAATTTAATTTAATCGAATTGAAGACGCACAAGTTATCCCTGCTGTTGATGGTAAGGCTTGGTTGTATTAAATTCGTACTAGGGTATATAATTTTTTGGAATATAATTTTGTTGAAATAAGAATTTTCTTTTCAAGAAAATAAAAGTTGTGAAGAGGTTAAAAAAAACAAAGATTTCTCGATTACTTGCTGTAAAAGTTACCAGTTGAATCATACGTCAACATTTAGCACACTTTCTGTGTGCCAATTGCAATAATTGATTTTTTTATTTAAGATCATAATCAAGAATAAATATATTTTATATTAATTAGTGTGATCCAATTATCCTCTCTGATTACAAATTTACATCAAGTTTGAGGGAAAAAAATAGTAATAACCCATAAAAAAGTAGTTTTAATAATAACTTGAATAAAATTGTTTAATATTAAAATTAAAGGAGAACAATTATATAAAAAACTAGACGACCGGGCGGGGGTGGCGGCGGCTTGGGGTCGGGCCCGCAGATAGATGTTAAAGAACAAATATAAGGAAAAAAAGCATCAAAATATATAAAAAGGAAAAGGAAATAAAAAGGTAAAAACTACATTTATTTCATTTGCATAAGTTAGATTTTCTTAGAATGAAGGAGGCGGTATGTTTTTTTTCCTTTTCCAATAAACCTTCTATTTTATTTATTTTTGTAAGATTGAAAAATGGCGAAGAGTGATTATACAATTGAATTCGTAAGAAGTCGTATTTAAAAAATTATTAAATGACTAAAGCCAGTTACTCTTAACTCCTTGCTTAATCATAATAAAAGTACAATAGATCGATTTGACCAGTGAAAATTTAATTTATATACATATATATATTATGTGACTAGTGCTCTAAATATGCATGTATATATTTGATTTAATGGAAAAAGTGTCGCACTAAAAAATTGTAAATGAAATGGAAATTTTGTTACCATTGATATGTGCATATATGTGTGTTTTGATGAAATATATTCTTCATCCGTAGCATATATTAAATGATGATAATTTTATGTGACTATAATAATGACATAATACTGATAAAAACTAGTGCTCCAAATTGTCAAATATTTTTTGCACATACAAAGTGATAATTTACCTAATAAGGAAGAGGACAGTTATTTATCCCACCTTTGTAAACATTCTTATCTAAAACTAGCTACATCTGGCACTTTACGTGTGTATTTTAATATATAAATATATTGAAATACGTTATATATATATCTACATATTATTTTATAATTTATTATTTAGCAAAAATTATTTATTCTACACGAGGTGCGCATAATTTTTGTTAATGATGATAAAGTATAAATTAATAATATTATAAAATTTAATAATATAAGTAAATTATTACAATTAAAAAGGAAAAATTATGATAATAAAAATTAAATATAGTATATTTTATAAAATTTTAGAATAAAAATAAGTTATCAAAAAAATAAAAGTTATATTGAACAATTTTTGTAAAACCAAGGAGAAAAAAGTGAAGAGATGGAGAAATAATAAGTAAAAAACAAAAAGAGAAAACATAAAAACTAAAAATAAAAATAAGTTAGAAAGGACATTTTAGTAATTAACTTTGAGAACAAAGCAATTTTGCATACTCAATACATGTACAATTATAATAATTTGAACATATTTATGCACTCATACATAGAAATAAAAAGTATAGACTTTCCTGGAAAATTAGATAATGACTTTTTTCTTTTCTTTTTGATTTGATAATGATCTTTTGATAAATTAGCGTGAATGTGGGGATGAATATAGGTAGAAATGTGTTTTAGTAAAAAAAAAAAAAAAAGTCAATACGTTTAAATTTATTTATTTAACCTTTATTCAATACATATGTAATATGATAATAAAAACAAAAAAATTTTAAAAAATTAAAATAAGAAAGAAGTTCAAACTATTAATATAAGTTTGGTATTTAAAGGTATTGACTTTCTTTGTTTTGCCATATGCAAGTTAAAAAAAGCACTATAATCTTTGTTTTAAAAATTCTTTTTCTTTTTTTATCTTACTTTTACACATATCTCATAAAAACACCTATAAAAATACGCTCTAAACCCTAGAGAAACATCGTCATTGGATTTGGCAAAATCAGTCTACCAAAAATATAAAAATATTATGTAAAGAATAAAATAAACAAAGATATTTTAATATACTAATGTGGAGACTAGAAGCTATATGAAGAAGCTCATGCTTCCTATATAAATATATAAATGTGAGAGAGATTAATTCCACCTGCTTAATTTATCTTTGATATTTTGTGGGGATATTACAAATACGTAATGTATGGTCCACTTAAACAGATAAGACTAAATATAGACAATTGTTTTAAAATTGAAACCAAGCATGGCCCCAGAACTTGGGAAGATTAATTCATGCTTAATTACGTGTTTCAATGTTGATCTTATGACGAGTTATATAATCAGAAAAATGCAATTAACGCAAATGACAACAGTTAATATTGAGACATTTGACTCTGTGAGTTTGTTACTTTTAACTACCGCCGTACAATTTATATTATCTATTTTCATGGGCTATGTTTGAACTTAGCTTCCAATACCCTCACACTTTATCAAATTTTACACTTCTAAATATCTTATTCATTAAACTTTTAATCGAAATTTAAATTTAAAAACTTTTTTCTTTTATATATACAATAACTAATTATTTTTTAATTATTACATATATTCGCAATTAAATCAATATCTATATATATCACACATATACTTACATTTATATTCATTTATACCCTAAAAACTAATCTATTCTTATATATTATCACATTATTTTAACATTTTTATATATTTTATTTATATATTTTATACCCTGATAACTAATCAAAAGAGTTGCTACTTAGGAGAGTTATCCTAATATTTGTTGGATCATTTGGACCAGTTATCCTAATATTTGTTGGATCATTTGTTAGTGAAAATTTTTGGATGTGGTCTTGCAAACGTAAGGTTATCTCCAAACCACATCAACATTCTTGATGTCATTTTTACTTTTCACTACATATATGAGTTTATGGTAACAATTGCTCTAGCATAATTTATAACATTATCCGACCAACTAACCTGGTCACTTGGTAGACTTGAGTTTCAAATGAGTGAGATCCAGAACAGTTGGTTGTCAAAATGAGAACTAAGGAATGAACATTGATGTCTTGTTCTCTGCTCTTAGATGGGTTGAACTACCTCTATCTTAAGGCTAGGATGATAACCTTTATCAAATCCTTTGACAAGAAGGTATGGACTATTGTGGTAGAAGGATAGACATCACTATACATGAGGTTGATGGCCCAATTGTTTAGAAAGATGTTAAGTTGTGGTTCCCAAGCAACGAAAGAGCAACACTTGAGAACTCTTAATCTATAAATGTAATTTTTCAAGGTGTTGACGAGTAATAGTTCAAATTTGTTGCAACATATAATTTAACAAGAGAAGCATGGGAAATTTGGTAGAATATGCACAACGGTACGAGTTTGGTGAGCATGCCCAAATTATAGATCTTGGCATCTCATTTTGAGAATCTTTGAATGGACGACGATGAGACTATGGCTATCTTCAACACAATATTGAGAGATATCACCAATCAGATATAACAAAGAAATATTTAAAAACAAAGCTAGTGAGCAAGATGCTAAGATCACTAATAAAACGTTTTACCCTGAAGGCTGCTATTATTAAAAAGGCAAGAGATGTTGCAACATTGTGGTGAGATAAACTCATGGGATCATTGTAGGCTTACAAAATAAACTTTACACAAGCTAAAAAGGAGAAAGCAATGGCATTGCAATCATCAACCACCAATTGTGACCATAAAGACTACAATAAGAAATTTGATGATGTTAAGAATGAGATTGCTCACCTGACCTGAAGATTCAAGAAAATGTTGAGAAGAAGTAAGAAAAGTTTTAATATTCCCAACAACATTATGGTTAGAAAGGAAGGTTCCAAAAATTAAAGGAAGCAGTAGAAGCATGAAGCTCTAAAAGCTAGAAAAGGGATCAAATGCTGGGAAAGTGAAGGATATGGCCACGTTCAATTAGAATGTGCCAACACTTGAAAGAAGTTAGGAAAATTCCTAGCCACTACATCGAGTAATGATAAATATGAAGAGTGCTACAAAGTGGAAGATGAGCACACCAAAAACCACATGTTGTAGAACCCTGTCTCGTAGAAAAATAAGGTTATTGTTGTATATAATGTTATATTAGCTTCCGTAACATCTAAAGTTAGTTATTGTCATAGTAGGAGTGAGGATTAAGCTTCTTATGAATAAATTATGAAGATCAACCAAATGTTGGCGAATAAAATTTCAGCTACCCACAATAGCAACAAAAAATTGAGGTTGTAAAACAAAACATTGCAGAATGAGAGAAATGATTCACGTGCCTCACATGCTAAGGATATACTAGACAATCCAGTTAGAATAATTCTGGAAACAAAGGAGTGCAATTTGTGAAAAAAACTAAACATGTTCCAGCATAGGTTCCTATAATGACTAAACATGTTTTTGCAAATGTTCTAAAATTGTCCAGAATAAAGAATAAGAAACGATTGGCTAAAAAGCCAAAGAAAAGTCCTACTTGTACTTATTGTCATTTTAGTGGTAATTGTATTTCTTCTTGCTACGGATTGTTGAAACAAATGATGGAAGGCAGACTAGTTTATTCCAAATAAACTCTCTTCAGGTGAACATAGTTCAAGAAGTCAAAGAAAGAGGATGCACCAATGAGAGAAGCAACAAAGCAAGAAAACCTAGTTAATCCACCAAATGTTCTAATACATGGTGGAACAACTATTGAGGATTCCAAAGATGATACTAACATTCTTTGATATTCATCCAGAATTAGACAAAATCACTCTTGAGAAGCTAGTATTAGAAGTTTAATTGATGAAAGGAAGACTAGTGATATTTAAAGGACTCAACACCAGAAGCCAGTAGGATATGATCATTATGTACATCTCAAAAGGTGGTTGTAGCTATATATGTTCCAACATATCGACAAGCTGAGATGTCGAGGAGTGCATTAAGTGTTTAACTACCCTACTATACTGTTATCTTTCTTAATCAATTTATCTTCTATATATTATTTTTTTGTCAATAGCTTTTTCATTCAAAAAATTCATAAAAGGGGGAAGGAAGATGAAAGGAAAAAAACATCATAGCTATTGCATAAAGATCAATTTTGGTGGCAAAAACGAATGACATGGCAAGGGGGAGTTTGAAAGTTGTAAGGTTTTCTTAAGAAAAAACAACGAGAAGCTCTTCTTCAAGCAACCTAATTCTGATATCTTTCTATAATTGAAAACTACCTAGATAGCATTGGTTGAGTATGAGCTACTAGAGAGATGAACCTAAAGTTAAAATACTTGAAGAACCTAGAATAGATGTTCTGCCATTGACCCACTAATAGTTGGAGCACCGTTCATGATAGATGAACCAAATGTTGAAACACCTGTAGAATCAGAAGCTCTGACAGAGGTTTAGGGGGAGATTTCACCCATTATTTGAGGAAGAAGATTGTAGCAACAATTTATGTCTGAAGGTTTTCATGTGACATGCTTTGAAGGTTTTCTTGAAATTGAAATGGTGAATGATTTGAAGAGAGTTTCACCTACCATGGAAACACTTGCATTTAAGCCATTAAATTTAGAGCAAATGCTTAAGACTTTAGTTTCTCTCTAAAATTTTGGAACACTAAATTGCACAGCTATGGGAGAAGAAGTTTTAGTTGGATGAGTACATGGGCATTCTGTTGGAACACATGATTTTGAGGCCTAAACCTTAGGCACCCATATTGTCATGGTTACACTTGAATTATTTTGAGTTAAATCTGATGGTGATATCATTCCATTAAATATTGCCTTTTGTTATTCTGTGGTACAAAAAGGAAGTGATTTTGTAAAGTGCCATTAGATGGGAGTAGTTTGGGGAGGTACCAATAAGAGAGAGTAGGACTTCAAATGATTTCAAGTGATTTTATAGTTGGTTGCTTGAATATAGATTTCTACTATGGCCATCTCAACTACATGTGTCTACTTTTAAGAATTTCTTATATTATGTGGCTATGTGATATTGCCTAATAGTCCAATTGAGCATCGTTAAGCTCTGATACTACTTAGGTGCAAGGCATGTTTCAACATTACTTTAATATTTTGACTTCAAATGATATAAATGAAACTAGCAATTTATGATGAAGGAATTTCTATGGCTATGCTATTATACTTGGTTTTCCAATCTAGCTTTTGGCTTTCACATCTTGCCTTGGTGTTGCGCTCATAATGATATGTGGGGAGAATGTTGAAGCCACGTGTATACAAATTAAGGTGTTGTCATTATTCCTAATACAAACTCCAATGTAGCACTGATATGGTAGATTAATTGATTATGAAAATTCTAAAATTTTGATATCATGTCTCAATAAATGGTGTGACATGATCTACTATAGAATCTGAAAGATTTATTAAGTAGATTTTATTAGATTTATCCCTTCCTAAATTATTTTGATATGTTGTTGACTTAACCGATTTACTAATTTGATAAGATTATAATGGATTAGATTTGATATGATTGACTTACAGTATTTATATGGAAGAGCTTTTAGTTAATCATATCTTAACATATCCATCTCCAATCCAATCCAACCATTTAAGGAAGGATTTGCAAACAATTTGAAGATCATTTCAATTGGAAATATTGGTAATTTACCAAGAATCAAGGAAGGAAGGGAATCTTGAATATGTTGCAATAGATGTCTCAACACGAGAAGCAGCATATTTTGATATCTTGAAGATATTCAGCTTGATTTCTTTGGGATTGATTTTCATCTTAAAAGGTTGATAAGATGGATATTTTTCGACAACCAAGGGTGTGGAAAATACAAGAATTACTTAGAGAGAAAAGACACATCTTTGAGAAAACTCTACAGTTTGCTTATGGAACTTATATTCGAGTGATCATTATTCAAAAGTTTGAAGTGTTTTTTTATTGTTAACAACTTTAAAAAAAGAAGAAACCAAAGAGGCTGAATAAATTGTTGAAATTTCCATTCATCCACCTAATCAATAACATTATCAATTAAAGAAATCATCCTCGAAAAAGGAAGGTTCATCGATTAACACCAGTAGTTAGGGCCTAAGAGAAAGTTTTAATAAAGTAAAGGTAAGGGAAATTGCTGTCTAAGAGAGGTAGATTATAAATGTGTCAACTAGTTGATACCAAAGAGATTTTAAGTTAGGTGAGTGTTTTTGTACTAGTCAAACTAGTTGTCTTAACATTTGTTAGATTATTTGTTAGTGAAAATTTTTTAACGTTGCTCCACGGACATGGGAAGGTTATCTTTGAATTACATAAACAAATTCTTGGTATTTCTTTTACAATTCTATTGTGTGGGGGGGTTTGTGGTAATAATTGTTTTAATATAACTTACAGTATTAACCAACCAACCAATCAACCCAAACATAGTATATATATTTATTTTACATTTGACAAATTTCAATACAAAGTTAAAAACAAAAATTATATAAATATTTATTTTAACATAAATAAATTAAATATCAATTATGTATGTTCATTTAGGTAACTGCAATGTATATGAATATATAATTTTAGTATATAATATAAACAGTGCAATATAATGTTGTTATATCAATATTATATATTTATCAATTATGTAAATATATGTAAAAATATAGTAATTAATTTAATATTTTTAAATAATATTTTTTGATTAAAAATATTATGATTACTATTTATTTTCAATTAACATTCTTAAATACAAGATAAATAATGAAATCATAATTTCTTTCCTTTCTCAATCCTAGCATTATTCCTTGTGTATACCAAATATGGAATATGTTAAAACATCTTATTATATTCCCAATTTCATTCCCTTTTAAAATTCATTCAATTCTCACCTTATCTTATTCACGCCTGTCAATCGCGTCATTAGATTTTAGAAAGCATATAATCTCTTTATGATTTTTTTTATTTCTTAGATTCTCTTTAATAGAATTAATTACTATAACTTCTCTCAATTTTAAATGTAATAAAATAAAATAAAATAGAAATTTTATTGATAAAAACCTATACACTTTTCATTAAAAAATATACTATATATAGTAACTACTTTTAATTATTTAATAACTTTAATTATGACAACTTTTCTCTTCTCTCTAATGCCAAAAAAATAATAATAATAACAAAATAGAGGGTCTACAGGTAAAAAGATACCCCCTCATTTATTAATTTCTTTTAAACTTCTATTTAATAGTTTATACCTATTTTTATTTTTTATAAAAAACTTACATCAATATAATTAATTTATACCAATAATATAAAGAAAAAATATTTATTCAAACAATTTATTTTTATTGCACATGTGAAGAGTGTGCCGAAATGCTAGTACAAAATTATCAAGAAAATAAATTTTTTTAGTTACACAATATAAAATTATACAATTATCTTTGTTTTAAATTTCCATATTTTTATCCTCTTTTTGTCCATTTACTTTTAACTTATAATTTTTAATTGTATGTTCTTTCATTTTTTTAAACCGTCAAATTTGCACTTAGAATGTGCGACTTTTGCTAGTAAAAGAGTATGCCAATGATTAAAAGATTAAGAGATGACAATATTAAGATTATTACTAGTTTAGAAGTATTAAATTGATGTATATCTTTTTATTAATAATTTTATAATAATTTTGATAGTGAGAAATGGTCAGGATTGCTACATTTAATTTAGCAATAAACGAACAACAGTGTGCAAAGGAGTAGTTTTGGATTGGATTGGCGGAACAGACTTGGCTTACGATAGAAGTATTTATCAAAGGTTTTGTTGAATATAATGGCGTAGAATTTTTAATAAGGAAACATTTTTTTCAATTAATTATTGGGTATTAATATTGTAATTCGAAACCTCGACTTTATCGTCCCGACATGACGTAGATATGCGCAAATTTTGAAAAAAAGAAACATTTTTTAAAATCAATTATTGGCTATTAATATTGTAATTCGAAACCTTGACTTTATCGTCCCAACAAGACGTAGATATGCTCAAATTTTGAATAAAGAAACATTTTTTAAAATCAATTGTTGGTTATTAATATTGTAATTCGAAACCTTGACTTTGTTGTCCCGACGTCATTTTCTCTAATCTATTGGCGTATCTTATAATTTAAAATTTTTTAAGAATGGCAATTTATGCAAAATGCACCACGTATACCAGCACCCACGCACTAAATTAAATTGTGAAAATATATATATGTATCGTAAATCATGGTTTACTATCTATGACTATTTGATTCCTTACTTGGGTGGAAACGAAAGTAGAGGAATTTTAGATAAGTAAGAAAATTACTAATTTGTGAGAGGAAGGAAAATTTTAAATTAGTTTGAATTTGAGTATGTTTTATATATTTATTATGTAATAATAATTTGATTATAATAATGATTATATGTGTGTGTGTGTGTGAGTGAGTGTACCTGTATGTGTTAATTTTATTGTAAATAAATAATAATTAAAAAATAATTAATTATTTATAAAAGATGAGAGAAGAAAAATTTTAAATTTAAATATGAATAAAAATTTGTTAGATAACGTGTTTGTTTTGTAAAAATTTAAATGGGTATAAACAGTGAAGAATTGGGCAATAAATATAGCCAATGAGGTATTGATGACGACTACGATTTGTCTGTATGAGTTATTTATGGGTTATTATTTTAATTGCCAAATTCAAGGATTAATTTTAAAACATAAAAATAAAGCAAGGGATTGATTTAAAATATAAAAATAAAGAAAGATAAGCCATAAGACTTAAAACGTACAAAAATTAATTGTACTACAAGTTGTGATTAACTAAATTAGTGAAGGTTGATTAAATCAATTTGTGTTTATTTTGTTTAGATCATTGTCGGTACTTGTATATGTACGTATTGTGCTTTAACTAAACATTTGCATGTTTATATTAATATATTCTACTTTTATTATTAATGTGGAATTTTCTCACTTATTTGTCGTTTCTCAGTCACTTATCAAGGTATGATGTCAATGTCATCTATTGCTAGGTTGCCATTATTTGGTACAATTTGCAATAATTTATCTGGTTGCGTACCTGGAGTACAACTTGGCGAGCTTTATTTTATCGAAATCCAGCAAAATATAATAATTTATCGAATAAGTCTTACGTGAAAACTCTCTTTATTAAGATTACTGAGTATGGAAGGATTTTTCTTGCCAAATATATAAAGATTTTTTGGAATTTAATGCAAATCTTTTAGAAAGTAGAGAGATGCAGTTTTGACCTTCCTTATCCAAAGATATTTCGAGATTCTGGACTAATAAGGATTTATAACAAGCGAAGATCAAGAATCTATTATGCCACATGTTCCAACATGGTAAGTTGTGGATTTGGGGATTATAGAAAGAATTAGCCAAGTTTTCTTGCAGATTAATTCTATCATCAAAGCCTTTATATATCAATGATTTTGGACAACCAAAAGAAATGGGACCGAGAGCCAAATTCATGGATTGAGAGAAAAACATCAACAGAATTTAAGAGAATTTCTTAACAAACATCTTTGAGAGAAAAAAACATGATCAAATATAACAATAAAAGCAAAAAAAGATAGGAACAATGAAATCGAACCCAACAAAGATGGCTACAATTAGGACACTAGAAACTTAATTGAGGTGTCATGAAGCACATGGAACCAATCCAGAATGACTTAATTTGAATGATAGAATTCACAAGAAATTGAGAAAATAATTTTTAGGAGTAAAGAATTTTGTGTGTTGTTTGCTCGTTTAATTCTTTTAAATTTGTTGGCGTAGGGCTGTGTACTGTTTGTTTCATGAAGTAGAGTGGTTTTAGGTAAAGTCAGTGGCTTTTGCCTTATTATGAGCAATGTAGAGTGTGTGCTTGTAATGCCTTAATAACTTTCTACTATGCCCTCCTATGCATGTGTTACTGGAATAGCTTAGTTGTTATTGCTTGGTTGTGCTTAATTGATTGTGAAATTAATTTACCTATGCTGTGGTATAGCTTGTTTGGTTGTTGATTCTTAGCTTTTGCAAGGCCTTACTCATAGGAAAAAGGAGTAAATGTGCGACTAACTCGTCTAGGGTAGTGGTAGATTATGATGAGGAGAGGTTCGTGTCGGTAAAGGCTCAGGATAGATAAAGTGGATATTAGCACCTTATATGGAGTGGATCCGGTAGATATGGAGGAGTTTAATCATCTAGAGTGTGTTGAAGGCCTAAACGAGGCCATGATCATTAGGATATACCTTGTTAAGGTCGAGTGGATGGAGGGTAGGCATTTATTCCACACACTGCCCATGTGTGTTCTAGCAGAAGTATTTCACTTTAGGGAACTTGAGGCCATTCAGACATTCAACCTCTTGCAGTACTTAGGTTGTCATTCTTCCTTATGCACTCTATACTAACATACTGTTAGACTTCGAGCACCTTGTTTATTCAAACATCATACACATTGCCAAGGTGAGGCAACCTTCCTTTAGCCATACATACTTTATTATTGAGTTATGTAAGAAAGTTGGGCTGGATACCAAGGAGCATTGTACGATGGAGATTAGGTTGAGTAACATTATTTGGCATCCCAAGAGATCTGATGCTCTAGTAGATTTGGTGGATAAAGGCAAAGGAGTTGGCGATGAGGAACTAGGTGTGGAAGAAGCAGCACAATAGCTAGAGTGGCATGGACCATAGACTTATAGGCTTTCCACCTTTAACAGACTAGATAGGTTGGGTCATGTTGTTTAGGCATTGCGGAGGGCATATGGTGGACTAGAGCTGCACCTTGATCTATTAGACGATACAATTTAAAGTAGATTTGAGCAGCTAATCAGATTTATGATGGAGTTTCAAAGGAACATGACCTAGTACTTCCATTAGATCTACCCACATATTTCATTTTACATGGCACATATGCCTCTTGTTAAGTTATATCCGCCCTACCACTCATCGAGAGATAAGACTCCATAGGACCCATCAGCCGAGGAGTGATTGCATTGCCACTTCATTCCCTCAGGTTGTTCCTTTTCTTTTTTTCTTTTTTTTTGTTTTTTTCTTTTTCAAGTTTATTTGTATTTTGTTGCATTGAGGACAATGCAACACTTAAGTGTGGAGGAGTAGTGGATCTTGTACTTGTTGGCTAGTGATGTTGATTTTAATGGATTTAACTTGATGTTTTTATTTAATTTTTATGCCACTGATGTATTTGTTCTTGAATGCTTAATTTGGACAAAACTAACAAAAATGATAAGGAGCAAGTAATGAATTTCTATTAAATGTGGTCTATTATTGTTATGGATTGATGATGATTGATTGATATTGCAGTCATTGTACTTAATTTGTAATGAATTATTTTGAAATTATGCTTTTTGGTTGCATGATTAGGAATTATTTTAGGTATGTTAAGCTTTTGGCTTGATTTTGTAGCAAGAGTCCTACACATTTACACTGTACCTGTAGCCCAAAATGCTTGATTTCCTGAGAGGTACTATCATATAGGAATGGATGATTAATTAGGAACATAATTCTTGCTTTAATGTGTTAGGACACCTTTAGAGAATGAACAAGAGTAATGAAAAGGGATAAAAATAATATAAGCAATTCTTTAAAAATTGTTTTTTGCCTTTGTCTTGCATTTAAGCCTATTACGCTATCTTGTTGATTTTTTCCCTATAACTTTATTGTTGAACTCGAACAGGAAAAAAAATTAGGGAAACATGGTTGAAAAAAAGGAAGAGAGAGAGGAAGAAAAACGGAATAACAAAATTTGGAAAGAGTGAGCATGAGCGTAAACATTCTATCATGCTGGTTTATGTTATTTAGTAATTGGAATTGCATAGAGATGCTTGTTCTTTCTAGCATAAAACAATCACTAAACCATGAGAGTGGTTGGCATCCTTTGGTTGTTATAGATTGAGTAATTGGGGAAGTGCGGTAACCCTTGTGCTCCTTTACATTAAAAGGCTTTCAACATTCTAAGGAAACATTAAAGAGCTCATTGAAGACTGATGGAAATATGTGTGGGGGGAGAAAAAAAAAAGAGAAGAGAAATGGGTGATGTGAATTCTACCAAGTTCTAATCCTTTTCTACTTGATGTAGTCCATGCCTTAAAGTCCAATTGATTATCTCTTGGATTATTTAATTTCTTTTGAAAAAGGTGGACTGATTGCATTAAGGTTAGTTGTCTTGTGATTGATTGTATCATTTGTGATAGAACCATCTAGAGTTAGGTGTTTAGGAGTGAGATATGCCACACACAAAGGACTTCTTAAGAATGAAATTGGGTTGAAACACTTGTACTTTTGAATGATCCTATGAATCATGTGAGTTTTTCATTTTAGTATTGTGAGAAAGGCCTTCTCGGCTGTAAATAGGAATCATGCAATTGCACGGAGGAGAGCAAAACATTCTAGAATTGTCCACACTTGGCACTCATTATTGTGAGAAGCATTGGCATGACCATGAGGTGAAACTCCACAACCACGAATTAGGCAGCAATAGATTCCAGTGCCTCGCAAAACTCAGTCACACTGGCGAGATTGGATGTCAAAATGTCAAGCTTTGATAGAGCAATTGTGGAGCGGATTGCAAAACTACACCAATTGTGATTTTTCATAGATAGACTCATCTTTTCCTCCTCTACTCAACTCTACATGTAAAAAGAAACTATAATCCACACAGAAGAAGGTCTACAGATGACAAGCAAATTTTGTGAGGCTCAAACAATTGGCTTAGAGAGAAGGTAAATTTCTTGGAGGCAAATACGCAAAGATTGGGATAGATCTTATTCATCTCATCTCTTAGACTAAGGATTCTTTGTTTCTCAATTTTTGAGACGATGTTGGATAAGATTAGTTTAGCATTGATTTGTTTTGTAATTTTTATGGTTTGCTAAATTATTTTCTGGGACCTAGTTTTTGTGATAGACAATAGATGCATAAATTTTCCTTTGATTAATTGTCCTTCCATTTGTTATTTGTAATTGATACTTTGAATTGTGATTAAAGGAACTAATCACCCCTTTAATTAATCTGTGATTATACAGGGAATAATAGGAGTGAAACCTATACATTAGACATTCAATTGTGAATATTAATCCTATAAGAATAACAAAAGTGACATTGTATGATTAGTGTGGACTCATATTATTAATCACTGAATTCATAACTTGACTCGATTAGGCTAGGAAAAACCCACTAATATCTTGAGTAAAAGGTTCTAGGAGAATTTAGGAAAATATCTTGAAGATTTTAGGATTAGCAATCCAAGAAAAACAAATTAAACTGATAATTAACATAAGGAATTCATCATTTTGAGTCAATCACGTCACAAAGGAGTAGATTTCCTAATCACTGACATTTGTTTGTAGTATTATTTCTACAAGTGTTTTCCATATATATCATTGTTTACTTCTTTCATTATCTTTTCTGTTTCATTTGAGTTACTTGAATAGATTTAACTAATGAATACTCAATTATATCAATAGGCATTAACCCCTTCCTCGTGGATACGATATTTATGTTTATCAAGAACTATCTTTTTATTATTTATTACGTTGGTGTGGGCCAACATGCATCAACAATCCACTAAAAAATAATTATACATCTATGAAAAACCAATCCAAAACAATATACATTCATCCACACACATCTTAAGTCAATGATCCATCCATAACATCCATTCATATAATTATACATCACATGTATGACTTTATAAATACATTTAATAACTTCCCTGTAACTTACGTATCTCATGACTTAGTTCTTATTTGTGAAAATAACCTTTTTAAACAATCTAAAATTGGGGAAAGCAAATTTTCAGCCTCCACAAGCCATCTCACAAGTGCTGGAACCCTACCTATGATTATAGAAACCCTTTCTGCAAATGCAATGCGATAGAGTTTACCATTTTGTCACAATCGACTCTAATATTGTGAGACACCTTCTAGCAATATCACATAGACATTTCACAATAGCGAGACACCTCCCCATGATTGTGAGTGGATGTTTCTTAATCATGAACTTTGATAGCAAAGCGCAATTGATCTTTTTACGCTTAGGGTTTCAATTTTTACACCTTTTCCTAATTCAAAACATGCACAAAACAATTCTGTATGCATAAAAAGTATTAAATACATTTTAAAATTAAATGTAAAACAAAAATTAGCATAAACCACAACAAAATCATTAAACTTGGTGATTATATAAGGAAAACAATAGGTCTGATACCCCTATTGGGTCTCATCAACTTTGGAGTGGAATTTTTCAATTTGTAAACCATACAAATCAGAATGTGCGTAGAAGAATAATAAAACCAAACCCAAACTGCTTTCATCAAATAACACACATAAACTGAATAAATTTTAAAAATGCATAAAGTTTATCTCCTAGAATCATATTCCAGTTGAAACAGATGTGTGACCTACTAGTCGCAACCCTCAAGACACAATCTCTTGTTAGTCAATAGAGCTACAGTGTGAAGAAGCGCATTGAAAATCCTCCATGAATTCTCTCTCAAGGACATGACACAAACTCTTTGGGTATGGAGGTTTTAAGACATGAAAAAAAAAAAAAAAACAAGAAGAAGGCTAGAGAGCCTTTTCTTTCTTGCTTAGGGAGGGGTGATGAATTTTTTGGTATTTTTTAGATTGATTCTGATTTCTTATAATTCAAAATTCTTCTAAATCTATTTATTTCTAAGACATAGTATTCTACACTTGATAAGATTCTTATTCCCATGTATAGTACCTAGGGCACATAGGGTATGAACTCCATGGGCTTCAAACATGGTCATTTAATTCATTCAAGGCCAAAAATGTGTAATTATTAATTTAATTAATAATTAAATCTCATTTATATCTTCTCCTTTAATTTAATTTATCTTACTAATTTAATTGAAGGCCCAGTATGCCTCTAATTGAGAATCTCATTATTAACAAGTATAATGGAAAATTTATTTGGTCCAATCCAATTGCAACCAAATTAATTTCTTCATAAGATTTCTCAAATTTCATTCAAGCCCCTGAACCAAATTACCAACCCATTCTTATTCTAACATTTTGTGTGTAACTCTTTAAGTCCATCATTAATTGGCAACGAATATAATTCAAAGGATATGAGTAATGCCTAGCCTACAACCCATATTATAGTCCAATTAAGACAATGTGAATAGATCACATGAACCTTCCTAATTGCAAATATCACGCAGCACAAGCTTTTTCTTTACTTTGTCCTATAGAATAAGAGCCATGAATTTAGCTAAACTCAATAGCTCAGTCATGTAACTAAATCAATATTGCCTTGTGAGACTAATGTCTTATCAGAAAGTCCTTTCCAATCATACACTACCTTGACCAAAGATTTTTCTCTCATGGAATATCAATCACATAGGACAAATGTCTTACTTACTTGAAAGGAGACAAATCTCTTATTAAACATATACATTCCTCTATATACATTCGAACAATGATATGCTAGGCTTGTGACCTTATCTCATATCAGTATAGATGTTGGTACTAATATCCTAATAACATCCTAATCATCATACGTACAAGAAAATCATGTAGTTTCGAGTTTAAGGTCCACACGCACTTAGTACGATTGCAAAATAACACGTTGAGAGTAAATAGTGACTAATGCCCTAATGATATTGACATCCTATTAAGTGTGACTAATACCTTATCTCATATTAAGATAGATGTTAACCCTAATGCCCTAATGACACCCTAATCATCATGTGCACAAGACAACCATGTAGTCTCAAATTGAAGGTCCACTACACTTAGTACAATAGCAAAGCAAGACATGGACAGTAAATAGTGAATTTCATGTGTCTGTTTCATACTTTGATTCAAAGTTTAGATACTTATTCTCTAATAACGTATCCATATAAATGTTTCTTAGTATCTCAGGCTAAATTGCATTACATTCATTATACAAATACAAGGTGTTCAAGTTATATCAATTCTCTAATACCCATTCATGGAGTCTATGACTCATGAATAAGTTTTATTAATTGTGTAGTAAGAATCCTTGTGTCAATATTCATAACCCATATGAATAAGACTCCTTAATGTAATCACTTATGCATATGCATAACTTCACACTATACAAGTTTTATGTGCATTAACAACTGCCAAAATATTGATATAAGAAAGATTAATATTTTAATAATTCATTAAAAGTTTACATATACAATCAATATCTCTCGTATGCTATTAACATTACAAGGTATATCACTAGCAAGGTTGGTTATGAAACTTAACTTCTCTGCATTGTATGCACCTTTTCATAGTTCTCTCCACATTATTCTTTTGTCGTGGCCAATGAAAATATTCCTTCAAAATATTTTGGTGGCACCAAAGTATCCCATCAAACTTTTATAGTAAGCCTCTTAAATGAGCAACTCTCACAATGAACATAGTAGAATGCACAATTTATTAATATAGCATAGGTATTTATCAAGCCAAAAATTACTTGTTGTGAGCACACATTTTGGTCTACACATACACAGCCAAAATTAGGGTCTCTAACATAAAATCCCTAATATGCTCAAACCCTAATAATCAAGTGTCTAGTGTGCTAAATAAACTGTTAATCATAAACTCCTTCAACCTCAAATAGTGTTTCTATGACTTCAATGCCCAAACTAAAAAATATAATTACTTATCATAAATGGGATAAATCAATGCAACACCATTAATCTTTTCATTGAAGTAGGCATTGTTCTTCTTTTCTTGCATCAAAATTGGTCCAATATCTACACCAAAAGCATTACACTCAATCTCAAATGTATTATTAAAATATGGAAAAGATAGTGAAGAGCCATGTGTAGGCTTGTGCTTGCGAGCATTGAATGCCTACTACTGAATTTTAACTCATTGGAACTTCTAATTTTTCTTGATTATGGTTGAGAAGGGTGTAGCAATAGTGCTAAAATGTCACATAAAATGTTAGTGGAAGCTAGCTACTTAGGAAAACTCCTCACTTTGGATACGGACATGGGAACTATCCACTCTTATATAGCATTGATCATATTTTCATCCACCTATATTATTTGTGGACTAACAACAAACCCTAGGAAAACACTATGATCAACACAAAAAATACACTTCTTCATGTTAGTGTATAACCTCTCTCATCCCAAGACTTCATATACACTATGTATATGCTCAACATGATCACCTAATTTTGGCTATATGTTAACATGTAATCAAAATAGGCAACTACAAACATGCCAATAAGTGTACACAAAACATGATTCATTAGTTGCAAAAATGTACTTGGTGTATAAGTAAGTACAAAATGGCATTACAAGCTACTAATATAATTAAATTTTCTCTTAAAGCTTGTTTTCCATTTGTCACCTTTACACAATCTAACCTAGTGACCACCCACACGTAAGATCTATCTTTAAAAACAAAGTGGTACCATGCAATTCATCGGGTAAATCATCTAAGGTACGGGATAATGATGCATTATCATAATGGTGTTGACAACCATAAAATCAAAACTCATGCATCATTACCGATCCTTTTTTTTTGCACAAATAGTATTGGGATGGTGCATAGACTCTAACTCTCTTAGACATAACCCTTACTTGTCAAGTCCTCCACTTACCTTTAAATCTTCCTTGTTTCTTCAAACTTGGTCTTTTGTGCAAGCTTCTTCAATGTGGATGCTCCCAGAATGAAATCTATGTGATGCTCTATCCCTCAAATCAATGACAATCCACTAAAAATCTCCTCTAGAAACATGTTAGTATACCCCTACAACACAAACTACAACAAATGAGAGGGATAATATGACATCAATAGATATATAATATAACTCATTGTACATCAAAAGTACAAGGGACTTCTTAGCATTAATTGTTAGCCTCACATCCCTCATCAAAGCTAACTTACAGTCTTTTTCCTTTTCTTTCTCCTCTTTCTTCTTTTCCCTTTCTCTTAAACCCTCTTTTCTTTTCTTTTTCGTCTTAATCTTTAACTCAAACTACTTCTGTATGTATGATTAAACCAAATATACTTTTTAGGGTTAAAGGAATTAGTGTAATCATCTTGCCATGAATTGTGAATGAGTACTGGTTAGTTAGTGCCTTACATATAACCTTCCTTCAAACTATCAAAGTCTACTGAGTAAAATATGATAGGCCTACATTGAAACCACATCACAAATCACCTTATCCTTGTAGGTACCTATCATGAAGCTTACCAACACCTGCTTCAACACCTTAACCTCTTCACTATTATTTAGCATTGTAACTTATATAGTCTAGTGCGATCTTTCATAAATAGAGCCAACCTCTCAATTAGCATCATACTCTTCATATGGCTCTCATTAGCCACAATCAAACTTCAAGTTTACCATTAATCAAGCACTGGGTATAAAAAACGGTCTCTCTTTATGCATCTTCTATCTTTTCCTTTATTTAGGTACTTAACGCTCTCATCACCACCAACCAAACTTTTTCATATCCCTCACACAAGTCTCCCTCATCTAATATAGCTTTTGCCAATGATGGTATCTCATTTTCAATGTCATGCTCCTTATTGATCACAAGCTTTCTAGTATTAGTAACCAGCATGATCCTCTTGTTAGGACACTATGTAGCAATTCTTTGACACTTAAAATAAATTAGATGAACTAAAAGGGATAGATGCAATTACCTTAGGTGTAGTCCTAGCTTTTAATAGTGCTCAATGCAAGTGTCTTGTCCTTCCTTTTAGGGAAGGACCTCCCAACAATACTAGGATAGAATGTGGAGCTGCCTCTCTTCTGCGGCTACCTCTTTACCTTAGTCACCTTATGCACCATTTGCTTTAGCTCCACATGCTGTAATAACCCCACCACATCAACATTATCTTGGAGCAGTCCGCTCAAAAAGGGTGTCATGGTAGCATCCCAATCCTTTACTATATTAGCTCGCATCATTGCCATCTCAAATTTCTGGTTCTAATCCTCAACACTCTAATTACCTTGTGTTAATATTTGAAAATGTTGATAAACATCTTAGTGGTTGGGGCTCAGCAAAAATCTCTTTCTAATGGCCACCTTAAACTTAAACAACATACAAATTAACCTCTTTCTAGTTCTCTTTCTATTGATGCATATCTAATCCCAACATATAATAGCATAATTTGTAAATCCCACTACAAATGGCTTTCTGAATAGTAATGGCAATTAAATATCAAGTCAATTCTTCTTTCCCACTCAAAGTATGCATTACGATTAGAACATCATTAGAAGGAAGCTATCTATAACTTCTTTCCATTCAAAACCTCATCCACATTATCTCTTTAATGATGTCTCCTAGGTACCTCATCAAAATTGTACCCATCATCATCATCATTCAACCCAAAATCATAGTCATAGTTGTATGAATTTTATCTCCTCAACATAATAGGATGTTCATGTTTATCCCTGGGCCACCTAAATTGACACCACGTGCCATAATCTATTATGCATGCTCTCCATGGTCTTGGAGATCTTCCTCCATTCCCCTATAAGCATCTCTATCACCCTAGTCCATATGATGACTAGCCATTTGTAGAGATTAGTAAGAATACATAAATAATAATAATGAAAAAAACCTCACCACCTCCCATACTCACACCTCTCACATACGATTTCTTAGGCAATCATTTCTAGCTTCCACTCGTGTGTCAAATGACATTCAAAATAATCTCACCCAGCACCAATTTCTTATACCCTCCTCATGTAATTTGAGTATGGTCCCAATAATTCAAGTGACACACAACTAAGTGTAAGGTGAGAATGGCATGATCAACTACTAATAGGTATAAGTGACCTTGTAGGAATGAAAAGGGCTTAAAATAATTATTGAGTGGACAATGTAAGTCCAAGAAATGGCTCCCCCAAAATAATCAAACCTACACTGCAATTTTCTCTTTTTTTGCCTAACCTTTTTTTTTCTTGATCTTTTTTATTTCTTTTTATCTCTTCTCTTTTCTTTTCTTCCTCTTCTTTTTTCTTGTTTCCTATTTTTTCTCCTTTCTATTTTCTTTTTTTTCGTATTTTTTACAAAACAAAGACTAATTTAAAATTGGAAGGAACAAAATATTGAAACAAAGCAAACCAGCCCAATCCAATGAAAAAAGCCTAACTAGATAAGTTGAAGTTGGCCCAACTAAATTACTATTCTCCCAAAGCCATCTTCTCTTTATAGGATTAGGGTGGATAAATAATTTTATATGGGCTAATACCATGTTTACTTTAAAGGATAAAAGCCCTTGATTAATAAAAAGTTTGGTATAAGACACCTAAAATTAAATTATCCAATCCAACATATGTGATAAAATAGTCCATCAAAATAATCCTTCTAGGCCATGTTCACTTTGAATAATTAGGTTAGATAAATTATTTTATCTAGCCTAATCAAGTCCAATATGAAACAACTAAAATGGAGGATAATTAATCCCACGCATTAAATGTAATTAAATAATTTTTCAAAAAAATCTCATTGGACTTTAATCCTATCTTTAAAAGTGAGCATGTCCTTAGGCTCGTACCCTATGCATTAAAGTGAATCTGACCTAAGTGAAAGTGTTTGGTCCACACTATTCTGGCCCAGCAACAAATTCAGCCCAACACTCCTTTATTTATTTATTTATTTTTATTGAATCTTTTGACCTAACTCCAACTAGGCTGATTTTGGCCAAGTATAATATTTTTTTTTCTCTTAGCACAACTCCTTGGCCTAGATAACAATTTCCTTTCTTTGCATTTAATACACCTCCAACTTGATTAGTGTTTTTAGTTGGGGAAGCAATGGTGGTGCTATGCTAAAACATGGCTAGAAAGTGTTAGTGAACAAAAGGCAATGCTAGGCGAGGCTTGGGGTGTGGCAGTGCCAACAATAAGAGCATGAAATCGGCAGCGTGACACATAGAATTGTTGTAACTAATTCGACCCTAAATTTAACGTCCAATAGTCAATTTTCTTTGAATGATATTGGTGCTAGCTGGCAGTAGGTGCAGACAATGACCATTGCGAAAAGAGGTCTTAGCTTCTACAGTGGCTAGGCAACAATGACAATGCTAAGGTTTCTATCAGTCACATTTCCAATCTACTTCAATCTAATAAAGTTAGCCCTGTTTACAACTAATATGATTAAAGGTAACAACATAAGTGAAAAAATGATAGAATTGGTGCAATCAAACCCATTTCAGATAATGGGGATGTGAACCATGCACTAAATTGCCTAACTTAACATAATGGAATCAAAATTAAACCTAACAAATATGGTCACAATCAAAACATCGAATACTTGATTTACACATTACTAATCACACAAGACTCATTCAAATGACTCAATTTGAGTGATATGATTCACCAAAAATTGATTAAAAAAAATAATTTCTAGGAAATTAAGGAAAACTCTCAATTAATTGGAAAACACTCTATCCAAAAAATGGAAAATAATTAATATTTATAAGTGACAATCTGGGTTGTTGGCTTCTCTAGAAACAAAGACTAGTGGGCCTAAATTACATATGGCCCAATTACTTTGGCCAAGAATTAATTTTCCTAATCCTCCAAATTTGAATCTTCCCTCCAATTCAAGACATTCATCCAATAATTCTCTTTGGGCTTTTAAAATTTGTTTTCATGATTCACATCCTCTTGATTTTTTGATTTTTTTTTTTTGGCACAAGCATGATTGTTGTATCGTTGAGCTTCTTTGCGTGAGCATAAGTGATAGGTCTTACTAAAACCTCTAGAAGATTCTCTTGGTCAACTAATATGACAACGTTAGAAAAATAGTCTTGTAGCGAATTCATCCATCGAACACCCGTCCAAGTTATCTTGACTGATATTTAACACCCTCGAGAGAGGAAACTTGTTATCAAATGTCAAAGTTGAGGCCAAGAGGGAATCTTTGTCAAGTTGAGGCAAGGTGACTTGTAACTTAGCGAAGCTAAACTATAAATATGTCAAAAAAAAGTTTAGAGCCATAAGGTTTGGCATAGGCGAGTATAATTTAGCTAGGGAATCTAGCTTGAGTTGTAACTTGTTGTAACACTTTCTATAGTGGAATATTTTTGGACGTGGCTCTACAGACATTGGAAGATTATCTCTCAAGTGTCTCTATTTTAATTTTCAGCTATGTATTGGTTACTTGTCATAATAATTCTTGCAAAAATAATATCCAAACATACCAACACGTGAGAAACGTGATTATAGCAAAATTATATTAAAATTAAAGGAATGAAACACTTAATTTGAAGTTAATATGCTACTATCCAAATTATACCAATTTATATCTCTACACACACACACACATATGTATACTTGTTTCATTTGCATTATTCATATGATGTGTGCGTTACATTGTAATTTTTGGTAAGGTGTTGCAAATCTATGCATATAGAATAGTTGTGATGTTGCAATGCCAAATAAGGAATCACAAATAAATAAATAAGCCAAAATCAACATTTGGTAACACAATTTGGAATAATCCTCCTATGAATGTGAGGTCCTTACCCAAAAAACGAGTTCCAGTAACTCATATAAACAACTTTATAAAGCAAGACATTCGTTTAGCACTCTACTTGACGTCAATCCATCGGTGCACCTACACAAGCTATCTCTTATTTTAAGCCTAAGCCTAACTTCCCATGTAATCCCAAACTCTTTCTTGATGTGAAAATATCCCTCACTCAAATTCTTGCTAACAATATCACTCAAATCAATACATCTTAAGTATATAAGATACAAATTGAAATAAATCTTACAAAGCTCACTTAATTCGATGGGAAGGCTTACACAAGTCTTGTACAACTTCTAAATTATATAAGCAAGGTTGCCTGGTAAATTCCACAATTTATGGGGCTACAATTAGCGTAAATCTTTGCATCAAATCGAACAAGATATTATTCTTCTCTAAATTTCCCTGATGTCCCAATAGAAGTTTGGCCTTCCTCCTATTGCTTCCACAAATAAGGTATAGATAAGTTTATTATATGTTGACCTTCATCTTTGGACTCCTAAAAATATGGAAACTAAAGATTATATAATTTTCTTAGATGACATGGACTCGTATACATAACATGGATGACATTTAGTGCCACATTATTGCCACAAAGCCAAAAGCTACCTATCTTCTCCTTTGATATTGTGTGACACAGCCTTATTCAACCAATCAATTCATCAAGGTCCCCCACCATAATTTTTTAAAGAATCATCACTAACAAGACTTCAAATAGGCAAATTCAAAATAAACCAAAAACAATGAGACTAAACGGCTCCTCAACCCCAAGTTGTAACATCAACAGCATAGATAAAAATTATCTCTAAGTGTTTCTAAGTGTAGCAAGTTTGGTAGTGATATTCCATCAATAGTTGTTCATGATTACTTTTGGAGTTGCAACATTCCAATAAACATTAGAAGTTATAACATCAACTCACAACATGCCAACAAAACTAGAATAGCTACTTCAAATCAGAAGCAAAATGTAATAAAGGTCAAAATAGTAAATACCATAACAACCCCCCTCAACATTGTAACATCCATATTATGGCACATAGATTGACAAACTTAATTATAACTTTATTATCTCCCATTTTATTTCAAAAAATGTCAAAAAAGGCTAGGACAAGATGATAAAAGAAGTCGAATAGTACCTGTTCATGGTGGGAGGATTGTTGGAATATCATCAATAGGTTAGACATAAGAAATAGAAATTTAACAATCTTTCCCAAACATGCACTTTGTGTATCCAAACTTATTAAGGATCTCCAACATGTTTCAAAATATTGAAGTAAAATTCTTGTGCAAGTCTGAGGTTGATAACTTTGGGTTTTAAAAGATTTTTTAATAATCAATTATTAGTGTTTTTATAGCATGCTTTCTACTTTAATTATAAACAAATTCATGACATATACTTAAAAACACTATTCTTGCATTCTAAGTTTATTTTGGGTGATTTAGAATGAAAATTTTGAATTGAGAGCATTCCATATACTTAGAATTATTTTTATCATTTTTCTTTCGTGATTGTGAGATGGAGAGCCACAATCATGAGGAGTGGTTTAATAATTTCAAGATGACATTATGAAGGACTCTATTTCAACTAGGTTTGCAATTGCAAGGAATAGATCTACGATCATAGGAAGATGTTATGCAATCATGGGAGAGTTTGCCACAAAAACCCATCTCTGTTGTGAGTGGTCTCCACAATCGTAAATTTAGAAACCACAACCGTGGGGGATGTTCTTTTAGTAGTGAGATGGAAAGGGAGAATTAGAAGTAGCTCACTATCAGTGCTCATTATCGTGAATGAAAAGTTCTCAATCACAATGGGGAGTCTCACAATAATTGATTAGGTTGAAGAGGATAGTCGGATTCAAAATTTTAGGGAAAAAATTATCATTTCCATCTTGTACTCAATCTTAAGTATAAAAAAAGGCTTCTAAATACCTTGGAAAGAAAAGAATATGACTTTTGAAGAATAGAATTGTAACTTTGGAGAGGAGACATCAACTAAAGGAGGCAAACTAAGGAAGCCATGCACCTTGACCAGACATGCATCATTCTTGCATCTACTAGACTAAGAATTCTATTTACTTTTCCTTTGTTTTTGAGATAGTGTTGAAGATGGTGAACTTAACTTTGATTATGATTGTTTTATCCATGGATTTCTAAATTTATTTCTGGTACCTTGTGATTGTGATAAAATATGAATGAATGAATGTTATTTTGATTAATTGTATTTGTTCTTATTATTTACAATTGATGAATTAAACTGCTATTAAAGAACTTGATCTTTAATTGATTTGTGACTGCAAGGAATAACAAGATTGAAACCTGCATGTCGGACCTTTGTTTGTAAACATTAATTATGTGATAATAAAGGGATTGAAACTATAGAATTTGTTTAGGAAAAACCTAGTTAATCATTGAATTCATGTCTCAACTTTATTAGGCCTAGGAAAACCCTACTTGATCTTAAGTTGAAGTTTTAGGAAAGTCCAAGAGGATATCTTAAAGAATTTAAGATTAACAATTTATGACAAGGTAATTAAACCTATAATTAATATAAGCTATTCATCATTTTGTGTCATCACATCACTAAGGACTAGAGTTTGTTATCATTGGTATTTGCTTTGTAGGTTGTCTACTTTTCAAGTTTGCTAGTTGTTACTTCATTGTTTAGTTCATCTATAACTTTCCATACCACTTCCACCTGTGAGAGCTGGTCTAACTATTAAACATGAAATTAAATCAATAGATATAAACCCTATCCTTGTAGGTACGACATCTATACTCACTGAGTGGTGCCCTTGTTCACATTTTACACATCATCATTTTACCTTTGATGGATGTGCATGACACGCATCACAGTTAGGGGTAAAAATGTCAAGATAAGTTGAAACTTTGAATAAGTCAACATTTTGAGCATGTCAATTGACCTTAGGTCACTGTATTTCCCTGCATCCATCCTATTTTCTACAATAAAGGCAAAAGCAAAGACAAACCTTCTTTGTTCTTGATTTTCCTTAGTACAGTTAAATATTAAGCTTTAGATATATTGTTTCCTTTCTTCCTTGAGGTGACTAAGGAGAATGTCTTTTATTTCTTTTTCTTTGGTGGTTTTGGGGATTCTCCTTTCTCAACTCATACAGCTTGGGATTCTCACCTTTTTAACCTCCAACATTCCCTAGAAAGGGTTTCGATAAGTTGCTTATGTTGCTTTCCTCTAGTTGTGTCATCATTAATTTTAATCGTAGACAATGGTCGTGTTTTAATGACAAAGAGACTATCCCGACCACTCATCACTACATTATCATAAGATTTTCTACCTACTCGTGGGTTTCCATCTCATGTTTTAGTACATATATTTGTGTGTCATTTTAGATTTGACTCCATGGGACTAAGTTTTTTATTCTAATGTAGCTCCATGATCTTCAAGAAAAACAAAATCGACTTCATAAGGCACAATTATCCTATCATTTAGATTTTGTTGTTTGGAATCTTCAAGAATTTCAATTAAAGTTAAGTATCATTGGAGTATGGTGGGTTTGATGTTAGAACATTAACCAATTGGCCAAGGGTGAAGAAGTCTTGATTTTCTATGTCTGTTATATTGTTCAAGATAGAAATTGCAAAGTGCAAGAACTTTAAAAATGTGATAAAAGAAGAATAAATCTAGTCTTTAATTATATGGAAAAGAGAAAGAAATCAAAGAGTTTTTAGGAGTCTTTGATATAAAGGAAAGAGGGATTTTGTCACAATTAGACACCTACTCAAGAAGGAAAGTGAATAAGTTGACTTTCAATAATCTTTCCCTCCAAAAATATGTCGTCTCTTTCCTTTTATTTTTATAGTTCATGGACCATGCTTTAAAGCAAGTAAAAGCCCAATATTTTAGATTCCATTAATGATTACAAGCCCTTTTTGGCTGTATTTGATGGTAATGGATCCTCAAATAAAACTTCTAAAATTTTTTAGGTTTACCGTATCTTTGATCAAACTTCGTCAATAACCACTTTAAAATAGCTCATGTTGAAACTTGCTTTCTATAAGGTATGGAGAAGGTAAAATTTCTTGCCTACCTTTTCACCTAAATTTTTTAGGCCACCTGAGTGTTCGAACTTGCTTGCCATGCAACATGGAAAGAGTGCACTGTACCTCTACCTTTTTCATCCAAATCTTTCTAATTAACTTTTTGCCTCCAATTTGCTTCAAGAATATCAAGCAAGTCCTTTTTTCATTAATATGATGCATCACAAAAGCAAATTGTTAAACTATAAATATCAAAGTTTCAATCAATACTCTCATATTAGGATATTCTTTTGAGACCTATTTCTTCCTTTTTTTCTCTGGTGTTGTAACCAAGCTCATAAACACCAATTGCAACCTACTTTGTTGATTCCTTTAGAAAGTTCACCTCAAAACATGCAGCTTCATTGATATCAAGGTTTTCAGAGAAACCTATTTCATGATTATCCTTTAAAGACTTATCAATACCAAGAATATCCACAAGCTTCGCTTTTCCTAAATTAAATTTCTCCAAGGTTGCCCCTATCATTTGAGCCCTCAATACAGCTTATTGATATAGTTTATTTATTGGACCATGTTCATTTCATAGTTATTCACACATATACTCCAACTCTTCATTCCTTTCTTTTTATGCTTCCTCATTACTTTTTCAGTCCCATGATTCACTATGCAATATCAACATTTTATCATACATAAATTTATATATAGATATCAATTCTTCTTGAATGATTCAACAATTACTATTATTGTTGCAGTTCGACGGTGACTTTACTTTAATCTGATGGAGACTCTAGTATTGCAATATTAGCTACCATAACCTTGTTCTTCCCTTTAATGCTATTGAAAGCAACAAGGTGGTTCATTTAGAATTCTTTCTTAGACTCTTTAAGTCATCTTTGCTCTAGTTCATTTCCATTGAAAAGGATATTTCCACACTATGCTTAGACCTGTCCAAAACCTCCACACTCATAGCATTGAATACCTCTTCTTTGCACATCAACCTTTTGCTTCCTCTTGTTCTTATTGGTGCCTTTATTAGGTCTTTTGAAGTTGTTTTGAGTAACTCATTTGTCTTTCTTTATCAATTTTGATCACCTTTATTGCAATCTTATCATCAATGTTGTAATATTCATTTTAACTAGTTCATTCAATCTTTAGTGCTAGCTCATTTTCTATTTTAGCTTACATCATATTCACCTCATAGGTCTACAAGAAGCCTATTAGTTCATCGAGTTTCATGTTTTTTATGTTGCAAGCCCTTCATTTGTTTCCACCTTATCTAAAAACATTTCAAGGAGCGACTTTAAGGTTTTTTGAACAAGTTTTATCTTAAAGTATCTCTTGCTAAGTTGATTGGACTAATTTGCAGTATCCATAAGCTTTCTATTGAAATTTGCAATAGTCCCATCCTCTTCCATTGTCAAGCTCTTGGATTAAGAAGCCAACATTCATAGTTCTGGATATTCTCAAACCGTTAGTTTCTTATTAAATATTTTGAAGAATATCCCGAGTTTCTTTACTAGTTTCACAAGTTGAAATGAGCTTTAATTGCTCATCACCTACCCATGTGAAAATTGCATTATTGCTTTTGAGTTTGTGAGGGTCGTCTTTTCTTTATGATTGGTTCAATCCCTCACATCCTTAAGAACTCGTTTTCTATCAATTGTTGTGATGGGAGGATGCCATCCTGCAAAGATTGAATTCTAGGATTTCCATCTAAAGACTTAATGAAAGCTTTCATTTAGGCTTTGCCAATAGGAGTAACTTAATCATTCAAGTGGAGAAGGATGCACAACTAAGGGACCTCCCTTAATGATAATCATCTAACTAGGTACACCAAAATCTCACCTTATTGAAAACTAAGTCGCAAAAGGAGAAGCAATTGCAAACAACTTTAATGAAAACTGAAAAAAATTAGCAGTACAATATATTTGAATTATTTCAATAATATTCTAATTAAATTAATTGAACAGAATAAAAAGTAAATGAATTTAAAAATAAAATATTAAAAACAAGGCTTATATAAATAACATTCCTATATTTTTCTTCAAAATAAAAAAAAACTAAGAGAAAAACCTTTAAAATTTTTGGAATAATTAGAAATAATTTTTTAAAACCAAAACTATGAAAATATAATTTTTACATATAAAATTAAATTTTTTGTTTTTAATCATCAAAAAAGTAGATTAAATGATATTTGATATCAAATAATTGTAAATTGGTTTAAATTATTTAAACAAAAATTATATTTATTTTATTTTATTTTATCATTTACCTTTTTTCACATCTACAACCACTCTTAGTTAGGGAGTGTACATAAGTCAAGCTCAGGTCAAGTTGGGACAAAATTTTAGACTCAAGTTTAGTTCACATCAATTAAGACTAATTCTAGTTCAAGTTCCATAAAGCTCATTCGAGCATGAGCTCCAATATTTTTGAGTTGTAATCAATTTGAGCTTGATGCCAAGACCTTGTTCCTTTAGTAAGCTTGTTGTACAACACTTAGTTCATTTACCATTTGAACTATTAACTAAGTCAATCTACTTCACTTACGTAAACTGAAATGGTGCAAGTGTGTGAAGAAATGTGATTAAAGAACTTGAAAAGATTGCAATTACATGTATGCAAGGTAAAAACACTTCTATTATTTGAAAGTTTTGATTGCAATTTGATCACTTGATGGTAAAAATGAAATTGTTATAGCTATTCATACTACTTCAATTCCTTAACAGACAATAGGGATTGTCCCAATCCAAAGGTACAAAATGACACTCTACAAAGTTCTACCACCTACTACTACTCTAAAGCTCTAGTACATGTTCCAAAATGTCCCGATAAACTTCCACTTTATACTAAGTTCCTACTACAACATTTAAAATATTCTACATTGTATGCAAGTACAATGTGCTTAGTACAACATTTTGGTAACCTTCATGTCTCAAAGTGCACGCAAAAGTGAATCTATCGGGTACTTGTAGTTGGTGGGGCATGACATCCACTACCATCTGGGTTAGTGATGCCATCATTGCCTCATCCGCCTTAAGCTAATCTTGAAACTACCACAAGTTATCTTTGCTTTCCCATGTTACCTCAAATTTGTAGCCCTTTCCACTTGATTAAGTACTGCATACTCGATGGCATGCCATACTTTCACACAACCTTTGAACTTAGCAACTCTTCAATCTCTTTGTTGAAAGACTTGGTTAAAACAAGAGGTGCTTGATGCAAATTCCCTTGGCTTGGGTTTTCCTTATTTTTGTAATATGGCTTCAACATACTCATGTGAAAGACCAAACGAATCTTCAATGTAGGTGAGAGATCAAAATGGTCAAATATCTTACCTACCTTGGCAATCACTAGGAAAGGTCCTTCTTACACCCTTACTACTAGTCCTTGGAGAATGCTCTGCAATGCTTTGAATCGTTGTGGAAGTAATTTCATAAATACTTTGTCTTCCACTCAAATTCCCACAGATGTCTATTCTTGTCAACCCACTTCTTCATCTTTAGCCAAGCTTTCTCCAAACTTGATCATGCTAAGCAAATTGCTCTTCCCATGACTTAGGCATTTTTAATGCCGCGAGACTCTTTCCCTAGGAGCCATTAGTTGACGTGAGTGGTGTCATCGATTGTTGTTCCGTCACAAGCTCAAACTTTTCCTTATGCCGTTGCTGCATCATAAGTTGTACCAGAATTGAGCTATGCCCAACAACTGAGTCCAAATTCTTATGTGCAAAGTTACATAAGGCCATAGGTTGAAGTGAAAGATTGGACCATGCCTGAAATGTGTTGGCAAGAGTTGTCACTTATTGGACCTAGCATGCTAAAAACTGTATGTGAAAGTTATATAGTGTTCAATGAAGACCGCAATCACCTGCTAGGAAAATTCTCAATGAAATTTCTATTTCCTACTTAAGCGAGTGTAAGATTTAAAAAATCTAATGGTAGGTAACCCGATTTAAAGTTCATAATCATGTAGTAACATATATTACAGCCTAAATACTAATCTTGTTTATTTTCTACAATTTTTTGTTATCTTGAATAATGTTTACACCTATTATTAAACTAATTGAGGCCAATGTGCTGATAGGACTCGAAAATGCTAGTTAGTTCCAAATTCTAAGAGTTGTTCTTGATTTATAGCACATCAACTATGTTTTGAAGGCCGATATCCCACCTGCAACTCTAATTTAGCTATTGGGAGGAAACATCTGTCTATAATGGCTGGGTCAAGAAAGAATTGAGGGTCAAGAGCTAAATATGTTGGCTATAACCAATCACCTTCGAAGAACTCACAGAATTATAAGAACTCAAAGGGGATCTTATGTCACCTACAAAGTTGTATGGTGAGAAAGGTCATATTGCAAGATATATGATATTTGAACTACTATTTAGAATATGCAAAAGGATTGAATCCTTTTCTTCTCATTCTAATTTATTCTCTCAATTTGTTGTCAACGAGATTCAATGCATGTTTTTCAAGTCCTTAGTAAGTTGTTGACTGCATAAGCCATTATGAGAGGTGATGGGAAAAGAGGTTATCTTACTGCGCCAAGCTCCTCTAGTGAAACTAAGAAAAAGCTTTTATTTCCTAAAGCAAGTAGGAGCGTCAAAAAGGCCATGGCTCCTAGTGATAATGGAAAGTGTTTCTACCATAGCAAAGAGGGCCATTCAAAGAGGAATTTGGTCAAAAGTAAAATGCTTGAAAAGCAAGAAATGGTGATTAATGTCAAAAGTGGGGAAAGTGTTGTTACTAGTGTGATTGGCACTACTTCCATTAAGTTATCATCCAGACATGTTTTAACCTTTCAATTGTCTCCTGTTGCCAAAAAATCTTAAAGATATTGTCTGTATACCTTAGTTGGTAAAAGAAGGTTATGAACTTTATTTTAGAGAAAATATGTAATATGTTTATTATTGTAACAAATTGGTTGACATCAAGTCATTGGTAGATGGCCTTTACAATAATTTAAATGATAAGCCTGTAATTAATGCCATTTCCAATGAACACATGAGAGATGACTTAAATTCCAAGCAATTGTGGCACCTTAAATTGGGCCATGGTGGAGAGGTGAGGATTAGGAAGTTGAAGAAAGATAAGCTTATTAGCTCAATGCAAGAGGAACCCTAACTAACTTGTAAGCCTTGTATCTTAAGTAAATTGCTAAGAGTACATTTAACAGGCATGTCAAAAGGGCGACATACTGATGTTTGTAGACCATTTAATGAAATGCCTAGAGGAGGATTATACTACTTCACAACCTATACTAGTGATTATTCTAGGTATGATTATATGTATTTGATGAAGCAAAAGCATAAATATTTCAAAAAAGTTCAAAGAATTTAAGATGCAAATAGAGAAACAAAATGCCAAGCATATAAAAACACTATGATCAGATCATGATAGCGAATACATGAGTGTTGAGTGTGTTGAATTCTTGAAGAAAAATAGCATTATATCACAATTAACACCATTGGCAACTAATCAATTGAATAGTACGAAGCATGAGAATCAAATATTGTTGGACATGGTCCAATCTATGATTAGCTTCATCAACCTTCCCATATCACTATGGGGACATTCCCTTCCAATTGTCTTGCACACCTTGAATTGAATTCCCTCTAACTTTGTTCCTTCAACCCTACGTGAGACATGGAGTGAGATGAAGCTGAGCCTGAAGGACATCAAAATTTGGGGATGGTCGGCTTACCTTAAAAAGAGTAAGACGGGCACGCTAGAGATAAAGGTTGTTATAGGCCCCTTTCTTAGATATCCCAAGGATTATATAGGATAGTATGCTTTCTCGAAGAAGAGTTTGTTTGAGAAGGCAATATTGGTAGAACTATCATACTCAATGAAGTTGAGCATGAGCAATAAAGTAAAGAGCATGCGAGGCAAGTTCCTATTCAAGAACAACCTTCTAAGACACAAGTATTATGACAATTAGGTAGAATCTCTCATGCACCAGAGAGATATGATTATATCCTAGAGAATGTATAAAAGTTGTTTATTATGAAAGATAATGATAATTAAGATGATCCTTCTACCTAAAATCAAGCAATGCCACACAAAAACTCCACCAAGTAGCAGGAGGTTGTCCAATTGAGATGGAATCAATGCGTTCAAACTAATTATAGACCTTAGTGGATCAACTGAAGAAATAGTTTTCATCAGATGCAAGTGGGTCTACAAAAGGAAGATTGGCTCAACTAATAAGGTGGAAACCTATAAAATTTGGCTTATGCTAAAAGCCTATAGTTAAAAAGGAATGAATTGACAATGAAAAGACCTTTTCATCAATAGCAATGATCAAATTCATTCAGATACTTCTTGCAATAGCCACCTACACATACTATGAGATCTAGTAGATGAATGTTAATACCACATTCCTCAATGGGTTTCTTGAGGACAATTATATGGTGCAATCTTGCAGTTTTGAAGTCTAAGGTGAATCTCATAAAGTGTGTAAATTTAAGGAATCCATTTATCGCCTTAAGAAAGTATAAACGAGTTGGAATCTTTGTATTGATATTGTAGTTAAATTGTTTGGCTTCATCAAGAACAAAATTGAGCCTTATGTCTACAAAAAGGTTCATGGGAGCACCATTGTATTCCTAGTATTATATGTGGATGACGTACTGTTGATTGTGTATAATGTTGAGATGCTTACCTCAATCAAAACCTAGTTATCCAACATGTTCTCGATGAAAGACCTGGGAGAAACAACTTATATCTTAGGGATTTGCATTTATGGAGATAGACCAAAAAGATTAATGTATCTCTCTCAATCCTTGTACAAAGAAAAAATCGTAAAGAGGTTTAGGATGGAAGCCTCTAAGAAAGGATTGCTATCATTTAAGCATGGAATCCATCGCTCAAAATCCCCATGCCCACAGATAAACAATGAGAGGAGAACAAAAGTCCTTCCACACACTTCAGCTATTAGAAACCTAATGTTTGCAATGCTATGTACAAGGCCATACATCACCTACATCATAAGTATTACAAGCAAGTTTCTAATTTACCTTTGTAGAGAGCATTAGAATGTTGTTAAGTATATTCATAAGTACTTGAGAATGATTAAAAATATGATACTCATGTCTAGAGACAGAGAACTAAGAATAGATAAATACATTAATTCTTACTTCAAGTCAAAGGTTAATGATAGAGCCTATCTCTTGATATATTTTCACCCTCAATAGAGTAGTAGTGAGTTGAAAGACTTCTAAACAAAGCACCACTGTGAATTCCACCACTGAGATTAAGTATATGGTAGCATGTAATGCCGTGAAGCAGGTTGTTTAGATTAGGAAGTTCATCACAGAGCTTTAGGTGGTCTTGTATGTGAATTAGTTGTTGCGACTTTATTAAGACAACAAAAATGCTATTGCATAAGTAAAGGAACAAAGGTCTCACCAAAAATTTAAACATATTAAGAGTCCTTGTCATGTTATTTGAGAAATCATTAGAAAGGTGACATAACCTTGCAAACATAGCTTTGACAAATGATGTTGCTAAGCTACTTAAAAAGTTGATGACACAAATGCAGTAGGGTCAACATCTTGAAAAGTTGGGTATTATATGCTATAGCCATTGGCATTAGGATTATTAGCATTAAAGTGCTAGTGAGAAATTGTTAATAATATGCCCTCCAACACCAATAGAATATGATGTATTTTGGATGTAAATGTAATATTTTGACTAATTAATAAAATTTCAATATTCTAGCAGTTTAATTATTTATGTAAACCTTGTATGGAAAAAAGTTTTGTATATACCCATATGATTGTGTTAAGCAATCTTATTTATAAAGAGCCATAAATATGGACACAAGACTTCTTTAAATAAAATTATTAAAACTTGTTTGCAAGTCATAGATTTTGTAAATGGATTGAAGAATTGGTACGACTTGCATACCATATTTTTATATGGTGAGTGTCTTGTCATTCCATACAAGATATTGAGAACACATGACTATGGATATATTATTAGAGAATGAGTTAGTGAAAACTAACTCAAAGAACGAAGTAGAAATATAGAGTTCACTCTCTGCTATCAATGTCTTACTTTGTGATCTTGCGAAATACATGTAGGCCTCAAATCTAAGACAACATGGATGTCTTATGCACAAGATCGTCAACATGTCATTCAGGCATTAATAACCATATCTATCTTGAAATGAGATAGGATTATGAGTTGAATGTGCCATTGTACAGATACGTGTGGAGGCATGTGTGTGATTTATATGGAATTTGTCTCCTTACATGTGAGCAAGGTATTTGTTTTATGCAATTGATATTCTATGAGATAGAAACCCCTAGTTAAGGTAGTGGAAGTTGGAAAGGTGTTTTCTATAGAAGGTTATAAGTCTCATTAGGTAATATTGAATTGGTCCTATGATTGAGCTAATGAGTTTGGTTAAATCCATGACTATCGCTCAATTGAGATAAAGTAAAACAAAAGACCTATACTACATGATATTAATGATTAGGAGAGTTAATGTGATCCATTCACTTTGTCATGGCTATGATATGGATTGTAGATTAAGCAGTAATCATACCTTTCAACCTATATTTGTTGCCAAATAAAAATAAAACTAGAGAGTCATAAACTAAAGGATGGAAGAAGGACAAGTTGGAAAATTGGTTGGAGCTCAAAGAAGACTTGAGAAGTCTCATGGCCAAAAATCAATTTGGTTACAATTAGATTGGACTGAATAGAATTATTTATGTCTCATTATATTTGTTGATAATGAGATTATTAATTGGAAACATGAGGAGCTTTAGTTTAATCAATTTAGATTAATTAAATTAAAGGACAAGATACTAATGGAATTATTTAGTTTTTATCATGTTAATAATGCTATTATTAATTGGAAACATAATGGATTTTTGATTTAATTAACAAGATTAATTAAATTAAATCAAAAGATATAATTCTAATGGGCTTTAATTATTACTAGGATTAATAATTAAATATGAAATGAGTTTAAATTAATTAAAAGTCCATGTAGAAAGATTATATAGCTCATTCCATGTATGTTCTAAGTGTTATGCATGGAAATAAGAATCCTACCCTGAGTAGGATTGTGTGTCTTGATGATTAGTTTTTCAAAAATTTTCTTTTGTCCCCTTTCAAGTAAGAGAAAAACACCTTCTAGCTCCTTTTCATAGTTTCCCTGAGTGGTCTTCAGATACAAATTTATTTGCATAAGGGTTCCTAATGCAGGAGTTGATGGAGGATTTGGAGGCATTTGTTCACGTTTCCTCCACGTGGACAAAGTAGAGTTACGGCTTGAGTGTTTTAGCCTTTGGTTCATGTGTACTCCTCACATGGAATTAGATTCCAAGTTGTAATTTTCACATGATTTCTTTGATACATTGAATTATGTATGTTATAAGATAAAAATGGATCGAGTTTAAGATTTTGTTTCATTATCTATTTTTAAGTTTATTTAGTGTTTTAAAATTAAAAATTTACATCCCAAACCTAGTAAAACCCAACAAACCAAAGGGTGAAAAATTTTGGAGAAGTTTAGCTCAATCCCATGCAAATTGATATTTGGCATACAATCATAGGAATTT
The DNA here is from genome assembly GCA_019155195.1 of Avicennia marina. Classification (NCBI taxonomy): domain Eukaryota; kingdom Viridiplantae; phylum Streptophyta; class Magnoliopsida; order Lamiales; family Acanthaceae; genus Avicennia; species Avicennia marina. Next base: position 10,775,676 of record CM032758.1, on the reverse strand, counting down.
GATGTGATAATGTGCTCCAAAATGCTAGAATTATGAGAAAATAGGACTTACATTAGTACAAAGTGGCTAATTGTAGGTGTAAAGTGAATTAGACCACAAAAAGATGCAAAAAAAGGAAAATGGGCATGAGATCGAACTGGGACATGGCAGTAGTAGGGCGATCAACTTGCAAGTCTAATGTAAATACGATTGCTATAACACAATTGATCGCACAAATCATGGGTGCAATATGGACAAGGCTTACATACAAGGATTAATCTGCTACATATTCTAATTGTGATTGCTACACAATGGATTGACAGCGATTGATTCAGATGTAATGCAGTTGATCTAAGAACTCGTTAGATCATTCCAACTGGTGAAAATTTGGGGAAAAAAAAATTGGTTTTCAAACACCAAACAACCCAAAATCCTCCAGAACTGTAAAGAGGTATGGGAAAGAGATAGAGACATACAGAGAGCCATTGAAGAATGAGAGAAAAACCTAAGAAAATTTTGGTCTAAGCTACATAAGATCAAGATAGAGATTTTAGGAAGGAATTCAAGGAATTCATAGATGAGATGTGCAGATTGACAATCTGGCTATAAATCCCTAAGTTTTTCTTTTCCTTCTTCTTTTCTATTATCAAATATTAAATTTTTTAATAAATTTTGTGATGGGAGTAATTAGAAACATGTTTGGCTAAATTTTTAGTGCTCAGGAACCATTCAAACAAATTGAAACTATGATTTGATTATTTCATTCTTTTTTAATACAATATTTTCTGTACAATTATTTGTGTTACCTATGTTACATTCCAGTTATGTCTATATGGTTAGATTATTTGTTATGTGCGAATTCATAGACTTGAGAGAACTAATGTTACGGATTAGAATTGAGGTACATGCGTTAGGTGAAATTTTGAGTTGAGAAATCTATAGATCCTAATGAATCAAAAAGGTGTGATCAAGTGCATATGTTTAGAATAGATGAGGCCTAGTCAATTCACATAAGTTTTCACTTGACACTCAAGAGAGATAATGAGAATAAAATTGAAAAGCTTAATTAACAATTAGATGGAATGAGTATTGAAAATTGATTGAATAATTAAACATGGTGAGGTGGAGTGAGACTGATTTAATAGGTAATTTTTGTATATTGACTATCTCTATATTATTCTATGTGCTTAGCGAGTACATATTTGCTTACTTGTTGATTTTTCTTTGTTTATTGTTATTATTGCTAGTTTCCTTGAGATTGCTTAACTTGATTTTGGGATTAAGTAGCAGTAGTTTGTTTAGTTTGATTTCTAATCTAATGGGATGATACTCGTACTCCTTGCAATATTGTCACTTGATGCCATGCACTTGCAGTTAATTGTGAATTCTACTTTTGCATGATCAAGTTTTCTGTCGTCATTTCCAATGATCAAATTAATCATTCCATGCCACTATTGTAAAAGTTGCTAAACTCCAAATCAAGCCTAGTAGGTTAGTTTGTAGTTTACTTGCTTTTTATGGAGATATTAAGTTAGGTTAGTAGAAATTAGTATTTTAGGCTTTCACTGTTCTATGCACCAAACTATAAGGTTAGAAGACCTCGAGTTTAATCCTAAAATAGAAAGAACTTGTTGTAGGTTAAGAAAAGAGAATGTGACCTTTGAGATGGAAAAAGAAAATAATAATAATCCAACTCTTAATCCAAATCTCATTAAAAAAACTGCCCCCTCCAATACAAAAATGCACTAAGAGTGTTTCAAGATTACTACCAGCCATTCGTACATCAAAAAGTTTTTAGCATTCAAAGACAACCTATCGAAACTAATAACTTTGAGTTGAAGCCTTCACTAATAAGCATGGTGCAGCAAAATAAATTTTAGGGACTATCTCATGAGGATCCAAAGCCATCCACTAAAGGCTTTTCCCATTCTCACTTCCGGATAAAGAGAGAGAGTGGTCGCGTTCCTTGCAACCTGGTAGAATAAATTCCTGGGAGGAACTTGTCCAAAATTCCTAAATAAATTTTTCCCTTCTCCCAAAACCTTTGAGCTCCATAGTGAGATTTCGATAGTTGGATTATGAGCCTTTGTATTAAGAATAGGAGTGTTTCAAAGATTTATTCTATAAATACCCTCAACATGACTACCAAGATAGGTTTTAACTCCAATTGTTCCATAATGATCTTACTGGTTAAACTAGGATGATAATTGACATAGCTACTAGTGGTAGTATGCTTAAGATGATAGCGAATGAAGCTTATCGCCAACTTGAGGAAATGTCGGCCAACAACTACAATTGGCCAAATGGAAGGAACCAATCTAGGAGGGTTATTGCAAAGGTCAATCAGTTGATGCCTTTATGTGCCTAATTTTTTTCCTTGAGCAACCAAATAACTCAGTTGACAGCTAAGGACTTTTCTGAAAATTCTATTGAAAATATGGCAAGTACTTCTATTAGGGATGTTTGGGTGACATAGAGCAAGCACATTACATAAATAATCGTACTTTTGCTCCTTTCAATAATTTCCCAAATCAATACCACCCTAGGTTATGTAATCATGAGAAATTCTCATATGCTAATAGATGAAACATCCTCAATCCTCTACCTAGATATAATCAACCTCCTCTTAAAAAGAAGTCATCTTTAGAAGATTTAGTGACTTCCTTCATCATGGAATCCAACAAAAGGCATGAAAATTTTGAAATCAGGCTAGACAATTTAGAAACTGACATAGGGAATCTCGGAGCTTCTATGAAAAATCTAGAAACTCAAGTAGGGCAACTAGCGAATGGTTTAAAAGAAAAACCCTCCACATCATTTCAATTAGCTAACATTAAACCTAATCTATGAAATCAAAGTCATCCTATAACTACGAAAGTGGATTAGTGAATCAGTTACAAGAAAAAGCTCCAAAAGAACGAAAAAAATTTCCCAAAGAATAAAGTGCCAATTGAATTTGAGAAGGAAAACGAAAAGGAGAAAGAGGAACCAAGGCATAATAATATAACTTTCGTAGGTTCTCCTCCTCCTTGTCCACCACAATTCTCTCAATACTTCTGCAAGCAAATACTAGATAAAAGATTCTTTAAATTCCTTAAAATCTTCAAAAAGATGCACATAAATATTTCCTTAGCTGAGGCACTTCAACAAATACCAAACTATAGGAAGTTTATGAAGAAAATAATGTCCAAGAAAAAGAAATGGATTGAAGAGGGGACAGTCAAAGTTATCTAAGAGATGAAGTTCCAAGGTCCTTCCCAATATTCCACATAAGATGAAGGATCAAGGCGGCTTCAACATTCCTTGCACAATTGGCAAAAACAAACTTTGATGAGGCATTTTGTGATCCTGGATTTAGTATCAATTTAATGCCTCACTCAGTTTTTGAAAAGCCAAGAATTAGAGGCTATGTTTGTTTTTGTCTTTAGCCTTCCAAAAAACTCACACTATAATTATTATACTTTTTAAATTTTATCTCTATCTCTCTCCTATTTTTATAATTCTCAAGAAAAATACACTAATAAACACACACTCAAAAATGAAAAAAAAATAACCAAAGAGATCAACCCCACCAAAATTTTCCTTCAAATAGTTGATCATTCCTTGAGTTTTTCGAGAGTAGAAGATGTCCTAGTTAAAGTCAACAAATTCATTCTTCCAGTTGACTGGGTAGTGTTTGACATGAAAATAGACAAGGAAGTACCCGTTATTTTTGGTCCTCTGTTCTTGGCCACTAGTAGGGCTATGATAGACATTCAAAATGGTACCCTTACTCGATGTGTTAATAATGATGAAGTCAAATTTAACATCTACCATGCTTCGAGATCCCCTAGTGATACATCTAATTGCAATATGGTAGATGTTATTAAGTCTTGCATGGAAGAATATGCAGGGGAATTTTTTGTGAAAGATGAGCTAGAACATGAGATAGCAAATTCCAATTGGGTAGTAAGGCACCTTCCCACTCTAAAATTTCATGATATAAATCTTGTTGATTCCTCTAAGTCGGGTGCTCCTATGGAAAATTCTTTTGAAGAATCTAATCAGAAGTCTTAGCCATCTTACCCATCCATTGAAGAGTTGACTCTTAAGCCTCTCCCTAACCATCTCTTTAATGCTATGAGAGAATGAACTCTTCCAGTCATTATTTCTATCTCTCTTGAGAAGGATCATGTCAAAAAGTTACTTGCTAAGGTGACATAATAGCGCAACAGGATATTTTGTTTCCAATTTTAAAGGGATTTCTCCAACCATTTGAATGAAAAAAATTCCCATGAAGTGTTCAGCAAAGCCTATGGTCAAACATCAAAGAATTCTGAATCCTACCATGTGAAGTTGGGAAAAAAGAGGTACAAAATTACTTTAGACCAGAATAATCTATTGAATTTTTGATAGCTCTTGGGCAAGCCCTGTACTAGTAGTTCCAAAGAAGGGTGGAAGGACGATATTCAAAATTGAAAATAATGAGGCCATATCTACACAAACAACTACAAGGTGGCAAGCGTGCGTTGACTACACAAAATTAAATGAAGTAACTCGAAAAGACCACTTTCATCTACCATTCATTGATCAAATGCTTGATAGGATAGCAAGGCAAGAATACTACTGCTTCCTCAATGGGTATTTCAAATACAATCAAATTCCAATAACACCTAAGATTGAAGCAAAGACCACCTTCACATGTCTATACAGTACATTTGCCTATTGTTGCATGCCATTAGACTCTGCAATGCTCCGGTCACATTTTAAAGTTACATGATGGCTATGTTCCATGATTTTATGGAGGTATTTATGGATGATTTTTCCATCTTTGGAATGTCCATTGATTGTTGTCTCGAAAATCTGTCTAAGGTTCTCCTAAGATATGAAGAAAAAAATCTTATACTCAACTAGGAAAAATACTACTTAATAGAGAAAGAGGGTATAGTTCTTGGACATCATGTCTCATCTGGAGGAATAGAAGTGGATTGCGCTAAAGTGGCAGCAATTGAAAAACTTCCTCCTTCTATTTTTGTCAAGGGAGTTTCTAGCTTTCTAGGGCATATTGGTTTTTACCTAAGTTTCATAAAAGACTTCTCAAAAATTGCTAAGCCCTTATAGTCCTTGTAAGAAAAAGATCAACCTTTCAAGATTGATTATACTTGTGTAAAGCATTTGAATTAATCAAGCAAAGCTTATTTCAACACTAATTGTTATAATTCATTGCTAGAGTTAGCCCTTTGAAATCATGGGTGACATTGGCGACTTTGCTGTAAGGGCAACTCCAAGCTAAAGAAGAGATCAAATATTCTGTGTGATTTATTAAACTAAAAAAACTCTTAATGAAGCTCAAATTAAATATTCGACCACAAAAAAAAAGATGCTAGCAGTAGTGTTTGCATGTGACAAGTTTTGTCTATACATTCTAGGATCTAAAGTTACTATTTACACTGATCATGTAGCTATTTGCTATCTCTTTGATAAGAAAGATGTGAAGCCAAGCCTAATCGATGGATTCTCTTGCTCCAAGAATTTAACTTAGAATTCAAGACAAAAAAAGGACGTGAGAATTATATTGTCAATCATATTTCAAGTATGGACAAATTAAAGAGGAAAAACTTAATATCAAAGTGACGTTTCCTAATGAACAACTCATCCCAATCACTAAATCCCTCCTATGGTACACGGATATAGTGAATTACTTAGCAAACAGCCTATTGCCACCAGATCTTTCCTACAATCAAAAGAAAAAATTCTTGCATGATGTGAAAAGCTATACATGGGAAGATCCATTCCTTTTCTAGAGTTATGCCAATGAAGTAGTTCGTAGGTGCGTACACGATTCTAAATTCCAATCCATTCTTGAGGCATGCCACAATTCTCCACATGGTGGATATTTTGGGCCTACTCATATGGCTGCTAAGATATTACAATCAAGTTTTTATTAGCCTACATTGTTCAAAGATTGATATGCTTTTGTAAAATCCTTTGACAGATGCTAAAGATTGACAATATTTCTAGGAAACATGAATTACCCCTAAACCTAGTTTCTGAAGTTAAATTATTTGATGTTTAAGGTATAGATCTTATGGGACCCTTCTCCAAATCTTTTGGGCAATATATTTTACTTACTGTCAATTGTGTTTCCAAGTAGGTGGAAGCCATTGCCACCCCCACAAATGATGCCAAGGTTGTCCTCAAGTTCCTTCATAAATACAATTTCACAAGATTTGGCACACTTATGGCCATCATTAGTGACGTAGGCACACACTTCTATAATAAAATGTTTAAAGCGAACATAGCTAGGTATAATGTCAAACACAAAAAGCCTTTGCCTTATCATCCCAAAACAAATGGTTTAGTAGAGTGTCTGACTAAGAAATCAAGTAAATCCATCAAAAAAATATAGGCACACACAAGCTTGATGATGCATCATAGGCATATAGGATATCTTATAAGACTCTAATTAGAATGTTCCCATTTCAATGGGGTATGGTAAGCCATTCCATTTGCCATGTGACGCGATCACTAAGTCAGAATAAGGGATGTTTGTTAAACTTTGGATGCAAGTTGAAAATTATGAGTTCCAAGAAGCCAAGAAGAACCTTTAGCATTTTTAATGTTTTAAGAAGTCTTGGTGGTCTAAATGGAGTTTAAAAATCAATTCAATACAATAGGGTGAAGCGACAACATCAAGATTGACATTGCGATCGATTTCAGACATTCGTAGGTTAAGCACAAGTCAAGTGGATTGAGCCAATGCCGAGCAATCATTTGCAAGCCTAGGAATGAACATTCCGCAATTATGATCATGAGCCATTCAATCGAGCACACCTTACATGATCATAAACACTGAGACAGATAACACACTGATTTTTTTATGCCTTAGGAGATCCAACATTCAACATTCTTGTGAATCCAACATTCCAAATTACAGTCATGTCTCAATGCTATTCCAAATTGATTCTTAGTGATAACGCCAACATTTTGAATCCAACATTTCCAAATTAAGTTATTCCAAGTGCTTCTTGGACTAATTCGTAGCATATCAACTAACGAGGTGTGTTAGTTATGGTTATCTTCCTCTCTAGAGTTCACCAAAGATCATTGCATTGGATCGTTCTTCACAGTTCGCACAAGTAGATTTTGCTAGGTTCTAGCATATGCCACTATCCTTTTATTTTTACGCTCCGCACACACACCAAAGGGTATTAGAGCCGACTATTTTGGATTCTTATCTAAGCATTAGTCCAGGTACCAATTTAGTTTATGTCTTTTAGTCTTGTTGGTTTCCGTCCTTCGTATTCTTACCCTGTCGTCTGTATCATTCTTCTAGTTTGATTTACATGTTTTTATGGGAGTTTGTTTTCTAAAAATCCAAAAAAAATAAAAGACAAAACACATGTGGCAAAAAGTTGTGCAAAAAGAAATAAATAAATTGTAGAAAATTGGAAAAAAAATAGAGAAAAAAATGTTGTGATTTTTAATTAAGTTTAGACCCTAAATTGATCCTTATGTGTGAAAAAACATTGGGAAATCAAAATAGATTGATTTGAGAGTAAATTATAGGAGATGAATTGATCAAATTGTGAAATTTTAACATGGGATTGATCGCACTACTGGTCTAGATCATCGCACTTGTGTATCATCCCAGGTCGATCGCTATCTTCACGGTCAATTGTGCCTACTCCTAGGATGATCATACAATTGTTTTCTTCTCTAGATTGATCCCTCTTGTTCCAGGATCAATTGTAGATTCTTCGTTCAGGCTAGATCAATCTTTTGAGTTTAAATCAATCCACTAACTTGTTTTTCAGTCCTAAATTGATCTAATTATATTTGAATTGATCCTATACCTTCCAAGTTTTAATCTTACACACACTTACCCATACTTCGAGGGTACACCACTTGAATTTTCACAAATCACTTGGAATTCCACAAGGAAGACACAAGATTTGAGTTAGTAAGTGCATTGTTAGCGTACTAACTATGTGATACATGAGTGAGAAGTAGGAAATGAGCAAAATACATCTTGTGAGGTGAGAGAACACCTACACACACAATACACATTGCTCTTTTCATTACCCATATTTTAAGGATGTTGACAGATAATGCATTTCACATGAGATAATTGTGAGAGACATTAGCGAGCATAAACCGGAAATTGGATAGTCTAAAAGATTCATACACTACTGCACCCAATAGTCCATTACCCCACAAGAGTAGGAGTAAAGAAGAGATGAGGCCTAGATGTAATGGTGCTACACATCATGAGAGGAAACAAAGGTTTGAAGGTTATGATGAACTCAATGATAGTCGTGGAGTTGATGACTTCCCTAGAAGAAGTACTTAGAGGCATCACAAGGAGAAGTGTGAGTTATTAGAAAGGACTGAATTTAATATGCCACAATTTATGGGATTAGTTGATCCTAATGCATGCTTAGCATGGGAAAGCAAGGTAGAAAAGATGTTTGACTCTCAACCAGGTCCAATGGTATATAAGGTACATTTAGCCACTCAATCTTTTGTAGAATTTGCTAAATATTGGTGGTATAAATTTACGCATAGTAAGAGGAATCGTTAAGAAAACATAGTCACAACATGGAAGGAATTAAAGAGGGTAATGAGGAATCTATATGTTCCATATACCACGCAGCATGAGTTCTGTGATAGATTAGATAATTTGACTCAAATGGAATGAGTTTTGAAAGGTCTTATGATCGGTTAAATTATGCTATGAGGAGAGCTAATGTGGATGAGAATATTGAAGAAATAATGAATAGTTTTCTCAATGGACTATATGTCGACATTGTGGTGATTGTGGAGTGTCAAAACTATGAGGGCATTGAGAACATGGTTAAGAAGGCCATCTGAATTGAGTGTAAGCTCAAGAGGAGGGGTGCTGGAAAGCTTACACGACAAGACCTTTCCAGAGATGTTGTTTTCGAGAGATCTATATGGTATGACCTTCACAAAGATGTTGTTAAGGGATATGCACGAATTGACACTTATCGAGATATTGAAAAGAGATCTCAAGAGGATATTGGTAATGTCGCATCTATGACAATAAAAGAGGTGAGTTTTACTTATTTGCAATTCAATAATTGTAGTGTTAACAGTATTATAGGCCATGAAAGGGATGAGCTAAGGTTTGATTCACCCATGATAGAGGCATGCCATGGTTATAAAAAAGGGGACTGTTGATGAAGTCGTTGAAGAAGAAGAAGTTCAAAAAATTGAGGATAAGTTGGATTTATGATCACATAAAGGTGCAATCAATTGGATTACATGATGTCGATCGTAACTAGCCTAACTTTCTATAACAACGATTATGCCTAGTGCGATTGATCTAGGCTTGACCAATGTGGATTGAGCCTGTTAGACTCCCTAGAATTATGATTGAATTGTCATGCAATCAATCCAAAATGGCTGTTTGTTGATTCGAACACCCCTAGATCTGTCTTAATCAATGCCAAAGTTGATCTCTCCTATTTTTCGGCTTAAATTTTGATTTTTTATATTATTGTTATTGTTGTTATTGTTGTTATGGCCTAGGAAATCCAAATTAACCTATCCTAAATTTAATATTACATTGGCTTTTATTATGGAAAGCAAGAAAATGTTGGGTTTTCTATCAAGCAGTGCTTGATATTTCATCTCTAACTTAACGCAATTAGGCTCAATTTGCAGGGTGTGACATAAGAGCTTTTAGCTCCTTTGTCCTTTTTCCCATAAAATGTTTGAGCTTTTGCCTATTAACTTGGAATTTACTATCATTTTTTGCAATTAACTCAACAACACCCAACTAGAATACTCGATAAATTGTGAATTGAGCAATCCACCTAGATTTTATCTTATCATATAAGAGTTTAATAAGTGAATTATATACGAGAACTTGTTGATCAGGTTCAAATTCATGCCTCAAGATGTGCCTATCTTGCCATTTCTTGATTTTATCTCTATAGATCAGTGCATTTTCATAGGTTTGTTTTCTAAACTCTTCGAGTTCATTTAATTGCAATAGCCTATGCTCCCCCACTCCTTTAAAATCTATGCTTAGTTTTTCTATTGCCCAATGAAATTTGTGTTCGAGTTCTATGGTGACGCATGTGTGAAAACGTAAAAATAAAAGGATAATGGCTTATGCTAGAACTCAGTGAAGTCTACTTGCATGAATCATAAAAAACTACCCAACGCAACAATCTTTAGTGAACTCTAGCAAGGAAGACAACTTCAACTAACACACCTCGTTAGTTGATACGCCATGAATTAATTCAAGAAGCATTTGGAATAACTCGATTTGGAATATTGGATTTACAAGAATTGAGGTACACTCAATCAAGGAAAAACCAAAGAAAGAATTTTATTCATCAAAAATATCAAAAAGTTCTACCTTAAAAATAGCCAAGGTCCTCTATTTATAGTCATAACTAGGGCTGCATATGCCTAAAAATTGTGTACAAGAGTTTAGGAACAAACAAAATGACTTCGGAAAAGAATCCTCCATAAACTAGGAACTAGGAAATAAATCTGCCAAACACACTATCGTGCCTGATTAGGGTGATGATCTCATGCTTCTGGATCAAAAAAATTAGTGCATTATCATGTCTCAGTGTTTACGATTGTGCAAGGTGTGCTCGATTGAACGACTCACGATCATAATTGCAGAAAGTTCACTCCTAGGCCTGCAAATGATTGCTCGGCGTTGGCTTGACCTAGTTGACTTGCGCTCAACCTAGGAATGTCTGAGATCGATCGCAATGTCAATCTTGATATTATCACTTCATCCTTTTGTATCAAATTGATTCATAAGGTCGATTGTGACCTCCAAGACTTCTCAAAACATCCAAAAGCTCTTTAAAACTCATGCTCATGGTTTTTATTAGCTTTATGAAACTCATAATCTTCAACTTGCATCTAAAGCTTAACCAACATCCTTTATTTTGACCTGGCGCTTGTGTCATTCCCCTTTTCTTGAAGGCGAATTGACCTTTATTTATTAAGATTCTTATTACCTACAAAATGAAATTCCAAATAACAACTTATATAATATACTACTAATATTATATCTACCTTATACTTCTGCTTTGCAACTTGATTTGGTTGTGAATGTGTAAACACACACAACCCTCCACAAGTTGCAAGCTTAAGCGAACTTCCTTCAAGCTGTAGTTCAGTTCCTAGATAAAATATTTTTATGTGGAAGGTTCTTCTAGTAGTTTTAAAGAAAAATCAAACTTCCCACCAAAATCCTTTAATTTGTTGACACATGTTTATGCCCACGCTCATACACAATCTACGGAACCCCCTTAGGTTTCCTCCTTTCAGAAATAATTTCAACTTCCCTAAGGACATTCCTTTGCAAATGCAACCTTCCTTTGGCAACACTTACATGTTCCAATGGATCAGTACTAGTGTATTCCAACAATTTAATTGCACCAACACAATGATCATATGGAATCAACTCATGACAATGTTCATCAAATAAAGAGATAGAGACATATAAAGAGCCATTGAAGAGAAAGAAAAACCTAAGAAAATTTTGGTCAACGCTGCACAAGATCAAGAAGAAGATTTTGGGAAGAAATTTAAGGAATTCATGGGAAGGATATGCAAATTGGCAATTTAGCCATCAATCCCTAGGTTTTTCTTTTCCTTCTTCTTTTCTATTCCCAAATATTGAATTTTTGAATAAATTTTGTGATGAAAGTAGTTAGAAACATGTCAGCTAGGTTTCTAATGCCTAGGAATCATTCAAAAAAATTCGCAACTATAATTTGATTATTTTATTCAATTTTAATACAATATTTTCTATTCAATTGTTTGTACTACCTATGCTAAATTTCAATTATATTTTTGTGATAGGATTATTTGTCAAGTGTGAAATCATAAACTAGAGAAAGCCAATTTTACATATTAGAACTAAGGTATACAAGTAAAATTTTGAGTTAACAAACTAGTGGTTCTAATGAAACAAAAAGGTGTAACTAAATGCATGCGTTTAAAACGGGATGAGACTGAGAGAAGACTCTTAGTTAATTTATATAGGTTTCCATGCGACACTCAAGAAAGGTAATGGGAATAAGATTGAAAATCTTGATTAATAATTAGATGGAATAGGCATTGAAAATTGATTGTATAATTAAACCTATTGAGGAGGAGTGAGATTGAATTTCAATGGTAAATTAATGATAGATAAATATGCTAATGTAGCCATGTTATTATATTCATGTTTTACTTTATGTTGTCAGTTAAAAATTTAAAAAATACAATCCATTTGAATAACATGCATATGTTAAGATATTTAGCTGTCTTTACCATCAAAGTGTAGAAAATATATACATCAAGTGAATTCATAACATAGTGCAAAATGTCTATGTATCTTCACCTTAAAAACTATAAGATAAGGCCCTTATATTTAAGCACAATGAGTCAACAAATAGTTTCAAAGCATTCTCCCTCTTTCATGGTATTGGACTAGTTAATTTTAAATATGAAGAGCTTCAGCAATTGTGTTTTAGCTTAGCAAGAAATTCCTAGAAAATTTTCAGCAAAATACAAACCGGTGATCAAAATTATCCTATACTGCAAAACACAAGCTAAGCTATTGAAAAAAATAAAAATTTCTACTAAGTGAAACTGATAATGCTTTTAATTGTCCAACACTAGTGGACCCACATGTTATGTAATTTTTAGATCATATTGCCAATTGTTAGAAATTTTAAAAGAGTCTTTAGTTTTTAAACTAAAAAATCAGGCAAGCCAAGCCCTAGATCCAAATGAAAAATTACAAAGAAATGAAATTCAATATTCAAAATTTAAAATAATGATCAAATGGTCATATTTAGCTCATAAAAACCAAAAAAAAAAAAAAATCACAGCAAACACTAGTGTTTATCCTTTAAATCCCGACACAATCCACTTGATGCAATGCGGCTAATCCAGTCATGGATCAAACGTTAGCTAATTGGAGATGGCAAATTGCAAAGCAATAGAGGCACAGACACATAGAGTCATCAGTCACAAAGTTATGGACTTGTAAGGAGGTGGGTCACGAAACCTAGGGTCTAATAACCCATGGGTTTTACCAATTACAAGACCAAACCTATGCCTATTCTCTTAATTGTATGGGCTTGAATTTGGGTTTTAGTGAAATATTTAGTTCAAGGTATAGGTCTGCCTAAACAATATAATTTATGGGCTTGGGTAGGATAATACCCTACCCATTTACAGGCCTAATCCATTTCCTACATTACACATATGATGGATCAACACACCATTTGAACAGTCACAAACAAGGCAATGTACACGTAATGTAAACTTGTTGAGGGCCATGAGAAGTTGTTCATGGAATTCCACATGGCATTTAGAAAGATTCTAAAGTTGTTTGCGCTCCCTTCTTAGCCAACTAGCAAAATGTGATATTAAGGTTGAAGGAGTTCACAACGAGGATGCTTTAGCTAATGCCTGCACGTTGAATATGATATGCAAATAACTGTGTAGCTCGAGCCCACCTAGGCATGAGAGTGCCATCAAGTGCTCCAATGTAATCTTGCACATAGTCATCAGCATGTGATTTGATGTCCTAAAATATGTAGTGTAGTGTAAGGAGCATTAGAACATAGGTTGTGAGGATATAATGTTAGTCAGAATAAATGTACCCTGAACTAAGGATACTAATGTGGATTATTTCGGATCTGGTTTGGCATAGTTTTCATGTTAGGTGGTTGGATGTACTCAAACACCATTGCTTGTAGGGCATCACAAACCATGTGTAGGTAATGACTTATCATTTTAGAAGATCATTGGAAATGCTCTGATGTGTCCTTATGATGATGGTGCATGCAAATAATTCTAATGAATATTGCAATTGACTCCTCCACCAAGACACATGTCCAATCATACCGTAGAATACAGCCCCCATCCCTTATTTTTGTGCACAATGCGCAGAACATTCGTCTACTCATATGCAATACATTGTAGAATCATTATGGGTTACCTATCTGTAGCTTGTACTAGTCTACTCCCTATAACTATGAATTTAGAAATGGTTCACAAAATATGTTAGAGAATAAATGCAATGCTACATGGAAATAGAACATACAAAAGTTCTACATCCCATTATTTAGTTGTGGCTATGCTTGCTAGAGGTTTATAGCAAGGTCATCGTCAACATCATCAACCACATCCATGTGATCCTCCACCATTTAGTCATCACTTGATAGCTCCTAAGCAAGGTTCCACATCTCACAATGTATAATTGTTTAACCTAATTACTAATGGTAGTAGTGTGCGCATGATAGTTGCTTCACATGTTTAGAACGATAAAGGTCAAATTACATTATATCAATGTTTGTACACTACTACAATAAAATGCAAAGACGTGTAGCATATACCGATCATAATAGTAGGTTTACAAAACGAACACATTGCCATAATACATAATTAAGAAAATAAAACATTATGGACAAACAATATGCAAAAACTCATAATAAATTTTATTGATGTTCATACACTATTACTATAAAGTACTATGTAAAGCATAAACAGCAAATGCCAATACATTAACAAACATAATTGCACTACGATAAAAAACATTAACTCAATACGGCATCATAGAAAGACATTAGAAAATGAAACAAGCCATAGCATAACACTGTAGGACTTGTGGTGCTACAAAGGGGAGGCTGTGCTGGGCTCTCAATATAACTATGCCTCATCTTCAAATGTGGAGGTAAGAACATACAACAATGCATCTGGTTCCCAAGCATGGTCATCGTGTGATAGAACATCTGCATGGGGAGACCAAGAATCTTGCAAAGTGCGTCAATGCAAATCTTCAAATTCATCACACTGTGAGGGTCAATCTGGGCAGCAATCCACTTGTTTGCCCGCTCCCACAAGCTAAGCACTAACACAACAAGAGCTAGTGTTGGCTTCTTCTAGCAATCACTGTGAGCAATGCCGCTTAAGGATGCAGTGCTGCCTGGGGATTGCAAGTGCACTCTCTATGAGTACGCCGACTGCTTCAGTTTCAACATGTACTTCACATCATCCTCCAAGCTCCCTTCAGGCTGTTATCTCTACCCTAAACACAAATTGCCCTGACTAAATGAATGCGCCACTTCCTTTGTGGCAACGTTGAGCACAAATATGGCAATTAGCTCCTCATAGTGAGGGCATATTTGTGACCACAATGTCCCATCTCTTGGAAATGCTTACATTGATGGAAAAGTTTGTCAGGTGGCCTCATTGTATAAAATACTAATAAATGTAGAAAATCAAACACAATGTGCACTATACAGACCACGAGGTGTTGCTCCCATGCATCATCAATTCCAATTATGCAGTTGTTCATAGGGTCCCAACCTAGTCTCGTGTTGTGTGTTAAGAGTTAGTGGAACTACTTCCACTTTAGCTTCAAGTGCGAATACTTGCCCTTAGTTGTTTCACATTGTAATTGTAGCCAGATCAAGCGTTGAGCATCTAAACCATGATTTAGGTCTACTATGACGATGTGAAGTTAGGCCTCTTAAGATTACCCATGATCACTTCCTCATATATGATTGCAACAAAGGTTATTGTGGTGGTGCAAGTCTAGTGCGCATCCTTACGTCCATCGCCATCAACAACGTAGTCCCTATGTGGCATGACTTATGCGTACCTCAACTCAATGAAAGCAAACTCGAGGGAACTGCATGCAAGGCACATAATCACATAAGGAGTCATATTATTTTATTTCACTACAACCTTATAGTTTTAAGTTCCCATGGTGTTTTGAATGGTTGAAAATATCCCTTGTAAATCAAAATGAATACCAACTCCACACATTACTCTGCCGTTTGATGGTGGTTGAAGTATGTACGGTTAGGTTTTCACAATACACATCACATGTACGCCATCTTCAAGCATATTAGTTAGGTGTGGTGGTAATGTGTACAAATACAGTAATTAAATTATCTACTTATTAGAGTAAAATTTTATACAACCCTTACACAAGTACCACCAGTAGTAACAAAATTGCCCGAAGACCTATGTGGTCTCACAATTTCTCTTATTTCAAATTCGACCAAACTTCTTTTCTTCTCACACTAAATATTATTTTTACTTTTAATCCATGTCCATGCCATATTACCATATAAGTAACACATTTTCGTTGCACATTATAACATTAACAACTAATATTTGTTAAAAAAATTGGCATTGCTTTTTTACAAAATATTTTTCATTAGTCTCTTTAACTTTTCTATATTTCCTAGTTCTTAATTTTTTTCTTTATTTCTTATGTTAAATATTCTTCGTATTGATAGTCAAAAAATAAATCTGGCATATTATCTCTTCCAAGTTCCAGTATGGTACTTGTTTGACATATGTAAGGTACAAATAAAGTTGCGAACTAACCAATTCTATGACAACAATTTCAACTTAATTGCATTGCAAATTGAACAAAACCCAATCAATCGAGACACAAACAATATTCTATGTCACGGATAGACAAAATTAATTATTAACAATAATCATAATAATGTAGTTGAGTCGCAGTTGAGTGGGTGATGGTCCATTAGCCAACCAATAATCAAGGGCGTCCACTAGCAATATTTAACTGTAATGGCTACTCTCTAAATAAATTAATTAGTCATACTTTTCCTTTTGTAACCCTTGCCTTTTAAAAAATATATAATTTTAAATTTAAAATTGGAGTTGTACTTCAAATTATTTTAACGCATTTAATTGTAAGTTCATTGACTTCAAAAAAATTATACTGATTGAGAATTAACTAGCACCAACTCATATAATCCATAATAAATTTATAGGTAGAGAACGTAAATGTTTCACCAGTATATAACGTTATAATAACACAAAAGTAAAATTTTGAGTATACATAAAACATGACTGTAAAATATATGTCAGATTGTTAATTAATATGCCTAATCTACACCAAATCCAGCTCATACTCCACATCCAAGAGTATAATACGACAGTATTCGCAAACTAACTCAACGAATATTAAAGCAAACATGTACACAGAACATTTAATTCAACAATATAATTTGACATTCATTCATAGCAATAATAATACACTGGATCTCCAATATATTGTAGAATTTATAAACCTAAATGTTACATCCAAATGTCTCAATTAAACATCAATGATATTAAAGCTAGAGCTCAATTTGCGTCCTCATCTTTAGTTCTGGACTACCATCTCTAGGTTTATCCATTGTCATTTGCTTCATTTATAAAACATTAGCTAAAAGTGGTAAGCACCTGAACGTCAAATAAATGGTCATCTGTCTTTTTATTAAGATGTAAACATAATAAAACATTTGATAATATTCAAACATTTATGAAAAAATTTCAGAATACCAATAATTGAAAATTTACACAAAAGTACCACACATTAATATCACTTGGCTTATTCCTTAATACATTTAGGGACTCATGCAGTTCATATACTATTTTCCTAATTAAGACCTTAGTCGTTTATTCCGACTGAAAAGGATCTTAGCTCACCTTTAACCCTAGGTGAGTAGATCTTTCCTCAACTTTTAATCCCAATTAAACGAATCTTACTTCAAACTTTAACCCCAACAAGTGAGTCATATCTCAACTTTTAATCCCGATGAGCAGGTCTTATCTCAACCTTTAACCATAATTGAACTGGTCTTACCTTCTTACATTATTCCTATTGGTTTCAAAAATATTACATCATGATATTTCAATGTACACCAATGGCATATCCAACACATTTAAAAATACACATTTATTCAAGACTTGTGCATATCCAAAAGCATTTCAAAATTAATCGTTTAAACTGAAACATACCAACTTACACATTTTGAACAAGAATATTTTTCAACAAAATGTTTTGAATGAGTTCAAAAAATCATATATGTCAAGGAATATTCTAAAGTGAGTTTCATGAAGAAAACCAAATTTTTGAGAAGTATAATTCATTTTGAGAGGCAATTATAAAAGTTTGCAAATAAACCTACTTACTGAAATTTCATGAAAATATCTCATTTAAAAGACAATTGTAAAAACTTACAAATAAACTACTTATGTAGTAAAAGTTAAACTATGTATGGAAATCATTTTAGTAAGGCAAAAGCAAGGTATAGCATAACCACTTACAATTGCTTAATTTTGCTAGATGTCACAATCCTCGTCTATCATCTCTTGGTTTTATAATCAATCACATGCATAATTCTCATTTAACACTTGACTCGATCAATAATGCATGCTCGTCAATGCTTCGCGTGTGTTCTATATGTTCGTGTTTACTTGGATCCTTCCAATTAGTATTTCTTGTACTCCCTTACATGTTATGCAGTTGATTCATACCTAATTTGGTCTCAAAATTGGAATAATTTTACTTAAATTACTTAAATGTAAAAATCTGCACAAGGCTCGCAGTCAAGTCTCGCGATCGCAGAGTCTAGGTTTGCAACCGAGGCACCTCAAGTCACGTTTAGTGCAACTAGTCATGGAACACAGTGTTTTTGCCACCTCTAAGACCACAACCACGGTTTGTCTTATCCCCACCATGAGTTCTATTAACTGCAAGAAATTTTGGGATTCTCGCATCTGGGGCCACAACCACAGTACCACCCCTTGTGAACGCACCATTGCACCTCGCAATCAAGCCAACAACCACAACGCGAGGCAGAATGTTGCGTAAGGTGCCATTCGATGAGTTTTTCATCTTTTTCTTAAATCTAATCCTAAAACAAGATTCCACACTTGTTTTTACACTCCTTAAGCATGTTTTTACTCATTAAAACCTATGAAAAACATATCCTATCTTCATCTGTTAATTTTGGAATAGCTTTGGATATGTTTGGGTTATTCGCGTGTTACATCAATATTTGATTTTTATGACTTTTATACAAAACTACACATTCAAAATCAGATTCTCTATTATTCCACTTGTTTATTCCATCAAATTTTATATTTTTGTGAGCCTACATATGCAAAATTAATCATCCTATGTATATATGTATGATAATCAAGCAAATAAGCATGAAAATTATCTTGCAATATGGCGTTTGAGAGGCCAAAAAATCTGCTAGAACAACTCGGGCCGTCGGACTTTTTAGGGTCTAAAGGTGAGGTTTTGGCCTTTCAATTATTTCTTTATACCCTATTTTAATAAGAACGGACTAGGTATCTAATTTTTTGTGTGTTTAGGCGCAAATAAAAATTCAAATCACAACCACACACACGGGCATTATTGCTGCACCCATAACCAATGCACACACTCTGTTGTGTCATGTCCATACATATTCAAACATAATTCCCACAGAACCTACTCCACTACTGTTGACACCATTGTCCACTTCCACTTCAACATGGATGCATAATTAACCTGAAATAAGAAGTCAAATACGCGATTTAATGGCCAATAAGTAAAACCTCACTTATATTACTACCCCTATTTACATGATAATACAGATTAACACTGAAAAGAGAAATTGACAACATACACTAGTTATTCAGTAGGGTGTCCATCCTTCACCACTGCCACAGCCGGCCACATCTGCCCGGTCCGCCAAGAACCACCACACCTATAGATAAACACTACAACCAATAGTATCCCAATAACACAAATATTGCAACGAAAGGAAGGAAAAGCGTTCGAGAGTGCTAAAAGATACGTATCAGTATTGTTCCAACTACTAATAAACAATATTCTTAAACCATTCTAATGGTCCAACAAACACAGAACTCCCAAAAAGGATACCCATGCAACCACTGTTATTTTGTGGTAATTTATGGACAAGAGGGGATTCAGAAATAGAATATGCCATAGTGGGGAACGCATATTGCCATCATCATCGTCCCTCAAGAGAGTAGTAGTTCACCCATTAGAAATCACCACCACTGCAACCGTCCATGGTGGATCCAGGGGCATGGCAGATGAGGAGAAAAGAGAAACCACAGCTCATGGGCCAGCATTGTCATGCGGCATCCTTCAGCCATCACAAAGGAAGGCACCGGAACGAAGGCCAAATAAGGACATACTTCAAGAGGACCACCTCAGCACAGAAGCTTGTGGGGTTCAGATGGCCAAAATGGTCCCCGCCTTAGCTACAAGAACCCAACCCTCGTCGACGATGACTCGTCTCTCCAAAACCACCGTTGTTGTCTACCATCAAGCCCAAATCAGCCGTCGCCTCAATCAACCTTTGCAACCCCAAATCTAGCAGCTAGAACCGTTGTCCGCCACCATCACCCGCCGACAGCCACCCCACGCATCCATTGGTGCGCAAGTACCATACCAAGATAGAGCTTGTTCAGCTGCCCACACAATGTCAGAGATTACAAAGGAAGCATGGCGACTGTTGGAGAGGGGAATGGCGCAGGACAAGCCGGAGACAATGGTTTTAGGCAAGAGATAAGGGAGACAATGGTTTTAGGCAAGAGATAAGGGCAGAGAATGAGTGGCGTGTGAGAGAGAGAGAGAGAGAGCCAAGGGCATACAACAACGTAGGGGTGGGCCAAAAGGAATAAACGAGACTCGTTTTTGGCAAAAGGAAGATGCGATGTTGGGAAAATTGTCCCAAAACTACGTTTGGGGCATTTTTTTTAGAGCAAACAATCAAAATGAAATAGTACTCATTTGGAGGTCCATCCAAACGCACACTTAGGTTTTATGTTGTTGCGTTCACTTTCGCTACTCTACTTCACATACCTTGCTACTGCCAAGGCAGTTCTCTAGAGTCAATTAAGTGGACCACATAATCATAATTGAATCTACCATGGCCTGCCTTTTCGCAATGGCCATCAAATTTAGAAGCATGGTTCCATGATGTACACCAATATCTGTCTCCAGAAAAATAACACCATTTCTTTTGTTGGGCGTGGGGACAGAGAAATCACAAACAAATGGAAGGCATTACACAAAATCCCATGCAGACACTTTGTTTTGTAGTATGCTACTTCAGAGAGTACGAGAATGCAACTGATCAACTTGATGCTATATAAAGGAATATCGCCTTGGAGAGATGGAACAAATCTCTGACTAGAATCATAAAAATTGATAATGATGAAGGCATTGTATGTGAGAAAGAACGTGTCGGAATTGTTGTCATTGCACGAGACGAGATGGTGAGGGTTCATGTGTCGCTTGGTTGACAAAACAATTTCCTTTGCAAGCAAGTGAAGTTTTACAGCTGTTAGGGAGCCAATCTTTTTAGCTTCTTCTCAAGACTAGACTAAGTTCACCTTCGAAGGGGAGAATTTCAAGGTTAACTTAGACAAGGGAAACTCCAGTTTGTCTTTATTCTTTGATTATGTGTTTCTAGATATATTTTTTCGAAAAGTTAGAGAAAGATAGGAAAGAAACTCAAAAATTTTAATGACTATGTGTGTTTTTTGGTCTAAAAATGAAATCAAAGTTTCTCGCATTAAGCATAAGCTTCAGCATATTCAAGAGATTGCATGGCAGTAACAAGTTTGGCGAAACGTAAATAAAGCTACGCACGTTTTGGCCGAGAAGGCTTTAGGTAAGTATAGTCCTGGCTTTACATGTCCAATGTTTTCGCATGATGTAATCATCTGAGTCAGTAGCTAGTTATGTTTCTGTTTTTATTTTGACTAAGCTTGTTTCCAAATTAATATCTATTCGTCACAGCATAAAAATTTTACGAATTAAATATTTTATAAATTTTATTCAAATTTAAATTTAAAATTTTCTCTCTCTTACCTTTACAACTAACTAATAATTTTTTAATCATTACAATTATGCATAATAAAATTAATACATATCCTTATAATTTTGACTAATTTTTTTTCCCAATTAATATCTATTCATCACTACTTAAAAATCTTACAAACTAAAACTTTTACAATTTTTATTCAAATTTAAATTTAAAATTTTTCTTCTCTTATCTTTTATAACCAACTAATAATTTTTCATTCATTACATCTATTCACAATCAAATCAAAACCTATCTTTATAATTTTTCTATTCACATTTATTTTTTTTATTATCCTGTAAACTTATATACTGTTACATCATTAAATTATAATTACATATTAAATATATATAATAATAATTTTCCTACTCATTCAAATTTTACAAACCAAACATAAATTTTTCTCCTACTTAAATGGCCAAAATTTTCCTGCCCATACAAATAAGAACTAAACATACCCTTTCTTTACAGAAAAAAAAAAATTACAAATAAAGTTTAATTTTTGCGCCTGGGTTTAATTGTTCAAATATTCAAAATTCTGAATTTTATTTAGGTATGTAAATGCACATGCAATACTTTTGAGAATTTCCAAAATTTTAGTTTTTAAATTTTCTTTCTGTTAGACGATCAATCTTGCATTATCACTATAATTGTAATCCTAGTCATTACGAAGAATTACATGTGATAACTTTTGCCACACCAGCTCAAGTTGCCAAAACTTTCGCAAATATGGATAAAAATGAGTCAACACGTACTCAAAAATTATAAGTTCAAGCTCGAATCTTATCTATTGAGCTCTGAGTTGAGTTTAAAGTTGAGATCAATACTTTTCATTCTTTTAAATAAAATATATCTTTTATTAACAAATTTAATAATTTAAGTAAAAAATTTATAAAATGTGATACATGTTACATACTAATGAAGCTTAGTATTTAAAACTATAAAATTGATTTTAGCTCGAAAGTATCAACAGATTTTAATAAAACTAAAACATGTAAATTAAGTTACGTGAATGTATATTAGTTAACAAATCATTTAGTCTAATTACGTTTATAAATATATACTTAATTAGAAAATTAATAAATTTAAAATTTTTTAATAAATCACATAATGTCATTTTTATAAATACGTCTATCAAAAGATGGGTTTGTTTTGAATCAAATTACATAAGAAGATAATAGTAAAATCGGCTCACAAACTTTCGAATCTTAGTATCAAATCCGAAGAATCCAAAAAAAATGGGTTTATATAATGTCACCAACCCATTTTTAAATTAAAATATTTTAATAAATATCTTTTATTAGCTAATTAATTCAGATTATTTTAGCATAAACATTATGAAATTGGGTACTTGATTATTTGAATTAAATTCAATAGCATAAGAACTTGTTTCTTACTTCATTTTCTTTTGCCAAAATGAAATAGTGAAACTTTTTTGTTTTTTTTTCTTTAGCGTCGCAGATTAATAACTGAAGTTCAGGTCAAAAAACCTGACCCGTAGAAATAAACAAATCTTGACAATTTGTGTGTAATACTCATGTCTACATCACCCAACTACCACCCCAACCAATTTTCCTCCCAGTATAATTTGCATCCTAAAGAAAAACAAAGCCACTCTTATTTCCTTTTCATATTTCCAATTTTTCTTCAATTCTGTGAGAGAATAATAGCTCAAACTTCGGAATTGCTAATTTACTATGTTAGCCTTTGCCAAAGCAGCCACTAGATTCCTACAAATTGTGTCACTGATTCCAGACACATCCCACCCTTAGTTATGCGTCCCACATAGAATGTCGGAGGCGGCAGGGATCTGCTCTGTTGTTTGTTTGCCTGACTAGCAGACAAAATAGCACAACACTTTTTTAAGAATAATATAAAAATCGCGTGTATAAGATTATTTATAAATTATAAATTTACTTCATTTTGAATAATAAAGACAAAATTAGTTAAAATTAAGAGTACAGTAATAACAACGGTAATAAAGTTAAAAAAATAAAAAATAAGAAATATTTGAGAAAGAACAATGATATAAACAAGTCCAAAGAAAAAAATAAAAATAAAAATTTATATCTTTAATAATATCGTATAAATAGTGTGTGTAAGTGTATCTTCTCGAAAAACGGTGCTGTCAAAATAGTAAAAGTCAAAAGAAAAAGAAAGAAAAATAATAAATAATAAAAACAAATAGAATAATCGTGCATTGTATATTGTACAGTTAAAATATATGGTTTGTGTGTCTTCCTAAAAAATGGATCTGGACGTTGATAATTTGCTTCCTTGAATGGGGAAAAAGTGGTAATTGTAATTAATCAAAGTTTAGGATGGTGGTTGTAATTTGACCAGATATTGTGCTTTATATAAAAACATTTAGAGTTGTGTTTGGATCATCTTCTAAAACCCACAAACCTACATCGTAACAGCACAAACCAAATATATTTAAAATTTAATTTTTTTTCCAAAAAATAAATGAATCAAACATGAACTCAATGTATACATGCTCGTATACAAGTATATATTTATACTTTAAAATTATTCATTATCACTATATGAAGTTAGATCATTAAATCGTTCTATAATATTTCATATATCTTTTTACATTTTGCCAATCAAAAATCTCTAATTACTTTATTTCCAAAAATAAGCAAACAAAATAATCATAATAAACAAAATGTATCATTTTATTATTATGATTATTTTGTTATTAGGAAAATGGAAATGCAGGGATGGATATTTGTGTCTATCCCTTTGTGGGTTAAAACAATTGGACGGTGGACTATCTTCCCCGCAAGCATTGTATCAACGGCCATGGCAGGGACCACAGTGCTGCAGAAGCTCGTCTTTTTCCACCACATGCCGGAATTCCCACAACCTCAACAGCCTCGTAACCAATTCGCCAAGAGACCCATTAATAATCAAGTTCGTCCTTTCAGCGACCACAGCCTTTGCCACAGTAATAACGGCAACTCTCTTCCAGTTACATCCCCGACAAGACAAGAAACGCGCGACAGCCATGGAAAGGTCGAAAGACTGATCAAAGAATTCGACCCCAAAATTCCAATAGAAGAAGCGATTACCCCGCCAAGCTCCTGGTACTCCGACCCTGATTTTTATTCTCACGAGCTCAGTCGGGTCTTCTACAGAGGATGGCAGCCCGTTGGTACGCTTCATTGAATTCTTTATTTAGAAAGTTTGTTTAGATTTCAGCAGCCGTATCTCTTCATGTGTTATCATCGGAGTATGTGTATGGATGTTGATATGAGGTTTGGGTATTGCGCGTGCGTCCACGTTTGTGTACACCGTATCTATACCCTTCTTTTTGTGTTTTTAATCATTTTCTGGTGCTGATCGCAAAAAGTTTCTGTTTTGCTGTTCCCTTTCCCTGGGAACTGATTTTGGTATCTGGCCAGAGCACATAGGAACGCTTTGGTGAATGATACCATGCCCGTGTGGTAAAATTAAAGCCGACCCTGTTTTCAACCAGGGGTCTGCCTATTTTGTGAACACTGCTTGCCTGTATTGCTGAAGCACGTGCATTGTGGTATCAATAATTGGGGATAACAAAATGTTGTCCTGGATCATTCTCATTTTGTTGGCTGCAGTCACTTTGGCAAATCTGTTCTAGCATGCTTTTGTTTGACTTGAACTCCAGCAGTGTCTAATAATTTTATTTTTTTTTATAATTTCTTGCTGTAATTGTCAGGATATGTCGATCAGCTTAAAGAGCCACGTGATTTTTTCACTGGCAGGTAATTTTGATTGAATCATCAATGTCTTGAAGTAATCAAATTAGTTTGGAAATAATATTAGCGTATTCATCTATCCTTTGTAGTAGACTCCGGAGTGTAATAACTTTAATAAAATGCATAAATTTGACCCAGAAACAAAGGCGTATTATGGAATGAAGAAAAGAATTAGTTACATTTGTGGGAACATTGTGCATGTGAATGAATGCAAAAAAGGAGATATTATATCACCAAGTTTATCTTGAAGGCAGCTAACCAGTGACTGCAACAGATTGGGAAGTACTGAATACGTGATTTGTCGGGATGAAGAAGGAGCGTTGTATGCATTTCACAATGTATGCCGCCATCATGGATCTCTTCTTGCCTCTGGAACAGGGAAAAAGTCTTGCTTTGTCTGTCCATATCATGTGAGTTCTAACTTAGTGCTCAATTAAGGCATCTTTATAAGCTGTTTTTAAACTAGATATCTGGCTCCTACTATGTGAATTCTTCTAATCATACTTTGAAGTTCATCATGTTGCTTTGCGCTATAACACTTGCTTTTCTGAGCATGCATGATTGATGGAAACTAACAATATCCTTATCCTCATTTAATCTATTGCATTTTTATTTTTATTTTTTCTCATAGCCAGTGTATAATTAGTTCTTTTGATGATCTATTAATTGACATTTCATACCATATTGCCAAACCATGCATCTTACATCGTTGCCATATCTGATAGATTAACACATCATACCATACATCTCACTAATTGAACATCTATATAATAACATTACCATATAATTTTAGGTATTTAAGAAGACTTTTGTTTTCCACTTGTATGTTTGTTTGTGAAATTCGTTCCTGGAAAGAAACATTTCTTTGGTCAATTTTGCATTGTAAGAGGAAAGGTGGTCTTACTTGATGAACCCTTTTCCTGCAGTTAGACAATATATTTAAATATTTGCTATATCAATTAGAATAATCTAGAATATTTGATTTGATATTTCGTGTACTTTGTTACCCAGTACTAGAAATGTTGATTTCGTTTTCTATTTTATACGTCTTGTATTATGGTAGAATTACAATTATTTTTGTTAAGACTGTATTTGTCCCATACATTAAATTAGGACCTTTTTTCTTAGTAATAAAGTATACTTCAATTCTTCCTGTCTTTCCAATCGTTCCAATATGGTGGCTAAGATTCTGTTTTTACATATTTTCTCAACTAAGAAGAAGAAAATTTCTAGTTTTAATATTTTCTCGGGATGATTTTTCAAAATGTTTTTATATACTCTTTATTGTTTCAATCTATTGTGATTTCTAGCTACCTCTCCCAAATTATTATGATTTACTGTCTATGTGAAGCTCAAAATACGATCTCTGCTACTATTTGTTGCCGTAAAGCATAGTCAAGAACAATCATTATTTTTGGTATAACTAACTTTGCAACAACAATCTCTCAATTACTTTCAATATGTCTCATATTATGAATTGGAATCATTTCCTTAACAATAAAGTATGCTACAATTTTTTCGGTCCTTCTAGTCCTAACAATCTTTCCAACACCTTCAACCACTTCTTACAACCCCGTGCGTCATGGAATATTCAATAAATTTATAGAGTTGCATCTGATTTAGCTTGATGTTGTGTTTCATTGCTCAATATGTAAACCGTCTAACCTACATGTACGTTTTAAAGTGTACTTTGTTCAACATTATTGGTGGCAAATATAAAATGATGAACTATACCAATTCCTGATGTCTATAAGATACTTCTTACGTTATAACTAGTAAGACAACCATATCTTTTCCTTTTACATTTTTCATTTTCGATTAATCTTTCAGGGTTGGACATATGGAATGGATGGTGCACTTGTAAAGTCAACAAGACTAACAGGAATCAAGAACTTCAAAGTGAATGTAATCTGTAACACCAATCTCTGCTACTTTTCCACTTCATTTTTGTGCTGAAATATGAATTTGGTTTCTGATATGATCGTATTGATAGTAGGAAATGGGACTTGTTCCACTCAAAGTCGCTATTTGGGGCCCATTCATATTAATCAATTTAGAAGGGGGGATTACGCCGAAGGAAGGTCTAGATACCAAGGTCGTGGCCAATGAATGGCTAGGTAGTGCAGCAGAAGAGCTGAGCCTTGGTGGGGTTGATACGTCATTGGATTATGTTTGCAGACGTATATATACCCTTGAATGCAATTGGAAGGTCTGTTTAGCACTTTCTCTGCAAATTGTCCTCATCAATTACTGTACTATGTAATTCTGATGCCTTGTTCTAAGAAAGGATGGTAGTCAACGTGCAAAGACACATCTATCATACATTGTTTCGTCTACAAAAAAGATTTTATCTCTCAGATTTTTCATCCCACTTGTTGCCTCAGAAGACAGTGTAGTGTTTCAGTCATTGGTAAATATTTGTGAACATGTCATCATAGATTAAACACATCTTGTAAGTTTCTTCTGCAGGTATTCTGTGACAACTATTTAGATGGTGGTTATCATGTGCCATATGCACATAAAGATCTTGCATCTGGTCTCCAGCTTGATTCGTATTCTACGGAAGTAAGCCCACTCATTGAACTTATTTCCATATCCTTGATGGATGTCTCCTTGTACTTCTTCTCTTTCATTCTAATTAAATTTCAAGATTGGGGGGAATCGACTTTCATACTTAATGCTTGACAAATGCAGCTCTTCTTGTACTTTATTTTCATTATTTTGCTTGATGACCATGTAGCGCCTCTGTCATTCATGCAATTCTTTTCCCTCTTACAAAGATGTATGAAAGAGTTAGCATTCAAAGCTGTGGTGGCAATACCAAGTGCAGTGAAGGAGAATTTGATAGACTGGGCTCGAAAGCTTTATATGCATTTGTCTACCCCAACTTCATGATCAATCGGTTTGTCCTTTGTCAGTTATACTGGAAATTTATCTGTTTGATTTTTTACCTAATTAGTGTTTCTAGTATCTTTAATCTAATTCTATCGACTTCTCCTTGAAACTTAGATATGGACCATGGATGGATACAAATCTTGTACTGCCACTGGGACCCCGGAAATGCCAAGTGATTTTCGATTATTTTCTAGATGCTTCTCTCAAGGTAAGTTTGGTACGGGAACGCATGATATCTGGATGAAATAACAGTGAGATATCCAATAAAAAATTTAAAAATCGTATGTTGATACTAGATGGAAAGAATTAATAACATCCAAGTAATGCCTAAACCTATAGCACTTGAATTATGAGTTTGAATGATTTTCTTTTTATTATTTTCAAGAAGAAAGAAATACCTAAAGTTGTGGTCTAATTGATTGCATAGGGTCATTTGGCATTTAAGTTACTTAGAGTTACACACATAGATGAAGCTTGGGTCAAATCATTTTTTCTTGGGCCGTGGGAAGAAGAAAAAGAATTATCCGTAGGGTACTTATTCATCTACTTCTATTCCAACGAGCTGTTTATTAAATCGTTGCAGTTGAGCAGAGCAACATTAAAAGTCGTAGTGTAGTGATACGTCCATTACTGAAATGGAAGTTGTTGTAGCATGACTCCTTTTTGCATGATAATCACGGTCCTCTTCCCTTATTACATGCATCTTACTACGGTCTTTGACTGAAACTACACTTGGTAACCCTTCAGCAACACAAGCAGCCCTCGCTATTCAATGAAATCACTCTTGATCATATGTGCAACCTAGTCCCAAGTCCAGTTCATGGATTCTAAAATTGCAGCATCTTTGGTCAAAAGTGTCTTAACTACTAAAGAAAACTGGTATTCTCTCTGGTTGGTTGTTAGGACAACAGCACATTCATCGAGAAGAGTTTAGAAGACAGTGAGAGGGTGCAGGTATGTTTCCCCTTCACACGGAAGATTCATACCACAGCTTCGATATGATTGAAATTGTGTCATGCAGGAGGAAGACATTTATCTATGCAATGCCGTACAGCTAGGCATGGACTCCCCAGCATACAACGCTGGCCGGTATAGTCCAACCGTCGAGATGGCCATGCATCATTTCCATTGCCTGCTGCATCAAAATCTCAGCACCTGTAAAGGATTTCGTTGAAACCGAAACTCCCACATCATGGCCTCTGTTCTCATTCTCGTTCATTTATCCAAAACATGGTTTAGGACCAATCAAAAACCTGTAAATGTATACTGCTCAGGTTACCATTTGTCGGAAGCTTCACGTTGCAGTTGCAGTTGCAGTTGCAATTTCTTCTCATTTCTTTACGAAGGCAACTGGTTGGGTAATGGGTAACGGGTAATGAATAATGCACTCTTTCTGATTAGAGGGCCCTGCACGGTTTTCGTAACATCTTTTAACCCTCAGTAGAGAAATCACCGAGAAGAGAAGACGTAAATATATGAAATTAATCGCCAAACCGTTTTCAATTTATAAAAACAGTAAGTAATAAAACAGTAAATCAGTATCAACGCATATGCCCACTGAGAGGAACCAATTTCCATCAAACCTCATTAGCTAAACGAAAACCTGAGAGACATCAACTCAAACCCTAGACACATCACACAAAACAGCTCTTGAAACTTCACCCAAGCCCTGATGCCTGAAAGTTGGTGGGTGGTGTCGTTCTTGTGTTTATCTATACAAAAGTTAGGATATCAAGCAGAAACCTCCTCCGTATCTTCTTTGCCTGAGAGCAGAATAAAAAGATGTGAGATTGACTCAAAAGAGGTTTGACGACTACACATCAGAGGGCCATTTCCCACCACATTGAGCAAGTTCAACAAAAATGTAATATACCACTAGAATCCTTTCTTCGATGACTTCTCCTTCTAAAATATTCGTCAAAAGATCTCTCTGGCACGGGGATGAGTTTTCCAACAGCAGCAAGAGGCCAGCTGGTAATTAAAAAGCAAAGAACAATACTCCATATCAAGATACAAGACTTGAAGGAAGATGCTAATGCTGTTGTACCGTCGACCACTACAACAGGACTAATATTTCACTGATACATGACAAAGACAACTCAAGACTTCAAAGATCAGCCTCAACGCTACAATAATATAGCATACAAACCTGATAAAACCAATGGCAACGGAAACAAGCCACAATTTCCAGCTAAGACGAACTGTTGAAGTAAACTTCCCCAGGAAAAAAATAATGATAACCTAGAGAACACACGTAGCAAGAGTAGGGTTGATAGTAAAGCACCATAAAGCACTGCAGTTACCACTTCCAGTAATTAAACAACATACCTGAAGCACCACTTCAAGGCCAACTATTCCCATGAAAAGATGGTTTCTAGTTACTCCTTTCCACACATTGATTTCATCTGGCTTTCGTGCATTAAATTCATTAAAGACCTACAGCATAGGCATTAAAATGGCATCTGAGAGAGAGAGAGAGAGAGAGCAAGAGAGAGAGGTTCCGATCACTATGGTATGGTCATAAATGACCCTGTTACAATCTGAGCACAATTCCCTCTGTATAAATACAGAATTAACAATACTTCATTAAAATTACCAATCTATCTACACAAACAAATCGAACAGGACTTCCAATCAGTACACACAAATGCAGGAAAACCAGTAAAGTTACAGATTGCAAAGTGAACCAACTTAATTTCACATACCTATGTCCTATCCTTGATTGGTAAGTAGATAAGTTCCACATTGCAAAAACTACTCAGATCTTCCCATGCAGCATAATTTAGAGCTATATCTTAACAAAATTGACTAACCTGACAAAGAACGAATGCATTGAATATCAGTGTATTCTTCACTTTGAAAGCATGGTCACTCCTATCATCCTCTAGATTCAGAATTCTCGTTCCCCGGAAATTGAGGACCAGCAAAACAGTCACTTGATAGAGAGCCTAAAATCATTCAAAAGCCAACTATTTTGATCACCAAAAAGCCAATTCATTCACTTCACTTTCCAGACATCAAATGCAATTAAATTGTTAGAGCAAACTCATGTGATACCTGTAGTAATAAATTCCTCCACATGATATTTGTTATTAGAGGTTCCCTGAAACAGCAACAATTTCTTGATCATCAACTACCCGAGTTATAATTTGAGTCACCAATAATGCAAATGCAATACGAAAACTGAATCCAACAAGCGTAAAAGGTAAGAGAATATGTCATTCCCACAGCACTATCATAGACAAAAAGGCGCAACAGTTATTGAACATCTGCTATTATAGCCGTCACAAGTTTGGCTAGAAGGTTGTACAGTCCTCTTTGAGATAACACTGATAGAAATATAATTACTTTTCTTTGCTACATTTAACATGTTCACAAAAATGCACAGAGAGTGTATCATTTACTCCTACACTCACCGAGTTGAACTAAACCAGAAAATCTCAAATCAAGATGTAACCACAACAATATAACACAAAGTTCATTAAGTAGAATGTGGCTCCATACTTGTACAGATCTTAACAAATTAGAAAGGCAAAAGAGATTTTGCAGACAACTGATCTTCTTGATTCCACTTCTGACGACTACTTAATTTCAGAAGAGAGGCGTTCTTCATAAAGTAATATGAGCACCTCAAACAAATATATGAACTGATAAACTGTGGATGGGAAAAAGAAAAAGGCAAGCTCAAAAGTCACTTTGTTCGATGGTTGACAATGGCGCTGGAAGCCAAATACAAGTATCCCAATCCAGCACGTGAACATTAAACCCCATTTGTATTGTTACATATCTAATTTTGCACGAGGACAGAAAATAAGGCCAGTCAAACCATCTAACTAAAGAAACAATAATTTTTTAATCACACAAATGATAGCACCAGAACTCTGCATGAGACATGCATGAAATCTAACCTTCTACCGACAGGAGGTCTACGCATGAGGTGATCCGTAGGAGGCTCTGTGGCCAGAGCAAGAGCTCCCAGTGTATCCATGATAAGATTTACCCAAAGAAGCTGAACAGAAGATATAGAAAAGGTACATTAGTTTTCAAGCTGAAAACAGAAGAGGGACAATTTAGACAAACCAGAGTAAAGAGCAGCAGCACACCCTTGCACACAAGCAAATGGAAGGGAGAGAGATTACAGACCTGCACTGCATTGAGCGGAACGTTACCGGTAGTGATTGCAGCCACAACATTGATAATCAGAGCTGCAACATTAACTGTAAGTTGAAATTGTATAAACTTTTGGATATTGGCGTATACAGATCTACCCCATCGCACAACCTGCAATTGGTATAAAGTTAACTGAACTAATGGCACTAAATTTCAAACATACCATTCATTATCATACGGGAAACCAAAAGTAGCCCAAAAAGAAATCACATTTTCGTTATGGCTATTTTATCAATGAATATTGGAGTCAATCATATAAAAAAGGTTCTACAAAAAATGATGACTTATTGAAGAATTACTCAAGCATATTTGTCAAGCTTCTATTAGAATCCCAAAAAAGAACTGCAGTTCATCTGGCCTTTGAGTTAAAGGTCCAACAGAAAATTACAGTTATAAAGTTAAAAAAATCAGATTAAGCAGAAAATTTGATTTATCCTATCCTAAAAATTTATAAATTCCACAAAATGCAGGAAAGCAAAGGCAACTGTCGCATAGGAAATGCCTGGCAAACCACACTACAATCCAGGAAGTACTAGTCTGGTGATATAATGGTTATTTTAGCTTCATCATAGAAATTTTTCTGAATGAAAGTTAATAGTCTGAAAAGTATAAATTTAATAAAAAGTGCTATGAGTGTACTGGAAACGCATAGTCTTCGGTAAAGGGGAAAAACTTGTATACATCAACATTCTTGGGACACAAAACTGACCTTCACAACAGAAGAAAAGTTATCATCCAGGATAATGATATCTGAACTCTCCTTGGCAACTTCAGTGCCTTGAATGCCCATTGCAAGACCAATATCGGCCTATCCCAAGATGGAGCAAACCATGTCATATGAAGTCAAAAGAAAATGAAGATGCAAAATAGAAAAAAATCCTTCAAGTGGACCGGCCTTCCATTTCAGGACACCATTTAAAGCGTAGCCTAATCAAGTATTCTCCATACAAAAGTCATCAGAAACAGTATAATATCCAAATTAAGTTCAGATTCTGTGAAGTGAAGGATTTTAGTGATCCTTTCAAATTCTTCATCAACCAATATTCCTAATAAAAGAAACATGCTATGACCCACAAAGTTGATAATTATGAAACAATAAATCAACTAAACAGATGTATCTGACAAACACAGCAAAAGGAGTTCAGAATACATAGAAAACGTCATCCAAGAACCTGAGATTCTCCTCATCTAAATCAGTGGACACAGATCTAATACGTGTCACAAGGCAAAAAACAGACCTCATGTAGTGCTGGAGCATCATTAGTGCCATCTCCAGTTACAGCAACAACATGTCCTCTCCTCCTCAACGCTTGCACAAGCATGAGCTTATCACTGGGGGATGACCTTCCCATCACCTGTCAGCAAATTTGTAATAATAAGCCATCTGACAATTGACTAGCACAACAGGCACAATGAAGCAGAAATTAAATTTCAACTCATACTGAAATCCTGTCAGCCACTTCTAATCTGCGGGCCTCAATCATGTTGCGAAATGTCTTTCCTTCAATAACATTAGGCTCAGAAGCATCTGCATCTGATCCTAATATCCCACACTCTAAAGCTATTGCTTTAGCTGTTTGAAGATTGTCTCCAGTGACCATGCGAACCTACATAATTATAAGCCAATA
Organism: Avicennia marina; assembly: GCA_019155195.1. Lineage (NCBI taxonomy): Eukaryota > Viridiplantae > Streptophyta > Magnoliopsida > Lamiales > Acanthaceae > Avicennia > Avicennia marina. The sequence continues at coordinate 10,741,584 of CM032758.1, read as the reverse complement.
ATCATGATGAAAGAATTGGCTCAACAGTCAAAACAAGGGAATGGAGTGTAACAAACAAAATTCCATAAAATATAAGGCATATTTTGGGGGGCTAAAGCTCCAGCAGTCTGGGGCACAAAACTGGTAATTTGTTGACAATAAATTAATACACAAGATTGACATATTAAAAAAAAAAAATAGATAGAAGTTAATCCCAAATTCAATGAATAGATCCCACATTCAGAAACAAGAAGTCCATCTAATTTGACACGGATGATTATCTGCTTCGGAACAATAATTGCATACGGACTGCGGATGCATAATAAGTTACCCAATGTAGGAAGAAATTAGAAATCTTCACAGAAGTACAAAATTAAGTAAAATCAGAGAATCCTAGACATACTGGATCAAAATTTGTTCAAGGAGAATGCTGAGAAAGAGTTAGAAGTCGCCTAAATATGTCAGTTTTGAAACAATCAAAAGACCACCGCTTAAATCAGCAAAGTTAATTCAAAGATAAAAGAATAAAATGTTTAATAATTCATGACAAATTCCTTGTGCAGTTGTTAATAAAAATGAAAAACAGAAAAGATCAAAACAGATGCAGCTCAAATGCATAGAACATTTCCATTTAGCATTGACATTGTAAAGGAAAGGAAGAATTCTCGTATTATTCAATGTATTGCAATAGGAGATGAGCTCCCAATCATAGAGTGCGAGATTTTCATGGCATACCAAACTTGTAAGGATCTATCAATCAAAACAAAAGAAAATTACAATCCGTTACAATCAACTGTAGAAGGAAATATATTAGTCAAATAATCCAACAGACATACAAATTGGTGAGCATAAGCTTAAAATTCAGGGACATCATTAAGTTTATAGACAATACCAACACTCTTTTTATTACATTGATTCACTAAAATGAATAATTTATAATAAATAAATGCAAACAAGCACTAAATGCCAAAAGAGAATCCTGAACCCTACTTGATTTAATTAAACAAAAAACTATCATACCATAGACAAAAGTATAGAAAACCGCTTTCTGGCAAGATGCTGTGCACTGCCATCTTCAAACTTGATATATCATCTTTACTTATTTCTAAAAAGCACATCTTTTGTTTGAATATGGAGAATATTAAAACATTTAAGAAAAGACGCTTGAATTTAACCACCTAAAACATTTAAGTGTGCCATCCCAAGACTCAGATCTATCTTACCTCATCAAAATCAAAAAATCCAGGAATACTTCTATTTGTAGTCCCAGCCAAAAAGGGAAGAAATACAGAAAATAAAGATACAACAAAAGCATAGATAAAGACAAGAATAGAAATGTGCCAACCAAACAAGCATGGAAACATAAAGCAAACGATGCATTCATGTGTAATCAGTGATGATTACATACCTTAACACCAGCGTTAATGCATAATTGAACAGCATCTTTCACACCACGCCGACAAGGATCCTACATCATATGTAAAACTCTTATCACAAGTATTTAGTACTGAATATCAGATGTAAATAAAGAAATATTTTCACTGAAAGGATCACAGTAAAGGAAAAAACTAAAAGATGGGATTGATTGCAATTTAAAAAATAAAAAAGGCAAACCATAAAAAACATGCATTGTTAGGAAAAAAAAATGGTGTAACCAGAGGGAATCACCAGCTCCCAAAAAGAAAATTTGGAAGAGAAACACAAGATCGTGAAGACAACTCCAGATAAAATGTACCAAAAAGAAAAGAGGGAACAAATCACAATGATGATCAAGACAGAACTCCAAAGATAAACCAAGTGAGCCAACTAATGTGAATGACGATGGCGAGAAGTAGAATATCTTGGAGTACTTCCAGTTTGCAATGTATTAATTTGATAAAAGTTTGCAGTGCATCATTCAAGCACTTCAATAAACAATCGTTGAATAAGAGCTTTTTATTTATAATTAAAATGCATGACTCCGCACAAGACAAGAACTAAATTAAACAGAAACATGATCTTGCCAATTTCAAATGACAAAATTCTCAATGGTGGAAAAGTTAAAACCAGTATCAATTATCAAAGAAGGAGCAGGTTGTGAGCACCTTGATACCAACAACTGCAAGCAAAGTAAGGTCTCCCTCTGGTAGCTGCCAATTTTCAAGTTCCTCATCCTTTGTTGGAACCTTCTCCACTTCACACATCCTGTAGGCAATAGCAACACATCGCAAACTTCCTGCAGCCATACCTTCAATTGCTTTCTTAAAATATGACAACTGCAGGTAAGAATAAACTGACTGTAACAGCTGGAACATAATCACAAACTTTAGACAAAACAAATACTTCATCATGAAACAACTAATCAAGGAAATATTAAGCAACATAACTTAAGGCATTTTTCTACTTCCCAAGTATATAGTGTACTACTCAGAACATATCATTGTTGAGTTTAAAGGAAGATCAAGTCCTGAAATCGCTGTAACTACGAAAAAGTGTTGCAGGGCATACCTTATCATCATCCATCTGGACCACATTATCATCTGAATCTATGTAGCTTGTACAAGAGGCAAGAACTATTTCAGCAGCACCTTTCCAGTGCACAAGAATTTCAGAATTCGACTGCCAAAACCACAATAGTAAATATAGATAGACCATATAAGAAAGACATAATGTCAAGAACAAGACTTATGGCAGAAAAATAAAAACTAAAATATACATCAGCAGTTACCCGTTTTAGAGCAACTCCACCTCGCTTTTTCTCTGAGTTAAATGGAAAAGCATGAATTATCACTGAATCTGATCGGACAGCACTGAAATCCATACCAAGCTACAGAACAAAACAGCAAAGGAAATCAAGTCGCAGACCAGGAAAAAAAAGGCAGAGATTCTATTTATCTGTAAAAGAAAAATTAACTGCATTACATTTACTCCCCACTGCAGAATGGCCCTCTCTGTCGGAGATCCTGAAATCTCCAGAGCTCCACCATCCTATTAAAGGCCAGCCAAAGAGCGAGTTGTTCTTAAAACATAAATGAGTCAAAAAAAAATAATATAACAATTAATATAATCATGACAGTCCATCCAAAAAATTTATAAGTTTGACCCCGGTGTTTCGAGGCTCCCTACAGCATCAACTGTTATTTTATTGTTATAGATAACAGTGTTCACCTTTACTATCTCTTCTTCAGAAAACATGTGAAAATGAAACACAAAACAAGGTGAGCCTCTAAGTTCAAATTTTGTAGGAATGAATAAAGACAACCCAACTTCCTTGACATAATTATTTAAATATTATAGTCAATATATTGTGCTACAATAATTGAAACACAGAAGGAACTTATGAGAAGTATTCAAATGTTTAACGCAATATTCTGTCTTGCAATCACGACAAAACTATAAAATCATTTAGAAAGAAAGCAACCACCAAGAATTTACAGCCCAATCCGCTTACTAGTGTGTATACTATATTTTGTAAATCAATTTATTTTACATATATGTCAGATATTGCCAATATTAGAATTTAAAACCAAAACATTCCCTAAAAGAACTGTTAAATAATTAACAATAAAGATCCAGAAATTGCAGCTGGTAAGGAACTATGTGATATTTAAAAAATTAAAATTTGAAGAAAGTATTACTGCTATAAGCATGCTCATCAATTCAAAAGAGAAGACATATTTTAAAAAATTCCATCCCACATCTCAAGAGCCTAATACAACATCAAAACACAAGTAAAATGCTACTACGTTTTTCCTCTCATCTCACAGAATATACGTATGGGGGGGGAAATGCTCCGTGAACCAATCCCATTGTTCTGCTATAAAATACCTCAGACTGAAACACACTTCCAGTTGTGTTTTGTGCAATGCCTTCAATAAGTAAAGAGATGACCCTAGACGGAACAAGAGACTTATTGTCAGGTGGATCAATTTTCTTTCCACACGCATACGCTTCAACGACCGTCATCTGTGAAAGGATCAAAAAATATATATACACATCTTGCAAATCAAAAAAAAAAAAATATATATATATATATATATATGTTAATTTATCTAGTAATCCAACAGCCAAAGCAACTAATTCCAGGTTTGCCTTCCACACCTCATTGCGAGTTAGGGTCCCTGTTTTATCACTACAAATGGTAGTCGCAGAACCCATTGTTTCACAGGCTGATAGCCTCCTAACCTGCGGATCAATTTTGGGACGTGGCTCAGGAAAAATAGTAAATAATTTTTACAGAAAGGAATATGGCTGTGCCTTTAGTCCGTATACATACCAACGCCTTATCAGCCATCATTTTTCTCATGGAATATGCCAGCCTACAAGCCAAATATATATTAAAAAGGGACTCCACCTATAGAATAAATGTGTGCTCTTAAATATGTGCATGTTTGCAAATAGTGACACATATAGAGAATGAAGCATTAGCAAATCCAACATCTAAAAAATATAATATTCACTATAAAATTAGTATTGGAGTGCATTAATAACGCATAAATCATGCAGCCGATAATATGTTTAACAAGCATGAAAAAGTAATAGACACCACCTCAACAAGCCTACTCATGTAGTCATATCAGCAATAATCCTTTCTCAGGAAAGGTACGCCCTTTAAGGGAATGAAGAAACATTAAACATCCAATATAGTTGATATCTAGACTAATATACATTCTGACAAACGTAGGACCCATCAGAGAATGAATAATAAGACTTACGTTAGAGTAACAGCCAATGGAAGGCCTTCTGGTACTGCTACAACTACAATGGTCACCTAGAATTTTGTTCAGATCAGTCACAATCCTAAGATGAACATACACTAAAACAAATATCAGACCAGACTCTAAAGTTGTACATACTGCAACAGTGAATATCTTTATGAAGCCATCTATTGCATGACCAACTTTAGTTTGCCCTGATATAAATTGGACTCTGCCATTGGGATCTGTTGTATGCCCAGTGAAAAATCTAGCAGATCACCAGAAAACATTTACCACCATCTTCCAGACAGAATTTAAAAACAAAATAATCCATGAAGCATGTGCAAAGCCAAGCCACCTGACAACAAGGATTATAAGAACTGCCACAGCCACTACAAGGCCAACTATACCAATGAATGTAGCAACCCCATTTAAGCGTACCTGAACTCAGCAACATGTAAAATGTCAAGATCAGAAACCTACGACTAAGCATTCATGCATATATTCAAAATCCCAACAGAAGAAACCTGCAGTGGTGTCTCTTCACCATTATCCTCCGATATGCTAGCCATGAGTAATCCCCATTCTGTATTTATTCCAACACTTGTTACCTGCGAAGCAATCATGAGAAGCCGAAGATGGTGGACTCTGAGTTCACTAACCATAATATGCACTTTTTAACATGAAAACTATAATTAATCAAAAAAATTATTTACTTCATGAGTATTGGCTCCCTAAATTTCTACCCTAATACAGCAAGCATTTTGTAAAATTTAACAGATGCATCTAAGCCAAAACAGTGTTGCCTACAAGTAAGAGAAAAAGTTTAAAAATTTTTACATTTAACAAATGTTGACACCAAATAACCAAATTTACATGCAACATATATACATTTTGAACCATTACTTTTAGTGTTTCAACAAAAGGATAATTCCAAACTAAGCATTCAAGAGTTGAAAGAAATATTACCAACATGCTGCCATATCCATCAGCAACCTTGCATCCCGACATAAGAAAGGGTGCTCTGGTTGAGTCCTTGTGGACCTAATAAAACCACAACTGACTTCACTCAAACTATGGACATATTGACAACAAGAAACACAGAAGATGGTCTATTGAGCTCACAATTTTACTCTCCCCAGTCATACTTGATTCATCAATTGCAAGGGAGTGACCAGAGATCACAAGTCCATCAGCAGGTACCTGCACAAATGAAAGCAAGTGTTAAATGAACCAAACCCGAACAAAAGTTGGGCTCTCTACTGTTGCTGCTTTTTGAGAACTCATGAAAGAAAAATTACATTTTATATTTCCTTCTAATTTTTGGATAGGGAATGAGAGATGAAGAAGACAGGGGGGAGGGGGTTGGGAAGGGAGAGCTTTCCACCACCTGATCACCAATTTTGAGAGGTACAACATCCCCAACAACTACTTCAAATATGGAGATCTTAATTCTGCGTCCACTTCTAACAACCTGCAAAGTACTCACAAGGAAATGTAAGAGAATTGAGGAAAATGTACAAGAGTGAAGTAACTTAGACTGCATGACACCTACCTCCATTTGTATGTTTTGCTTCTCCTCATTCAAATTTTGGAACTGAAGGGATTGCTTGTAATCACTGAGAGCTGCAAAAATTTCAAATTGCACATTTTGAAACCAGTTAAAGTTGACAGCGGACTAGCAAATATTGGATCATACAGTGAGAGAGACATACCTGTAAATATAATGACTATAAAAACTGCCATGGCAATGCTTCCTCCATCATACCAACCTTCTTTTATACCCTAAAAAGGAAAATAAGCATTTCTTGGAACCAATAAAAATGAAAGAACAAAAATTGTGCAGGCATTCATGAATTTCACAATATTTCAAATGAGAATGACCGAACTCCTTCCATGTCAAATGCGCAATTTTATATCTCATGCTATAAAATCTTCTTTCAACTTAGACTATATATGAGTAAGTACCAAGACAACCTCCAACAACTGGAGTTATCACATTAAACATCCATACAGATTCAGTAATCTCTGTAAAACCCCAGCATTGATACCCCAATACAATCACTTTTTATAAATTCCCCCAACATTTAACTGGAAAAAAAGCTTATGCCGTAGTATAAAAACATTGGAATCCTAATTTCACAACTAGAAATTTATCATCAAGTTTGGCCAACATCCCCTAAAATATCAATTATTCTCATGTCCATGCATGCATGCATCACATGTTATTCAATTTAAAAGAAATTATTTATACAATTTTTCATTGATTTTTACTTATTTCTAAATGTTGAATTATTCAGTTCATGAGCTTAGAAGCTTAAAATTTGTTGAGGTACAGGACAAATAGATTAATCACTATGCCCGTTTGGATTTGAAAATTCAGGTCAAATTAAATTTTTTCTCCCAAGTTTGATGATTTGACAAAAAGATAGAATTTTAACTTTTTTATTAACTGATTTTCACATTTCTTACTTCCCTTGCCTATCTTTAGTTAAAATATTTATAAAAACAATATTTTTTTTATTTTTTATCATCTCCCCCCAAGCACAGTAGCTGACAGAAACTGACACATATGCCCCACCCCGACCATATGGGTAGCCTCTCTAAAAAGCCAACCTTCCTCTGTCCCTCTGCCTCTGCAAACCAACCCTCAACCCCAATTAGAAAAAAGGAAAATAGTAAACTGCATACATTGCGACGACATAGTTCGTCTAACAAATTAACCAAGATAAAGTCCATTGCTCAATGAACACAGAGAAAGGTCACAGAAGATGCTACAGTAACCACAAAATATTAAACCTTTTTTGCAGCATTAGGAAATGGAAAGCATGCTCATTAAAGCCTGCATTCTGAAAATATAAAATTTACAAAATGGTATCGTCTTAACCTCACCTCTGTTTTTATACCTAGAGCTAAGGAAGCAGCTGCAGCAACCATCAGGATGATTAGTGTAGTATCGCGGCAAGCTTCCCAGACAAACCTCTGACAGAAAAAATAAAAATATTACGACTTCCCAGTTATACCTGTGAACTAATGGTTTACTCAAATGGCAATAGATAATAACATCAATAACAGGAAAAAAAAAATTCACCCAGAAACTCCTCCCTTTCTTCCGAGGATATGTGTTGGATCCAAAAGCTTTCTTCCGGTCTATCAGGTCAGTTTCATCTCCAGGTGCACCTTTCTCCGGATTGCACTTTAACTTCTCAGCCACTCCTTTAACCTGATACAAAGAGAAACACCAGGGCAACATGTAACATTGACAGAAGATCATAGAAGTCATGGAAACATAGATAAATAATGTGTAGATGCAATTTCAGCAAACTTGCCCCGCCCATTTGCTGCAGGAGAGAGATATCGTGCTCCCTGGACATTGCAACTAATTTCTCTGAGTTGATACCAAAATCACCAGTTCGAATTGGGCTAGAAGGTAACTTAGCAGATCCTGTAACTAAAATGCAGGTAATGCAATTGTAATAGTCATACTAAGAAAGAGGAGCTACAACTTAACTGGACCTCAAAAAACAAGAATCGTGTAGATCCGATTCCACAATAAAATACTCATGAAAATACTCCAATAGAAAAGACAATATGGACAGATATATAACTATAAACATCGTAAATGCACACATTCACACGAAATTGAAATTTAAGAAAATGATGCCATGAAAAGTAGCATTACACAATGTACCGATTGTTAAGTTTTGCCCAAGAAAAGAAAAGACACATATCATGCAGTTAAGTCATGAAATTCTTCGGCAGGGACTAGATTCAGAGAATGTATTTTTCATGATATAAACTGTCACATAGCACAACACTTTCCGGTAAAGTTTATTGATACCAAATTAACTGTCCAAAGTAGCAGCAAAAAAATTACCATCCTGTCCTCGCCCAGCCTCTTGGAAAAGAACAGCTGCCTGCTCAAGATAATATTAACAATCAATTGATTGAACCACAGACAATGCAATAAAGAATCAAGAACCTTGCGCACCCTGATGACTTGGGCATGCGTTCGAATTTTTGCAATCAATTGCTTCCTCTCGTCTTCTTTCCTCAAGTCCAACGTATACCGAAATCGCCGAGAAGCATTGAGCACAAGCGCTGCTTGCTGAAACAGTCATTTAAGAAGAAGATTAAAAATTACCCCCAAAATACCAATTGTACAGTTGAAAAAGAAGCTATCATAACACAACTATAGTTTACCCCACATTCTAAGTATTAAAAGTAAGGTAAAGCACTAAATCGAAGACAGCATAAGTTTCTGCTTAGATGTATAAATGTTATAGAGACGCAAGAATTTGCTGGTCAATCACAACAGGGTTCCAAATTGACAGTCTGCAACAGACATGTCATAAATTTGACCATAGCCACATCAGTTGGTTGGCGGAGTTAAAAACTTTAGTGGATTTTTCCTAAACTTCTGCTTAAACCTAATACCCCATACCAAAGATCTTAAACTATGACAACAATTTCAATCATCTCCAACCCCATTACCAGCAACATGCACAAAAATTATTATTTTCATATAATTGCCTAGACGACCAAACTTATTGTCCACATTAAATTATAAACTAATTTCCATATTGGAAGTTTTAGTTAATTTTAACCCATAAGTAACTATCAAATAAAACCCTAACCTCTATTCAATTCTTCTACCGATCAGCTGAGGAAAGAAGTAAAATGAGAGGTATGTATAAAATTGTGTATAACTGATTCCTAAATTAAAGTCATCCTCCCATGCATCACAAGTTCCAGGTATCTACAAGAAAACAATGAGCTACAGTGTCTTCAATACCAATTCGGAAACAACTACTCCGAAATAAAGACATTAATCAGAGTGTCCAGGTAGAGAGACAAAAGAGGCCACCTAAATTGAGGAAGATTCAAGAATATTGACTCCGCTTATTCGAGCATTAACGCACAAAATCCAAGAAGCGTTGGTATTAGTAATTACATTAAACCAAACAAGTAAGCAAAATCTCCATCAACTATTCATTCTTTTTTCCTGAGTAAATTCCATTCGTCTTCGAATCATCCTAGGGGCCAGAATTATGAATTCAAATAGCTGATATAAAATGGGTCAAGGACAGGCATTCAAAGTTCTCTTTGAAAGAAACTTCACAGGTGAATAAAAACACCACTCTCATTCCCTTCAAATCATTATAGGGAATTAAGTAACTAAAACTAATATCAAGCCTTGCAAAATGACAAGGGATATTCCCTGCAAATTTAGAAAAGCAATACCCAATGTCTGTTTGCCTCCATTGATCGTAATTGGACCAAAAAGGAACGGCAACAGAATCATCAAAAAGAAAGGATCGATGATAATGTGATGAACTTACCCTCCACCTACGCAACCGATCGACTGGAGCACTTTTGGTTCGCACGATATCAAACGGCCCCGAACCTTCTTCGTCATCGAAACCATTGTCTCGGGTACTGCTCCCGCCTTCAAGGTCGTTCCGATGGCGCCTGTACGGCGACGTCCTGCATTCCTCGCTCATTCTGTATTTCTGTTAAGTCGCAGGATAGATGACACCGCTTATCTCTGTCAGATCACATCAATAGCACATATACATTGCGAAAAAATATCAAGACTCAAAGAAATTCCAGCGAGAAGAGTACAACTCGGCGGGAGAAAATCCTTTTTACTCCTTTTTGCTTGTTTCCACTTATTTCAGTTTGCCCAGTCAAGCAGCCTATCACTACATCAAAAACGAGCGAAAAAACCTCGGAGCCCCGACATCTAAACTCGTCTACAAACCTGAGGAATCGACAACGGCCGCCGTGCAGTTCGTCTAGCCACAGTAGCGTCAGAACGGTTGAGAGACTCTTGCCCAGGAAATTGCAACGAAGCTTCGTCGTTCCTACTCAAACCGCCTTCTCAATAGTTTTAATAGATAGATCGTTTGGTGGGGTCCACCCACTGGGTCGGGAAGGTGCCAGAATAAATTTTTATTAAAGGAAGTTGTTTCCAAATTAGGAAGGGAGGCAAAATTTAAGTTCGATTAAAATTATATTTGGTTTGTATAACGTGGGTGGTAAGGGTTTATCACTGTATATATTTAATATTTAATAATAATTAAATTATGTGATAGTATATTAATTTATAAAATAATAAAAAATTAATATAAATAAAAAACGAATAAAAATAAATATTAATTTAATTATTAATAAATAAAATTATTAATTAATTATAAATTTTAAATTAATAGTAAAAATTTTGAATTTTAATATGAATAAAATTTATTTGTTGAGAAGTTAAGTATGTAAGATTTTTTTAATATAGTAATAAATAGTATAGAATTTGAAAACAAGCATAGCCGTTAATGAACCCGTGAAAAATGAATAAATAATTATTTTTTTGCTAGAATACAGCAAATATCCGTGTATATCTATTAAATTCAGAACACAATTTTCTCACCGGCTCATTGTTTGAGAATAAATTCCGCGGAATAACTTTAAATTTTTTAAATTGCTTTTCGGATAGAAAGTAGTGCCGGAATATTTTTTTTTTTACTTTTTTTTGTGAGAATATTCGTAATGAGCTAGCCGATATTTTAGGGACATTTTTTCCTGTAGAAAAAGTATAAATCATTGTTGAAATTTTGATTTAAAATCTTTGTGAGCGATTTTAGTAATTTTTGGGATGAATTTGAAAATAATATTATATCTTTTTAAGAAAAGTCAAAAAAAAAAAAAAGGGCCTTATAATGATCGAAATAACAACAGTTACAAGTGGAAAGAAGAGATCTAGATGACATGGGAAGCAATTCCAATAAAGGAATGTCTTAATTTTTAAAAAAAGAAGATGACAAAAGCCACTCATACCGAGTCCCTGTGGCTAACAAAAGGTACATAAGCTAATAAATAACAGTTTAGAATGTTTTCTTATACAAATTTAACTTACGTAAGTCTTACTTCTGAGTCCGCAGAGTGCAAGTCCCATAAAGAAATAAAACTATCTTTAATTGATTATTGTTAATTTTTAGCTAATGCAATTTTGTGATTTCGCACCCGTAACCTTTTCTTAGAAGGAAGGCATCGTCGCATGTAGAGTGTAGACATGTTCTGTAATACACTTTGTTAGGTCGGTAAAACTGGGGGCTGATATAAGTCAAAAAAACAGCAATAAATCTACACGCATTAGCTCACCAACATGATTCGTTCTAACTACTATTTTCCCTTTTTCCTCGAATCTGTGCCTTCCTTAAAATCTTGCTGTAATATCCGTTTAATCACCGAATTTATCGAATATTAGAAACGCCGTCGACAGCATTAACACTCGGCGTGTTCCTAAAGTCTTTTAGTCCTAAAAATCTTGTTGCGTTATTGTGATATGAAAATGAACAATGCACTCAATCAAAACAAATCTCTCTCTGTTTTATTGCAACAACAATCACACGTAAAATTAATCAAGCTTGTTTTTTAATTATAAAACAATGAAATCATTAATAATAAGTTCCTTTTTTTTTTTTTAAGGCAGGTGAAAAGCACGTCTAGGAGACGTGTGATGCGTGCGTTTCCCTCTCTGGTCGGTTTATTGTCTTTATTGAGTATGAAAGGACTCAAATTTTCTAATTTCCAGACACAGATGGCTCACATGCAACGGGCCGACGAGGGCAACTTTTCCGCACCTTAACAATTATGCATGGTAATAAATACATAAAGATGATTATTTTTCCATTTTTTTTCAAGGAACAAGTCATTGCATCAGCCAAGATGAAAAGTTCACCCTTCGTCCTCCTCATATAATAGCAGAAATGAAAATGTAAAATCTGACAGTAGTATGATTAAAGATGTATATCAAGGAAAACTGACCAGTCTGTCCATCTTTACCCAGGCCCAGGTGGCACCCTTTCAGCTGCTTGAACCTGACACGTGGCAGACAGACTTATAATAATATTGAACAAAATATGAACGTGGCTTAACAGTGTCGGGTGCTAATTTTCATCTCCAAGGAAAACCAGAGACAAGCTGCCCCGAAGCCCTAGGGGCCAAAAAATAGATGTGAAGAACATATGTACTGGTTTTCATGGACTCAGTGAACATGCATGCTATAACCTTGCTTTTCCTAGGAGCTGTTTGGATGTCAGATAACCAGCCCCCGTGAATCTCCAAACATGTACACTAGTTTCAATAATTTTTTCTTCCCATGTTACTGGTTTACAAATATTATTGAAAAATTTCATTCCTAGTCAAAATTTTTGAAAAAACCAAAAAAAGTGGTTAGTATTTGGTGTCAGCATTCGAAGTCGAAAGGCCAAGGCTTTATGCTTTTGCTACATTTTTCTTCTTCTCGGATTCTTCTTTATCGACTTTGGTGTCGATTTAATACGTATTGTTTTTTTGTTTTTGTTTTTTCCCTTTTTATTAAACCAATTAAAGTAAATATTCTTCAATACTTTCACTTTATATATTTTGTTTTTCCTTCTTTCTTTGAACTTCTAGGCAAAAAGGGTGTTTGGCTGAGTTTTCCTGAGAATACAAATTTAAAGTTCAATTACAATATATAAAAAAAGGTTCATTGATTTTTTTGATACCTTAATAATTACTTTCAATTTGATTATCTAAATTACTAAAATTAATGTTTCGTAAGCATTATAAATTCTACAAACAATGACAAATACGTACGAAGCATAAAAACAGATTTATATGTATTTTGCTTAGGTATATATACACATATATATTTACTATAATATATATATATATATATATATATTATTGATTGATGCACTTAGTCAAAACAAAACAAGATATTGTCAAAACAAGATTCAATTAGTCACGCCGGCCAGATACGAGCAAGATTTTGTCTTCTAAATCTTTATGTTATATTGTTAACTTTTGTTAGGGATGAAATTAATGAGAGCTTTGTTGGAATGAAAACTATGTACTAAAATTTTGATGGAATAAAAATTTTGATTTAGTTAAATTTTTGTATAAAATATATAATAATAATTAAATGATATGACAGTATATAAATATAATGATTAATTTTTTAATATAAATAAACATATATATATATATGTATATGTAAGTGCCTTTTTAGGGTAAGTCTTTGAGTGCAATACTTTCGAAAAGATTAAATATAATTTGTATTGATTTAATTGTAAATAAATGTTATAATTGAATTTCAAATATACTTACATGTCAAATGCAAGAGAATAAAATTTAAATTTGAATGAAATTTTTTTAAAATATTATGTTTAGTTATTTAAATTTTGTTTTGATGAAAAAATTATGAAAATCGCGTAACAAACGTGGCCAATAAGTACTGTTTCGTGGTAAAAAGTAGTCAACTAATCATTTGTCTTTTATCGTAAAAACCACAGGGCTGGTCGTAATATCTGTCATATGTAGTCATTTGTCTTTTATTACGTGAAAATTACTTTGAAATATATATAGAGACATGCGAGTATAATATATCTATATTAAAGAAATTTCTATATTTAATTAATTCACTTATTATTTTGTCTTTTATTGTAAACATATGCCTACAATATATATATATATATATAGTTGTATATATGATATTTACCCAAGCAAAGAGTTCAAATTGGTGAATCTGGACGATTTCTTAAATCTTATGGGCTTTTTAAGTTATATTTTTCTACGAATTTATAGGTATATATGTGGATTTGAAAAATATATTCGTTTTGATTGGTCAGAGAACAATTGGCAAAGAATCAGTTATTGCACAATGAAACAATCCAGACCTACTACACAATTATTATTTAAATATTTGCCATTATAATAGGCATACTCATGAATACACTAATGAAGAAATAATGTTCGTTAATGATATGTGCACATACAAACTTGTTAATAATTACATTAAAAATCGATAAGAAGTTTTTATATGTTACAATATTTTTTTTATAAATGTTGGTAACGCCAAAAGTAACATATATATCTTATCACAGTGAACAGTTAGGTGCAAATTTAAACTATGTTCACTTTTTTGGATAAGATTATAATCAAAATTATTATTTTGAATGATAAAAAAATTTGTATGAATTAATTAATTCTTAACAATTATATTTACTAAAATTGACTATTTAAGGTAATTATATTTAGTTTTCCATTATAACCTTATTATAGATATTATTCAATTAATAATAAGATTAAAATAATAATTTGAATGATACATATGTAATTCATAATCTCTTAATTATTTAATCATAACTTTCATTTAGGATTATTTAATCTCTTAATTATTTAATCATAACTTTCATTTAGGATTATTTATCCTACAATTTTACTATTTAATAGCGAATTCTTATTTAATCAAAAGCTTTAATAAATTAATGTAAACATTTGATTAGATTTGATAAAATAATCTATTCTACATTATCACTTAAAGTGAACATGCTCTAAGGTGATAAATTACGAATTATGTTATCAATGAATTGTGCAAACACAAGCAAATAACAGAAGGTATATTTACTTCACAATCTAAATATACTAAAAATTTGGTCAATAAATATGATCATAAAGGAGGCAAACATGTAGCAGTATCAATGGGAACATCAATAAAGTTATACAATGATGAAAATGACAAACTAGTTGATAAAAGTCTATATAGAAGTATAATTAGAAGATTGTTGTATTTAACAGTTAGTAGACTATATTTGTATCTCAATATCGATGTTTATGTCAGATAGCAAATTGTCTCGAAAGAAAGTCATTTCAAAACAATGAAGAGGACAATGAGGTATGTAGACTCTACTACTGATCTTGGAATATAGCATATTAAAATTCAAAAATGAGCTTGGTCGGCTAAACCAATGTTGATTGGGTTGAAAATTTAATGATCGAAAAAAATATCACTAGAGGGGGCTTCTTTGTAGGAAATAATTTGGTATTTGGGTACAACGAAAAACAAAACTGCACCCACTATCTATAGCTAAAGCTAACTATATAGCTGGAGTTGTGATCAACTATTATGAATGAAGTAAATGTTAAATTATTATGGTATAATAATACTTGGTGATAATAAATCTGTCATTTATATCACAAGAACCGTGTCTAACACTCAAGAACAAAATATATTGGCATAAGGCTTCAGTATATCCATGAACTTGTAAAGAATAAAACTATTATTGTAACTCATGTTACAATAAAGCATCAAATTATAAACATCTTTACAAAAACCTTAGATTGAAAAAGGTTTGATTGTTTTAGGAAATGACTAGGCCTATGTTTAGTCTGATTTTTGTGCCACAAGTAATGATGAAAGAACAAAAGGACTCTAGGGCAATATACTTATTTTTAGAGTCTTCAAAATCAAGAATTTGAAAATTTTTCTTAACCAAATGAATTTCCCCAATGATGGATTTTTGCAGTAGTTTTTAATGATAGTTGCAGGCCCTAATAATGAGTGTCATTATTGATAAGAATATTACAACATTGCATACAACATTGGAATTTTCAAGTGAACTATTACTCGAAGAAACTAAACAAGAGGAGTTTGAAGAAGTTAAATAAGAGGAGCCTAGACATTATATCTAAGTTTGATGATGAAGGAGGACATGAGAGAGAGAGAGAGAGAGAGAGAGAGAGAGAGAGAGAGAGAGATTTTTCCCTTTTAAATGGGATGGGCGGTAGGGAAACCTACTCCTGTCCTCACCCCTACGCCTCTCATTAATTAAATGATATATATAACTATATTTACTATATACATATTAATATACATTATTGAATTAAAATAAATTATAAACTAGCAAATATATATATTATTTTAACTAAATTAAATTATAAATTAAAATTAGTTATGTTAAGTGTTCAACTATTCAAATTTATATATAATTTTAAGTTTGATTAATTTGAAAATTAGTTTACTAAATTAGTAATTAGACTACTCTACTTAGAATTAAAAAAAATCATATAAAAAGAATTAATTTTGAATAAATATACATTTTAATTGTGAAGCAATATGCATTTTCTCAAAAAACTAATGTTTTTTTTACAAAAAAAAATCATAAAATATGAAAAATCAAATTAATTATAAAAAACAAAAGTATAAAAATTTTCATTTTAAACAATAAAAAAATAGAAACTCATTTTTTATTATATTAAACTAGTTAATTAATTATTATAAATATAAAATAATATTTTTCGTTGTAATATTATTAATAATTTAATTTAAAATTAAAAATTTTCCACCCTTCCAATAAGGCACTTGTTGGCGAATTGGAGTGAGTGATGAGGCCAAGAGTGGGAGGAGGTTTTTGATGATGGAGAGGGGGGGGGGGGGCATCCAATTGTTATAACATTCGTCACAACGGAATTATAAGCAATTTAGAAACTAAAGTTTAAAGATAATGAACTTAATCAAAAGACAACTTCAATACCATGGGAATTATGTTTTCCCACTATAAATACCAAGCTTCCAAGTCGTGGATAGTGCAAGAGTCAAGAGAGAATCAATTGTGTGTGTGTGTCAAGTTAAAAAATCAACTCTAAACTAGTATAATACAAACTAATTGTAAAATGTGAGTTACGTTTAAAAGGTAGTTCTGGATTTTTGGATCAAGTACAATAAGAGGGAAAAGTTTTGGAATAAGTCGGAGTACTTTAGAGAGATATTTTGGTTTGTAAGAAAATGTGAATTAATTTACTTGACTTCACTATTTTTTTTCATTTTTTTTGAGATAATGAAAATTTTGTCTAACAAAAAATTCGCAAACACCCAAGAAGATCTTCAAATTGTGCTAACAATTCGGGATTTATTTTTTATTGATATGTGTGTTTAAATCTATTCTTAATTAGCATTTTTCTAATTTGTTATTGCAATCTTAATAACAATCTTGACGCCGCGTTCTTACAATGTGGCCGCACATTGTAAACAGAATCAAAGGTGACTTAATCTAACTTAAAAGAGTCGGGAATCGCGATGCCGTGGCTTATTGAGGCCGCTTGATGAAAGCAGTCTCATTAATTAAAAAATAAAAGTAAAAAACGGAAGCACTTGGCCTGTCAGTCAGTCACCGCCCACGGCATATATTTATCGCCTAGTTCATAATTAATCCATAATAAACATAAAAAAATGGTTCGTCAATTTCGTCGGTAACCACGGTGCAACATTAATTGTCATTACCATACTATCCTCTTCCTCGACCAGCGCATGCACACAGAGAAAAAGGCAGGCATTACGCGTCCCTGTGACTCAATTCATTCGTAGGACCAAACAACCAAATAACAAGAGAACAACAGACAAACATGGTCAACATTAAAGGCGGGACGGACATACCGACGACGACGATTGGGGTTGCCGACTGATCCATTTCTGTTTTTGTTTATTTTAGCAATTTTGGATTAAAAAATTTTCAGAGTAAAATGATAATTTTTCAAAGCTGATTGGTGGCAGTAAAGGGTTAATTTATTTTTGTTACTATCAATGTCAACCAGTAGAGTACACTAGAAAGATAAAAAAATAAAAAATAAAAAATTACTTAAAATATGTTGTAGATAAGCATTGATGAAAAAAAAAAAAGGGACAATTTACCAAACATTAAATCTATACCATGTTAAAATAGCTGATTTTAGTCTTTACATATGTTTCTAAAAATAACCTTATAACCGCCATCCATCATTTAAACTAATTTATTAAAGGTAAATGCAATAATTAATAGATTTTTATTTTGAAATTTGTTGGAATTTAATTATCTTTTATTTTTATATGAAATTTGTATATCAACATCTATGAACATCTTTTATTATCTAAGTACACACGAGTATGGTATCGTTGCGAGGTGGTATAGATAACGAGGGAGGAAAAAGGAAACAACAAACAGAGATGTGAGGTACCGTGTGAAAGAATAAATGCGAGACACTGACTATAGAAGAGAGAGAAAAGGTGAAAAATAATTGATAAAATATTTATATTTAGCTTTTTCAATTTTAAAAGTATAAGTTTCATGATATATGCAACACTTTTAAAATAAAATAAATAAATATCAGACTGACTTTCACCCATTAAACTTCTTTATATTTATTTGGATTTTGTTATGCGTGACTACTTGGAAGTTCAATAATGGATCAATTAGAGCTAAGGACAATGTTTTAAAAACCGGACTGATGATTGAACCGAAGAATCTACTGGGTCACTGGTCCGATCGGTTGAACCGTTGAAAAAATCGATTATTTTAATTAAATAATATTATATATATTATTAAAAAAATAATTTACAAAATAAATGTAATCCAATATAACAATATATTATAAAATAAATTTTAGATGTAACATTAAAAATTAAATAATTTAATTAAAATAAAAATTTATTACAAAAATTAAAAAAAATATTAAATTCAAAATGATTAAAAGTATAAAATTGAAAAAATAGTTTTGAAAAATAAATAGATTAATTAATATGACCCATTTTAATTTTAAGATACAATAATTTAATTTTCAAAATATTAATTAGAAAAATAAAAGGATAAAAATTATTAAAAACAAAAGTCAAAATAAAAATTGTATATTTAACTAATATTAAAAAGTTGTAAATGTAAGAAAATTTTGAAAAAAGTCTAAAAATTTATTTTATAATTTTTTTAAAAAAAATTGCTAAAAAATTCTTTTGTTTTTTTTATTTTTTAGATAAAATTGGTTTTTAACCAATTTTGACCGGTTCAAGCCGTTTTTGACCGGTTCTTGACTAATTTTATACATTTTTTATTTTTATACCTTAATTAAACTGAAAAACCGACCAATTCGCGGTTGAACATGTTGAACCGCCCGGTCCGATCCGATTTTAAAAACACTGGATTTCAAATATCTCGTATCTCAAATGTGCCTAAATCCGACGTAACTGAGTCGAGAAACTAAAAGCTTATGTTTGGTTGTCATCTCAGTACATTTTTTTTATTTCACGAAGTTACATAAGCTGTAATTAAGGGTGTAAATAAATTCCTTAATTGGACTTATCAGTTCAAATTGCAACTAAACCACACAAATAAATTCTTTTTAATTTTTTTAATAAGTAAGGGTAGTTTATAAATATTAAAAACCAAATATTCAGTTGTTTATATTACAAACAGCTTATTTTAAGTATTTTTTGTACAGCGTAAACAGTCAAAGTATGCAAAAATTACTTAGAGAATGTTTGAGCAAGTTTATAAATTCTTCTAAATATTTTATAAAATATTTAAAATATTTGATAATTTTTTAATAAAAGAGTTTATAAAGTTTAATGTTATAAACTCTTTAAAAATAAGTCGAATATTTTAAACTTATTTTTATCATTTTATAAGTTGTTTTATCTTATATATTAAAATGATATAAATATTCTTAAATTTTATTTTATTAATAATATTTAATTTATATTTATCATTATTGCAATAAAAATTTTCATAAACTATAATTATGAATTTTAATAAAAATTTATAAGATAATCTTATTATTTTAATTTAAATCTTTTATTAACTTATTTTTAAAATAATATTATACTTACCAAAACCATCATAAGAAAGGAATACGATTTTATATAGCATTAAAAACAAATTTAGTCAAGCACTCACCGAATCTAGTACTTCTTTTTAATTTTTAGGTGGGGTTACTTGTTCGCCTTACAGCATCTAGACGGTGAAATATAAAATAAAATATTAAATCGGGGCCGGAGACATGGATTGCCGACATTCCACAAAAGCGGCTGCGATAGCGGCGTATGTTGGTTAGTGGGTGGGCATCGGCAGCTCGTACGCACGATTTCAAAGCAGATCGCGCGTTTGCTTGTCTCTAGACGTGTGAAAACGAAATTAAAAAAGCAGGGAGGGCGCGCGCGTACCTTTCGCACCCAGATGCCACTCCTCCTTTCGGATTAGAAACAACCGCGAAACTGCAGACGTGGCTCCGAATCCTCCTCTGCCTTTTTCCTGATCGGATAAGCGAGAAAGTTTTTTAGAGTCGGTCGATGATATGCAGCACCGCGGAATGGCATGTATATATAAACACACACACACACATACATACATGCACACACATATATATATATATATATATATGTTGGATTTGAAGTGGTTGGGTGGAGTCGTTGGCAAGTCAATTACGGGAAATTTCGAGGAAAGAGCACTGTCTCGGTATGCTGACACTGGCTAGAAATGAATAATACATAAATGTGCGTGTGTGGTGCGCTTAAAGCGATTTGAGTATTTCACCACTGGGAGTGGCGGTTACTCTAGTGTAATAATGGGTGTTGGGCGGGGGTTCACGAGGAAAGCATGCTCGCCCCCACTTAAACGCGTCAACTTAGTAATCATGATGATCCCGGCTTCGTTGTTTCCTTAACGTCGTCGTTGAATACAATGTCTAGAGTATACACCTAAGGGTCACTGGTCTTCTTCGCGCGTCTCGCGTGAAATATATTCTTTGTGTTAAATAATCTACTTTGTTCGGCATATTTTGCCCAACACACACAAAAGAATTTGCATCTTAGAAGACAACTATGGAGAAATTTTGAATGGGATGTTATGATGTGTGAAAATATTTCAATTCAGTTGAAGCCAATTATCACGTGATTTGAGATGACGAAGAAATATATCGCTACTGATGGAAGTGCCAATGCTGTTACTTACACGTGATGAGGGTTTTCCTGGTCAGATCACAGTTCATAGTAGTAAACGTATACAAACATACATACATACATATATATATATATAGGTACATATATGTGTGGGTATACGTGTGGGTATATGAGGAATCATTGTAATTGCCCCCGTAATTTCCATGCAATTCTGATCAATTGGGCACACCCTTATCGTCTTGATAGTGCACTCTAGAAGTCAACACGTCTGATTTAAAACATTGAAGTTGAGATCTGATATCTTGTTCGCCTTCTTTGTAGGAATAGCTTAATTAATTGAGAAAAACAGATCATACATACAGTTCAGATGTTGACTGAATCCGTCAACCCTTTTTTCATCACACACACACATACTGTATGAATAGAATGGAGAAGACAAAATTTAAAAGCCTAATTACAAAATTGACCTTATTTGTTAATGTAAAATATAGACAAGAGGCAATTTAAGCAAAAATACTACTATCTAATATTTATAATATATATATATATATATATAAGTATATATATGTTTTCTCTTTCATCACTAGATTAGTTGCAATTCAACATCAGTGAATTCATTAAAGAAATTTATTGCAATAAATTTTATTTTTTTGATTTTTATATTACGATAATTAATTATAAATGAAATTAAAGGGTTAAACTCAGTAAATTCAATGTAATTAATTTATCTTGGAAATTAATGTCAAATTTACAACTATTATGCATAACAATTAATTTTAATATTTTATAAACATGTGTGTGTGTGTGTGTGTGTGTAATGATGAATAAAATGTTGCAAGTTAGAATCCATTCATCTGAGGGCAGGGTAGAGTAATGGCAATGGAAAATATCCTGGTTGAGCGGCAAAAGAGTGAGTAGAAAAACGTTGTAAGTTAGAGCCCATCCACTAAGAGTAGGGAAGGGCAAATAAAAAAATAATGTAAGCTAGATTCATCCACACAAGGGTAGGGTGGAACAAAGGCAACTGAAAAAATCACACCCAACCTACCTGGGTGGCCGAGGACTAGTAACAAAAATGTAGCAATGCGAAGGTAGAGAAGAGTAAAGGGATGAGTATGAAAAATGTTACAAAGCTATAGCCCACCCATCTAAGGGTGGGACAGAACAAAAGTAATGGAAAATATCACACTTAGCTTATCTAGGTTTTTTATGGGTTAAATAACAGAAATGTTAAAAGTTAAAATCCTTTAATTTAAAGATTGGATAGAGCAAAGGGATGAGTAGCAAAAATACGCAAGCTAGAGCTCATCCATCTAGAGGTAGGGTAGAACAACGATAACAAAAAATATCACACTCGACTTGCTTAAGTGGTGCTGGGATGATTAACATAAGTGCTGCAAGCTAAAACTCATCCATCTAATGGTCAAGTAAAAGGATGGGCAACAAAAATGTGCAAGCTAGAGCCCATCCATAGAATGATAGAATAGAACAATGACAAGAGAAAATATCACACCCGACTAATCCGAGAGGCAAAGGAATGAGTATCAAAACTATTGTTAGCTAAAGCCCACCTATCCAAGGATATGGCTTAGCAATTGCAATGGAAAATATTGCACCTAAATTGCCGGGTAGAGAGAGAGAGAGAGAGAGAGAAAAGAAAAAGAAGCCTAGCCAAGCAAACCTAGTGCTCAGTTTGCTTGGGAAATGTATGGATGGGTCGAAATGGTCACAGACTAAGCCCCAGCTAGTTAGTAACTAGAATTAACAAAGAAATTGGCAAAGGACTACTACTATAGGAAGTTCGTCATAGCTAGTCATACAAGCGTACTCGCCAAGTCAACCAAGACCTAGAGAGACGAAAAACTAGCTGTCATTTGTGCGCATATCTTTGGTAGAAGATTTTCCATAGATTAAGCTTATTCAAAAACCCAAGGCACTGTCCTTAGTCTATGAGGTGGAGTGGTGATGTGGTGTAAACAATCTGGTCATCGAAGCTCACCCACCTAGCTGATCAGGCCATGAACCAAGCAACTGGAGACGACCATAAAGCAAGGGTGTGGCCCGCTGCAGTTTTTCTTAACCTAAGAAGTCAGGCGGCGGGGTTATGACCTAGGCAATAAGAGATGACTTTGGTTGAGCAGTAGAACTGCTTCCGAATTAGACTACAGTCATCTAAACCAAGAGTTATGACATGAGTACATGACTGGAGCAAAATGATAAATGCTGTTTATCAGTTGCTATGAGTTGGACCTTACTGATGCTATCCTTGTAAAATGTGAAAGACATCTATAAGTGAATCATCATATAATGAGAATAAAAGAAATAGCACTTTGTGGATGTAGGAAATTCTTGCCGAACCACGTAAAATTGATGTTCCTTCTCATTTTCTTGTTGTCAACATTTGAGTTGTCTTGAAATTAATCGAACTTGCTTCTTTTAGCCCCTGGGGACTACACTTCCTTTTATATTTTCTCGTTTTTCATTTTTTGCAACTAAATTTAATTTCCATTATTCATTCTTATTCAGATTTTTTTTCTTAAATTTTACATTCATTTTATATAAATTTTCATAAGTTTGTTTTCATAAAAGTTTACTTTATCATTAAAATATAATAATTCATATTTAATTCTTGTTAATAGAATTTTATAATTCTATTATTACCTAAACGGATAATTTCCGTTAGGGATTGTATAATAAAATAAAAATGCAATATAATATAAAATATTTGTATATTAAAAATGCAGGTGTGTGCAGACAGTAAACTATGTTTTAAAATTTACGTGCAAGCTCATCGAATGAGAATCAAGTATTAGTTATATTGTTTCCTATATACATACATATATATATATTCACATTCATGCACATATATTTCTGTTACAAAATTAATCACTGTTCATATATAGTCATATAATGTGATCATTATCATGTATGCATGCAAAAATTCAACCCATGTTCAAAAAACGTACAAGCTATGTTTGGGAGGGAGTTTTGTTGGGAGATGATATTTGATGGAAGTTATATAGACATAAATAATATATTTGAAAATTTTTTTATATGATAAATAGTATTATATATATATATATATGTATTAAGTATGTATAAAATATACAAGAATGATTGAATAATATGATAATATATAGAGATAATAATTAACTTTTAAGGTGTAAGTATACATCATGTGAGAGGAAGTATGTATATACAAAGATTGATCTGATTGAAAATATATGTAATAATTGAAAAATAATTAATTATTTATATATGTAAAAGAGGAAAATTTTGAATTTAAAATTGAGAGAAAGATTTTGTTATGTAAGATGTTTGATTGAATAAAATTGGATGGGAGGGGAAAAAGGATGAAACATGGGCAGTAAACATAGACACAAAGTATTAAAAAATAACAACTATTTTTATAAAAGTGAAAGCTTGAAGCCTGTTCATTAGGGTAGAAATGATGGTATGTTTATGTTTATTTTTCTCGAATATTTATTAATAGTGTAAAAATTATAAAATTTATGTGCAATATACAAATGAATAATGATTAACGTTACATAAATATATATGGACTGCGAGTTTGCAAATGTGTGTACAGAAAATGATTTAATTTTTGATAAATATAATAATTGGATTATAATATTAATACATAAATTGAAATTTATTTTTGAAGTATTGCATACTTTTTTCCTTTTTATTTGTTAGTGTAAAAAATGAACCAAACCGGGGCGAAGTGTTATGGCTTTCCATGCGTTCCCTAATTTTTTCTCATTCAATCTATTAATCTAGCACTTCTGTTTCATATTTTTATTAATAATTTTTTTTAAATACCACGTATGGGTTACTGGGTATGTGAGTTTGATGTAACTCATTTGATATTTTCGTATTCGAGAATCAACAAATTCAACTTCGCATTGTTCGCAAAAATCACACGAAAATCACGAATAGAGTTTCAATGGCAAAAATCGACTTTGTTACAAGCAGATTAAGTTAGAATCAGAATATATCATTAGATTTCGTGTTGAATCAGGTAGTGTAGTAAAATAGTAAGTAGCAGCCAACGTTGATGATACGCATGTATTTGAATGAAGAAAACAAAGAATCGTGCAATAATTTACGGTCAGAAACTTCGTGGAAGAGAAGGAAACATTTTATACGAAGATGACGATGACTGCAAGTCGGGGGACATCTAGAATTTAAATTTTCATTTTAAAGGCAAACATTAAAAATTGGAGAGCCATCCATTCTTTTTAATAACTAGTGTGCGTGTGTGCAGAGAAATAAAAATTTGTATACGAATTTATTTTAAACAACAATAACATAATATAAAAAAGAATAATTTCCACAAATAACACCATTTTAATTAGTTTGTCCCATGCTTTTGAAAATGATGAGAAATTATTGGCCATAAAATGCGCATGGAATTACGCCCCCATCTCTGGCGCCATTTAGAGCCTTCCAGTTTTCATCTGCCCTTTTTCCCTATGGCCCTTCATTTATAGGCTGTCAATCGAGAAAATGAATAACAAAACAAAGCATTGAGAAGATAGGAAGCATATAAAACGACCAAGTCTGCTGCGTGAAACATGCAGAAACGTATTTCTGAAAACCTAAAATAGTGACAAAGAATTGGTTTTTTTCTTTTTCTTTTTTTATTTTTGTGTTTTTGGTTCAAAAAAGAGCAATTCCAGAAAATAAAATAAAATTTGGATCAATCCAAATGGAAATAATTACGTTGGAAGCAGAGGATATTGAGTTGGAGCCACGCTCTAATGACCAGCGGGTTGACGAATATGTATGCTGGCTTTTGGTTGACTAGTCAATGCCAGGCCCAAATTCAGCCCTGATGGATTGTGCGGCCAACTCAACCCGAGGTGGAGTTGAGGCTGTAAGATAATGTGCACTTTAAGAGGTTGAGTTAAAAAAAATAAAATTATTTTATTAAAAGTGATGGTATGTTTATTTTCAAATTTTAGATTAAAAAATATATATTTTATTATTATACTTTTTAAATTTTATCTTTTTATATATTTTATTTTTAAATAATTATCGAAACAAAAATACCTAAGAATATACATTAAAATTTGAAAATAAACATAAGACATATTCTTTTAAAGACAAAGATTGAAGATAATATACAACCTCAATAAAAAATAGGTAAAATGTAGACAAATGGTCCAACTCTGTCGTCTCTTGGATATAATAATTTTGGGTCATTATTCACTTCATGAAGGTAAACATAGCTTAGTGGTACTCATTTTTTTTTTTTTTTAATAATATAATGAAATCTGGTGCGATCCAATGATTCGTTGAATTTTATTTTAATATTTATTATTTCTATTTTTATTTGTTAATGGACTTTATTAATAAATTGAGCCATATAAACTTTTTAGGTTAGAGTCTGATAGGATTTAGTATAAATAGTAGTTATTCAGTTGAAAATATACACACATGGACAGAGTTTTAATCAGTTCAGAATTCCTTTCAAATTCCCTGGAATTGTTCATTCAATTTTTTGTGGATTTCGGAGTGATCCGTGTGATTCGTGATGTATCAATCAGTGTTCGGTGTGCTGATTATGGCCATTTACATCGAGTTCAATCGAATCATACAACGTTGGGTCGGCGATCTTCGCTCGGTTTGCATCCCTGGGATTCTTGGATTCAATTTCAATTTCACCGTCACTATCCTGCTGTTTCCGTTGTGATTTCTGATCGCGTCAGTTTGGTATCAGAGAAAGGTAGTATCGAATCCTAATTCATACGCTTTTCTATTGAAAAAAAAAACAGAGAAAAAAAAAGAAAGGTGGAATTCAAAAAAGAGAGAGAGAGGGAATTTATTTGTACTTATTTCCATAGGAAGTTGGATGATCATGCATGTTATAAGAAGCAAGTGTTTGATGAAATCCAAAAGTTGGCCAAGTTGTCGATAAACTGTAAAATTGTTTTGCTAGAGACAATCGTACGTTGAGACACGAGGAGACAAGAAATAAATATACACCGTTATGACATTATAATATCAAAGATTATGGATCGAATGAAAATGAGTATAACAAGACATCTAAAGTATCAGATTCTTATATTGAAAGTTAATTTTGGTTGTATTTTAATTGCTTTCAGTCTGGGCATAGCATGAGTGGATATCAAAACCAGGAAGTTGATACTTATATTGACATTAGCAAATTTATGGGAGAGAAGAAAAGTCCATACATAAAGATGTCATCTTTGACTGAAGTGAGGATTGCAGAGAAAATGCCACCAGAAGAAGTACAATATGAAGATATTGGCAGTATTAGCACACATTTAGGAATTGAGAAGAAAAGTGAACGAAAAGAAATAACAGAATCAGTAGAAACTGAAATGGATAGAGTTGAGATAGAAGAAGCCATAGAAATTAAAGTGGAAGTTGACGACAGCCACAAGAATGAAGAACAAGTAAAAGATTGAGAGATTAAACTTCTACAGAGTCACGTGTACGTTGATCCATTTGACCATCTAGTAGATACTCTGTCCAATTGTACTGCACAAGAGTTGAAGATATTTTTATCTACAGAAATTATATATGCATATCCTGATAAGTCGTCAGTATTTGTTTATATTCCTTTATGTGGTTTGTTGCTAATATTTCTATATTGAGCTGATGGGAAGATGAAGCTAAAGTTTCAGCGAGACGATAAAGAGTGAAGAAGCTTTTAAAGATTTGTGTTTGATCCAAGAGGATACAAATTCGAATTGAGGACAATTCGCCCTCAAGAGGAGTACTAAAATAAAATTCGACGGATCCTTAGATGTCTCGTCATACTCATTCTCATTCGATCCATAATCTTTGATATTATAATGCCTTGACGGTGTATATCTATTTCTTATCTCTTTGTGTCTCAACGTATGATTGTCTCTAGCAAGACAATTTTACAGTTTATCAACAGCTTTGGACAACTTTTGAATTTCATCAAACACTCGTTTCTTGTAATATGCATGATCATCCGACATCCTGTAGAAATAAGTACAAATAAATTCCCTCTCTCTCTCTCTCTTTTAATATTTCTTTTGAATTCCACCTTTTTTTTTTCTTTTTTTTTTCTCTCAACAGGAAAGCGTATCGAATTAGGATTTAATACTACTTTGCTCTGATACCAAACTGACGCGATCAAAATCACGTCGAAACAATAGGATAGTAACGGTGTAATCAAACCCGAATTTGAAAATCCTAGGGACAAGCTGAGAGAAAAACACCGACCTAACGTGGTAGGATTGGATTGAACTCAATATAAAAGGCCACAATCAACACATAGAATACTAATTGATACATCACAAATCACACAGACCACTCCGGAATGACTTTATTTGAGATTGAATCAACGAGAAATTGAATGAACAATTCTAGAGAATTTGAAAAAGAATTCTGAACTAATTAAAACTCTCTTTATATGTGTGTCTGTTTTCAACTGAATAACTATTATTTATACTAAATACTATCTAACTCTAACCTAAAAGCCCATATGACCCAATTTATTAATAAAGCCAATTAACAAATAAAAATAGAAATAATAAATATTAAAATAAAATTCGACGGATCTTTAGATCGCGTCATATCTCTCCTCTTGAGGGTTAATTGTCTTTAATTTGAATTTGTGTCCTCTTGGATTAAACACGAATCTTTGGAAGCTCTTTAACTCTTCATCATCTTGCTAAAATTTCAGCTTCATCTTTTCATAAGCCCAACATAGAAATATCAGCAACAAACTATATAAAGGAATATAAAAAAACACTGACGATGCTCCATGAACCAATCCCATTGTTCTGCTATAAAATACCTCAGACTGAAACACACTTCCAGTTGTGTTTTGTGCAATGCCTTCAATAAGTAAAGAGATGACCCTAGACGGAACAACAGACTTATTGTCAGGTGGATCAATTTTCTCTCCACACGCATACGCTTCAACGACCGTCATCTGTGAAAGGATCAAAAAATATATATATACACATCTTGCAAATAAAAAAAAAATATATATATATATATATATATATATATATGTTAATTTATCTAGTAATCCAACAGCCAAAGCAACTAATTCTAGGTTTGCCTTCCACACCTCATTGCGAGTTAGGGTCCCTGTTTTATCACTACAAATCGTAGTCGCGGAACCCATTGTTTCACAGGCAATGCTTCCTCCATCATACCAAGCTTCTTTTATACCCTAAAAAGCAAAATAAGCATATCTTGGAACCAACAAAAATGAAAGAACAAAAATTGTGCAGGCATTCATGAATTTCACAATATTTCAAATGAGAATGACCGAACTCCTTCCATGTCAAATGCGCAATTTTATATCTCATGCTATAAAATCTTCTTTCAACTCAGACTATATATGAGTAAGTACCAAGACAACCTCCAACAACTGGTGTTATCACATTAAACATCCATACAGATTCAATTATCTCTGTAAAACCCCAGCATTGATACCCCAATACAATCACTTTTTCCAAATTCCCCCAACATTTAACTGGAAAAAAAGCTTATACCGTAGTATAAAAACATTGGAATCCTAATTTCACAACTAGAAATTTATCATCAAGTTTGGCCAACATCCCCTAAAATATCACTTATTCTCATGTCCATGCCCGCAGGCATCACATTGTATTCAATTTAAAAAAAATTATTAATACAATTTTTCATTGATTTTTACTTATTTCTAAAAGTTGAATTATTCAGTTCATGAGCTTAGAAGCTTAAAATTTGTTGAGGCACATGACAAATAGATTAATCACTACGCCCATTTGAATTTAAAAATTCAGGTCAAATTAAATTTTTTCTCCCAAGTTTGATGATTTGACAAAAAGATAGAATTTTAACTTTTATATTAACTGATTTTCACATTTCTTCCTTCCCTTGCCTATCTTTAGTTAAAATATTTATGAAAACAATATTTTTTTTATTTTTTATCATCTCCCCCCCAAGCACAGTAGCTGACAGAAACTGACACAGATGCCCCACCCCGACCATATGGGTAGCCTCTCTAAAAAGCCAACCTTCCTCTGTCCCTCTGCCTCTGCAAACCAACCCTCAACCCCAATTAGAAAAAAGGAAAATAGCAAACTGCATACACTGCGACGACATAGTTCGTCTAACAAATTAACCAAGATAAGCCATTGCTCAATGAACACAGAGAAAGGTCACAGACAACCAGATGCTACAGTAACCACAAAATATTTATTCTTTTTTGCAGCATTAGGAAATGGAAAGCATGCTCATTAAAGCCTGCATTCTGAAAATATAAAATTTACAAAATGGTATCGTCTTAACCTCACCTCTGTCTTTATACCTAGAGCTAAGGAAGCAGCTGCAGCAACCATCAGGATGATTAGTGTAGTATCGCGGCAAGCTTCCCAGACAAACCTCTGACAGATAAAATAAAAATATTACGACTTCCCAGTTATACCTGTGAACTAATGGTTTACTCAAATGGCAATAGATAATAACATCAATAACAGGAAAAAAAAAATTCACCCAGAAACTCCTCCCTTTCTTCCGAGGATGTGTTGGATCCAAAAGCTTTCTTCCGGTCTATCAGGTCAGTTTCATCTCCAGGTGCACCTTTCTCCGGATTGCACTTTAACTTCTCAGCCACTCCTTTAACCTGATACAAAGAGCAACACCAGGGCAACATGTAACATTGACAGAAGATTATAGAAGTCATGGAAACATAGATAAATAATGTGTAGATGCAATTTCAGCAAACTTGCCCCGCCCATTTGCTGCAGGAGAGAGATATCGTGCTCCCTGGACATTGCAACTAATTTCTCTGAGCTGATACAAAAATCACCAATTCGAGTTGGGCTAGAAGGTAACTTAGCAGATCCTGTAACTAAAATGCAGGTAATGCAATTGTAATAGTCATACTAAGAAAGAGAAGAGCTACAACTTAACTGGAGCTCAAAAAACAAGAATCGTGTAGATCCAATTCCACAATAAAATACTCATGAAAATACTCCTATAGAAAAGACAATATGGACAGATATATAACTATAAACATCGTAAATGCACACATTCACATGAAATTGAAATTGAAGAAAATGATGCCATGAAAAGTTGTATTACACAATGCACTGATTGTTAAGTTTTGCCCAAGAAAAGACAAGAAAAAATACATATCATGCAGTTAAGTCAAGAAATTCTTCGGCAGGGACTAGATTCAGAGAATGTATTTTTCATGATATACACTGTCACATAGCACAACACTTTCCGGTAAAGTTTATTGATACAAAATTAACTGTCCAAAGTAGCAGCAAAAAAATTACCATCCTGTCCTCGCCCAGCCTCTTGGAAAAGAACAGCTGCCTGCTCAAGATAATATTAACAATCAATTGATTGAACCACAGACAACGCAATAAAGAATCAAGAACCTTGCGTACCCGGATGACTTGTGCATGCGTTCTAATTTTTGAAATCAAGTGCTTCCTCTCTTCTTCTTTCTTCAAGTCCAACGTATACCGAAATCGCCGAGAAGCATTGAGCACAAGCGCTGCTTGCTGAAACAGTCATTTAAGAAGAAAATTAAAAATTACCCCCAAAATTCCAATTGTACAGTTGAAAAAGCAGCTATTGTAACACAACTATAGTTTACCCCACTTTCTAAGTCTTAAAAGTAAGGTAAAGCACTAAATCGAAGACAGCATAAGTTTCTGCTTAGACGCATAAATGCTATAGAGACACAAGAATTTGCTGGCCAATCACAACAGGGTTCCAAATTGACAGTCTGCAACAGACATGTCATAAATTTGACCATAGCCACATCAGTTGGTTGGGGGAGTTAAAAACTTTAGTGGATTTTTCCTAAACTTCTGCTTAAACCTAATACTCCGTACCTAAGATCTTAAACTATGACAACAATTACAATCATCTCAAACCCCAAAAATTATTAGTTTCGTATAATTGCCAAGACAGCAGTCAATAACAGACCACCAAACTTATGGTCCACATTAAATAATAAACTAATTTCCATATTGCAAGTTTTAGTTAATTTTAACCCATAAGTAACTGTCAAACAAAACCCTAACCTCTCTTCAATTCTTTAACCGATCAGCTGAGGAAAGAAGTAAAATGAGAGGTACATATGAAATTGTGTATAACTGATTCCTAAATTAAAGTCATCCTCCCATGCATCACAAGTTCCAGGTATCTACAAGAAAAAAATGAGCTACAGTGTCTTCAATACCAATTCGGAAACAGCTACTCCGAAATAAAGCCATTAATCAGAGTGTCCAGGTACAGAGACAAAAGAGGCCACCTAAATATCGGAAGGTTCAAGAATATTGACTCCGCTTATTCGAGCATTAACGCACAAAATCCAAGAAGCGTTGGCATTAGTTATTACATTAAACCAAAGAAGTAAGCAAAATCTCCATCAACTATTCATTTTTTTTTTCCTGAGTAAATTCCATTCGTCTTCGAATCATCCTAGGGGCCAGAATTATGAATTCAAATAGCTGATATAAAGTGGGTCAAGGACAGGCATTCAAAGTTTTCTTTGAAAGAAACTTCACAGGTGAATAAAAACACCACTCTCATTCCCTTCAAAACTTTATAGGGAATAAAGTAACTAAAACTAATATTAAGCCTTGCAAAATGACCAGGGATATTCCCTGCAAATTTAGAAAAGCAATACCCAATGCCTGTTTGCCTCCATTGATCGTAATTGGACGAAAAAGGAACGGCAACAGAATCATCAAAAAGAAAGGATCGATGATAATGTGATGAACTTACCCTACACCTACGAAACCGATCGACTGGAGCACTTTTGGTTCGCACGATATCAAACGGCCCCGAGCCTTCTTCGTCATCGAAATCATTGTCTCGGGTACTGCTCCCGGCTTCAAGGTCGTTCCGATGGCGCCTGCATTCCTCGCTCATTCTGTATTTCTGTTAAGTCGCAGGACAGATGAAACCGCTTATCTCTGTCAAATCACATCAATAGCACATATACATTGCGAAAAAATATCAAGACTCAAAGAAATTCCGGCGAGAAGAGTACAACTCGGCGGGAGAAAATCCTTTTTACTCCTTTTTGCTTGTTTCCACTTATTTCAGTTTGCCCAGTCAAGTAGCCTATATTAGTAATGTCTGTCATATGCAGTCATTTGTCTTTTATTATGTGAAAATTACTTTGAAATATATAGAGACATGCGAGTATAATATATCTATATTAAAGAAATTTCTATATTTAATTAATTCACTTATTATTTTGTCTTTTATTGTAAACATATGCCCACAATATATTTATATATATATATATAGTTGTATATATGATATTTACCCAAGCAAAGAGTTCAAATTGGTGAATCTGGACGATTTCTTAAATCTTATGGGCTTTTTAAGTTATATTTTTCTACGAATTTATAGATATATATGTGGATTTGAAAAATATATTCGTTTTGATTGGTCAGAGAACAATTGGCAAAGAATCTGTTATTGCACAATGAAACAATCCAGACCTACTACACAATTATTATTTAAATATTTGACATTATAATAGGCATACTCAGGAATACACTAATGAAGAAATAATGTTCGTTAATGATATGTGCACATACAAACTTGTTAATAATTACAGTAAAAATCGATAAGAAATTTTTATATGTTACAATATTTTTTTTATAAATGTTGGTAACGCCAGAAGTAACATATATATCTTATCACAGTGAACAGTTAGGTGCAAATTTAAACTATGATCACTTTTTTGGATAAGATTATAATCAAAATTATCATTTTGAATGGTAAAAAAGTTTATATGAATTAATTAATTCTTAACAATTATATTTACTAAAATTGACTATTTGAGGTAATTATATTTATTTTTCCATTATAACCTTATTATAGATATTATTCAATTAATAATAAGATTAAAATAATAATTTGAATGATACATATGTAATTCATAATCTCTTAATTATTTAATCACAACTTTCATTTAGGATTATTTATCCTACAATTTTACTATTTAATAGCGAGTTCTTATTTAATTAAAAGCTTTAATAAATTAATGTAAACATTTGATTAGATTTGATAAAATAATCTATTCTACATTATCACTTAAAGTGAACATGCTCTAAGGTGATAAATTACGAATTATGTTATCAATGAATTGTGCAAACACAAGCAAATAACAGAAGGTATATTTATTTCACAATCTAAATATACTAAAAATTTGGTCAATAAATATGAACATAAAGGAGACAAACATGAAGCAATACCAATGGAAACATCAATAAAGTTATACAATGATGAAAATGACAAACTAGTTGATAAAAGTCTATATAGAAGTATAATTAGAAGTTTGTTATATTTAATAATTAGTAGATTAGATTTGTGTCTCAATATCGACGTTTGTGTCAGATAGCAAATTGTCTTAAAAGAGAGTCATTTCAAAGCAATGAAGAGGACAGTGAGGTATGTAGACTCTACTACTGATCTTGGAATATAGTATATTAAGATTCAAAAATGAGCTTGGTTGGCTAAACCAATGTTGATTGGGTTGAAAATTTAATGATCGAGAAAATACCACTAGAGGGGGCTTCTTTGTAGGAAATAATTTGGTATTTTGATACAACAAAAAGCAAAACTGCACCCACTGTCTATAGCTAAAGCTAACTATATAGCTAGAGTTATGATCAACTATTATGGATGAAGTATATGTTAAATTATTATGGTGTAATAATACTTGATGATAATAAATGTGCTATTTATATCACAAGGAACCTTATCTAACACTCAAGAACAAAATATATTGGCTTAAGGCCTCAGTATATCCATGAACTTGTAGAGAATAAAACTATTATTGTAACTCATGTTACAATAGAGCATCAAGTTATAAACATTTTTACAAAAACATTAGATTGAAAAAGGTTTGATTGTTTTAGGAAATCACTAGGCCTATGTTTAGTCTGATTTTTGTGTTAGAAGTAATGATGAAAGAACAAAAGGACTCTAGGGTAATATACTTATTTTTAGAGTCTTTAAAATCAAGAATTTGAATATTTTTTCTTAACCAAATGAATTTCCCCAATTCTTGATATCAATTATTCCCTCAATGATGGATTTTTGCAGTAGTTTTTAATAGTAGTTGCAGGCCCTAACAATGAGTGTTATTATTAATAAGAATATTGCAACATTGAATGCAACATTAGAATTTTTGAGTGAGCTATTACTTGAAGAAGCTAAACAAGAGGAGTTTGAAGAGCTAAACAAGAGGAGTCGGGACATATTATATCTAAGTTTGATGATGAAGGAGGACATGAGGAGCTTGTTCATAGGGATAGAGAAATGGGACACATGTTTTTGTGGGGGGGGGGGGGGGCGGGGGGGAGAGAGAGAGAGACTCGACGAGAGACGAAGTAGAGAGCAAGACTCCAGAGAGAGAGAGAGAGAGAGAGAGAGAGAGAGAGAGAGATTTTTCCTTTACTTTTAAACGAGACGGGCGATAGGGAAACCTACTCCTATCCTCACCCCTACGCCCCTCATTAATTAAATGATATATATAATTATATTTACTATATACATATAAACATACATTATTTAATTAGAATAAATTATAAAGTAGCAAATATATATTATTTTAATTAAATTAAATTATAAATTAAAATTAGTTATGTTAAGTGTTGAACAATTCAAATTTATATATAATTTTTAAGTTTGATTAATTTGAAAATTAGTTTACTAAATTAGTAATTGGACTACTCTACTTAGAATTAAAAAATCATATAAAAAGAATTAATTTTGAATAAATATACATTTTAATTGTGAAGCAATATGCATTTTCTCAAAAAACTAATGTTTTTTTTACAAAAAAAATCATAAAATATGAAAAATCAAATTAATTATAATAAACAGAAGTATAAAAATTTTCATTTTATATAATAAAAAAATAGAATCTCATTTTTTATTATATTAAACTAGTTAATTAATTATTATAAATATAAAATAATATTTTTCGTTGAAATGTTATTAATAATTTAATTTAAAATTAAAAATTTTCCACCCTTCCAATAAGGCACTTGTAGGGGGATTGGAGTGAGTGATGAGGCTGGGAGTGGGAGGAGGTTTTTGATGATGGAGGGGGGGGGGGGACATCAATTGTTATAACATTCGTCGCAACGGAATTATAAGCAATTTAGAAACCAAAGGTTAAAGATAGTGAACTTAATCAAAAGACAACTTCAATACCATGGGAATTATGTTTTCCCACTATAAATACCAAGCTTCCAAGCCGCGGATAGTGCAAGAGTCAAGAGAGAATCAATTGTGGGTGTGTGTCAAGTTAAAAAAATCAACTCTAAATTAGTATAATACAAACTAATTGTGAAATGTGAGTAACGTTTAAAAGGTAGTTCTGGATTTTTGGATCAAGTACAATGAGAGAGAGAAGTCTTGGTATAAGTTGAGTACTTTAGAGAGATATTTTGGTTTGTAAGAGAACCTGAGTTAATTTATTTGACTTCATTATTTTTTTTAATTTTTTGAGATAATGAAAATTTTGTCTAACAAAGTATTCGTAAACCACTACTAGAAATCTGGCTTTTTGGCACGGCTTCTTTGTAAATGCCGTTCCAAATTTAATTTGGAACAATTTTGGAACGGTATTTTTTCCGTTCCAAAACGGCACGTTCCAAATTTTTTGGAACGACTTTTTAAATCCGTTCCAAAAATTTGGAACGGCTTATAAATGCCGTTCCAAATTTGGCACGATTACAATAAGCCGTTCCAAATTTGGCATGGTTACAATAAGCCGTTCCAAATACATACGTAGGCCATAGTAATTGGATCTGCATTGGATCGGATTCGGGACGGAAATTTGGAACGGTTTAGGGACGGTTTTGATACGGAACTTTGAAACGGTTTTGGCACGATTTATTTTAGAACGACTTTGGTACGGTTATTTTTTGTACAGCTTTGGCACAGTTCATTTTGGAACCATTTTGGAACGATTTTGTTTGGCACGATTCATTTTAGAATGGTTTTGATATAGCTATTTTGGAATGGCTTTAAAATGCATTTTTTACAAATGTATAATAATTGAGAAGAATCGTTTTGGACGTAGAGGCCCTTAAAGCACAATTAAGCATTTCATTCATTATGGACAATAACAACACTTGTTTAATGAAATTTAGCTCAAACATAAACCAAGTACATTATTGAAAAAATGCTATTTAAGACTCAACCAAATTTATGAAAATAAGAAAGAATATTACCTTGAAATGTAGTGTATATAGAATACTAGCTTACCATAAACCAAATATTAGCAAGATCAATCTTCGATGACTTGACGATTTTCACGGTTTGGCAAGTTAGAGAGAATTTTGGGACGTTGAAATTTCTGAATTGAATGAAAATGAGGGTCTGTTTGGAGATATATTAAACATTTTGGAACGGATTTGCAACGTTAAGTGGAAAAATACCGTTCCAAATCGAAAAAGGACTCGGCGTTGCCATCGGCGTCGCAACGAGGGGAGGACGGCGCGCCGTCGGGCTCTCATCGTCGCGACGACGGAGGATGACGGCAGTTCCAGAAATTTCTGGATGCACCGTCGTCCTCCATCGTCGTGACGGCAAGGACAACGACGCGCCGTCGTCCTCTGTCGTCGCGACGGGGGGAGGACGGCGCGCCGTCGCGCTCCCATCGTTGCGACGATGACAGCGACGACAAGGAGAAAATTTATCTGTGACATTGGATGCCGTTCCAAATTTGAAATTTGAAATTTGGAACGGCAATAGAAAGCCGTTCCAAACTCCTGAGTCAAATTTGGAACGGCAGTTAGAAGGCCGTTCCAGAATCTGTTTCAACATAATTTCCAAATTGGACCGGCTTTAAAAAGCCGTTCCAAAGTTCGAATTTGAAATAGATTTGGAACACAAAAATTAGAGTTTGGAACGGCAATATAAAGCCGTTCCAATATTTGGAACGGTAAAATAAAGCCGTTCCAATATTTGGAACGGCAATGCTAAGCCGTTCCAAATGTTGGAACGGCAATATAAAGCCGTTCAACATTTGGAACGGCAATATAAAGCCGTTCCAAATTGGAACGGATTTGGAACAATTTATTAGACTGTTCCAATTTGGAATAGATTTGGAACGGACTTTTTGTATAATATCATAAATATTCCAAATTCGTGCCAAATTTGTGCCAGATAGGAACGATTTTTTGGAACGGCTGAAAAGCCGTTCCAATTAACCAAATTTCTAGTAGTGAACACCCAAGAAGATCTCCAAATTGTGCTAACAATTCGGGATTTATTTTTTGTTGATATGTGTGTTTAAATCTATTCTTAATTAGGAACAGCCGCGAAACTGCAGACGTGGCTCCGAATCCTCCTCTGCCTTTTTCCTGATCGGATAAGCGAGAAATTTTTTAGAGTCGGTAGATGATATGCAGCACCGCGGAATGGCATGTGTATATAGACACACACACACACACACACACATACATGCATATATATATATATATATATATGTTGGATTTGAAGTGGCTGGGTGGAGTCGTTGGCAAGTCAATTACGGGAAATTTCGAGGAAAGAGCACTGTCTCGGTATGCCGTGTGTGGTGCGCTTAAAGCGATTTGAGTATTTCACCACTGGGAGTGGTGGTTTCTCTAGTGTAATCATGGATGTTGGGCGGGGGTTCACGAGGAAAGCATGCTCGCTCCCACTTAAACGCGCCAACTTAGTACTCATGATGATCCCGCCTTCGTTGTTTCCTTAACGTCGTCGTTGAATACAATGTCTAGAGTATACACCTAAGGGTCACTGGTCTTCTTCGCGCGTCTCGCGTGAAATATATTCTTTGTGTTAAATAATCTACTTTGTTCGGCATATTTTGCCCAACACACACAAAAGAATTTGCATCTTAGAAGACAACTATGGAGAAATTTTGAATGGGATGTTATGATGTGTGAAAATATTTCAATTCAGTTGAAGCCAATTATCACGTGATTTGAGATGACGAAGAAATATATCGCTACCGATGGAAGTGCCAATGCTGTTACTTACACGTGATGAGGGTTTTCCTAGTCAGATCACAGTTCATAGTAGTAAACGTATACAAACATACATACATACATATATATATATATATATGTACATATATGTGTGGGTATACGTGTGTGTGTATGAGGAATCATTGTAATTGCCCCCGTAATTTCCATGCAATTCTGATCAATTGGGCACACCCTTATCGTCTTGATAGTGCACTCTAGAAGTCAACACGTCTGATTTAAAACATTGAAGTTGAGATCTGATATCTTGTTCGCCTTCTTTGAAGGAATAGCTTAATTAATTGAGAAAAACAGATCATACATACAGTTCAGATGTTGACTGAATCCGTCAACCCTTTTTTCATTACACACACATACTGTATATATAGAATGGAGAAGGCAAAATTTAAAAGTCTAATTACAAAATTGACCTTATTTGTTAATGTGAAAAATAGACAAGAGGCTATTTAAGCAAAAATACTACTATCTAATATTTAAAATATATATATGTTTTCTCTTTCATCACTAGATTAGTTGCAATTCAAAATCAGTGAATTCATTAAAGAAATTTATTGCAATAAATTTTATTTTTTTGATCTTTATATTACGATAATTAATTATAAATGAAATTAAATCGTTAAACTCAGCAAATTCAATGTAATTAATTTATCTTAGAAATTAATATCAAATTTACAACTATTATGCATATCAATTAATTTTAATATTTTATAAACATGTGTGTGTGTGTAATGATGAGGTGAAATGATGAATACAAAAAATGTTGCAAGTTAGAATCCATTCATCTAATGGCAGGGTAGAGTAATGGCAATGGAAAATATCCTAGTTGAGTGCCAAGGGAATGAGTAGAAAAATGTTGTTAGTTAGAACCCATCCACTAAGAGTAGGGAAGAGCGACTAAAAAAATAATGTAAGATAGATTCATCCGCCCAAGGGTAGGGTAGAGCAAAGGCAACTGAAAAAATCACACCCAACCTCCTTGGGTAGCCAAGGGACTAGTAGCAAAAATGCAGCAAGGCAAAGGTAGAGTCGCGAAAAGAAATGAGTATAAAAAATGTTACAATCTATAGTCCACCCACCCAAGGGTAGGATAGAGCAAAAGTACTGGAAAATATCACACCTAGTCTATCTAGATTTTTTACGGGTTAAATAACAGAAATGTTGTAAGTTAAAATCCATTAATCTAAAAATTAGTTAGAGCAAAGGAATTAATAGCAAAAATATGCAAGCTAGAGCTCATCCATCCAGAGGTAGGGTAGAGCAACGATAATAGAAAATATCGCACTTGACTTGCTTAGGTGGTGAGGGATGATTAAAAAAAATGCTGCAAGCTAAAACTCATCCATCTAATGGTCAAGTAAAGGAATGGGCAACAAAAATGTTCAAGCTAGAGTCCTCTATCCAATGATAGAATAGAACAATGACAAGAGAAAATATCACACCCGACTAATCCGAGAGGCATAGGAATGAGTAGCAAAACTATTCTTAGCTAAAGCCCACCTATCCAAGGATATGGCCTAGCAATTGCAATGGAAAATATTGCACCCAAATTGCCTGGTAGAGAGAGAGAGAGAGAGGGAGAGGAAAAAAAAGAAAAAAGGAAAAGAAGCCTAGCCAAGCAAACCTAGTGCTCAGTTTGCTTGGGAAATGTATGGATGGGTCGAAAGGGTCATAGACTAAGCCCTAGCTAGTTAGTAACTAGAATTAACAAAGAAATTGGCAAAGGACAACTACTATAGGAAGTTCGTCATAGCTAGTCATACAAGCGTATTCGCCAAGTCAACCAAGACCTAGAGAGACGAAAAACTAGCTGTCATTTGTGCGCATATCTTTGGTAGAAGATTTTCCATAGATTAAGCTTATTCAAAAACCCAAGCATTGTCCTTGGTCTATGAGGTGGAGTGGTGATGTGGTGTAAACAATCTGGTCATCGAAGCTTACCCACCTAGCTAATTAGGCCATGAACCAAGCAACTAGAGACGACCATAAAGGAAGGGTGTGGCTCGATCCAGTTTTTCTTAACCTAAGAAGTCAGGTGGCAGGGATGAGACCTAGACAATAAATGATGACCTTGGTTGCGCAGTAGAGCTGCTTCCGAATTAGACTACAGTTATCTAAATCAAGAGTTATGGCATGAGTACATGATTGGAGCAAAATGATAAATCCTGATTATCAGTTGCTATAAGTTGGACCTTACTGATGCTATCCTTGTAAAATGTGAAAGACATTTATAAGTGAATCATCATATAATGAGAATAAAAGAAATAGCACTCTGTGGATGTAGGAAATTCTTGCCGAACCACGTAAAATTGATGTTCCTTCTCATTTTCTTGTTGTCAACATTTGAGTTGTCTTGAAATTAATCGAACTTGCTTCTTCTAGCCCCTGGGGACAACACTTCCTTTTATATTTTCTCGTTTTTCAGTTTTTGCAACTAAATTTAATTTCCATTATTCATTCTTATTCAGATTTTTTTTTCTTAAATTTTGCATTCATTTTATATAAATTTTCATAAGTTTGTTTTCTTAATAGTTTACTTTATCATTAAAATATAATAATTCATATTTAATTCTTGTTAATAGAATTTTATAATTCCATTATTATCTAAACGGATAATTTCCGTTAGGGATTGTATAATAAAATAAAAATGCAATATAATATAAAATATTTGTATATTAAAAATGCAGGTGTGTGCAGACAGTAAACTATGTTTTAAAATTTACGTGCATGCTCGTCGAATGAGAATCAAATATTAGTTATATTGTTTCCTATATACATACATACATACATACATACATATATTCACATTCATGCATATATATTTCTATTACAAAATTAATCACTGTTCATATATAAACATATAATGTGATCATTATCATGTATATATGGAAAAATTCAACCCATGTTCAAAAAACGTACAAGCTATGTTTGGGAGGGAGTTTTGTTGGGAGATGATATTTTGTGGAAGTTATATAGACATAAGTAATATTTTGAATTTTTTTTATATGATAAATAGTATTATATATATATATGTATTAAGTATGTATAAAATATATAATAATGATTAAATAATATGATAATATATAGAGATAGTAATTAACTTTTAAGGTGTAAGTATACATAATGTGAGAGGAAGTATATATATATAAAGATTGATTTAATTGTAAATATATGTAATAATTAAAAAATAATTAATTATTTTATATGTGTAAAGAGGAAAATTTTGAATTTAAAATTAAAAGAAAGATTTTGTTATGCAAGATGTTTGGTTGAATAAAATTGGATGGGAGGGAAAAAAGGATGAAACATGAGCAGTAAACATAGCCACTAAAAAATAACAACTATTTTTATAAAAGTGAAAGCTTGGAGCCTGTTCATTAGGGTAGAAATGATGGTATGTTTATGTTTATTTTTCTTGAATATTTATTAATTGTGTAAAAATTATAAAATTTATGTGCAATATACAAATGAATAATGATTAACGTTACATAAATATATATAGACTGCGAGTTTGCAAATGTGTGTACAGAAAATGATTTAATTTTTAATAAATATAATAATTGGATTATAATATTAATACATAAATAGAAATTTATTTTTGAAGTACTGCGTACTTTTTTCCTTTTTATTTGTTAGTGTAAAAAAATGAACCAAACGGGGGCGAAGTGTTATGGCTATCCATGCGTTCCCTAATATTTTCGCATTCAATCTATTAATCTGGTACTTCTGTTTCATATTTTCATTAATCATTTTTTTTAAATACCACATATGGGTTATTGGGTATGTGAGCTTGATGTAGTCCATTCGATATTTTCATATTCGAGAATCAACAAATTCGACTATACGAGTTTGATGTAGCCCATTTGATATTTTCATATTCGAGAATCAACAAATTCGACTATGCATTTCATATTCGAGAATCAACCAATTCGACTATGCATGCAAAAATCACACGAAAATCACGAATAGAGTTTCCAATTTTATTCAAAATCAACGGCAAAAATCGACTTTGTTACAAGCAGATTAAGTTAGAATCAGAATATTTTATTAGATTTTGTGTTCAATCAGGTAGTGTACTAAAATAGTAAGTAGCAGCTAACGTTGATGATACGCATGCATTTGAATGAAGAAAACAAAGAATCGTGCAATAATTTACGTTCAGAAACTTCGTGGAAGAGAAGGAAACTGAAGAAATTTCATTTTATCCGAAGATGACGATGACTGAAAGTCGAGGGACATCTAGAATTTAAATTTTCATTTAAAAGGCAGAAATTAAAAATTGGAGAGCCATCCATTCTTTTTAATAACTAGTGTGCGTGTGCAGAGAAATAAAAACTTATATACGAATTTATATTAAACAATAATAACATAATATAAAAAAAAATAATTTTCACAAATAGCACCATTTTAATTAGTTTGTCCCATGCTTTTGAAAATGATGAGAAATTATTGGCCATAAAATGCGCATGGAATTATGCCCCCATCTCAGGCGCCATTTAGAGCCTTCCAGTTTTCATCTGCCCTTTTTCCCTATGGCCTTTCAATTATAGGCTGTCAATCGAGAAAATGAATAACAAAACAAAGCATTGAGAAGATGGGAAGCATATCAAACGACCAAGTCTGCTGCGAGAAACATGCAGAAACGTATTTCTGAAAACTTTAAATAGTGACAAAGAATTGGTTTTTTTCATTTTTTTTTTTTTTGTGTTTTTGGTTCAAAAAAAAAGAGCAATTCCAGAAAATAAAATAAAATTTGGATCAATCCAAATGGAAATAATTACGTTGGAAGCAGAGGATATTGAGTTGGAGCCACGCTGTAATGGCCAACTGGACTAGTCAATGCCAGACCCAAATACAGCCCTAATAGATTGTGCGGCCAACTCAACCCGGGGTGGAGTTGAGGCTGTAAGATAATGTTCACTTTTAAGGGGTCGAGTTAAAAAAAAAAAAATATTTTATTAAAAGTGATGGTATGTTTATTTTCAAATTTTGGATTAAAAAATATATATTTTATTATTATATTTTTTAAATTTTATACTTTTATGACTTTTATTTTTAAATAATTATCGAAATAAAAATACTTAAAAATATAT
Source organism: Avicennia marina (assembly GCA_019155195.1). NCBI lineage: Eukaryota > Viridiplantae > Streptophyta > Magnoliopsida > Lamiales > Acanthaceae > Avicennia > Avicennia marina. The sequence goes on along the minus strand of CM032758.1, from coordinate 10,697,285 downwards.
ATTAAAATTTAAAAATAAACATAGACATATTCTTTTAAAGACAAAGATCCAAGATAAAATACAAACTCAATATAAAATAGGTAAAATGTAGACAAATGGTCTAACTCTGTAACTGTGATCTCTTGGATATAATAATTTTGGGTCATTATTCAATTCATGAAGGTAAACATAGCTTAGTGGTACTCAATTTTTTTTGTTGAATAATATAATGAAATCCGATGGTTTACATGTTTGAAAAATTAAGCTTTTTTGTTTGATTGGCAAAAAACTATTAAAAAAAAGAATGAAAGAAGACCTTTTTTCTTTAGTGATGTTAATCTGACTTTCTCATTACCTAAAACATCCTACCAACCCCATTCTTAATTCTTTTTGCTAATTAGTTTTCTTAAACAAAATAAAAAGGTTTAAATTAGTGTATTTTTATTTTATATATAACCATTTTGTCATTCGGATTACTTCATCCATAAATCTTTTTTGATTGTTCCAAAATAGCGAATATTTTTTTGTTAAAATATTTTAAAAAATAAGATATTTTAAATTTGCTTTATTTTGTTTTGTTTTCTTCTATTATTTTTCCCCTCGCAAGAATAGTTGTACCAAACATTTGGTAGCTTGTTGGCACCTAGCTATTCATTAGATTGGGGTTCTGCTATTGTTGGGCCTCTTGTCCAACGATGCGTATCCAAACTCACTTATAATTCAAATGTGAATAATTTTGTTAAGGCATACGCCCTAAATGGACATCAATAGATGCTGTCTGCATCTTCCAAGAGCTATTCCGAAATATTTCCCCAACATTATTGACATGATTAATATATATGAATAGAATAAAATGTAATAAATTTATAAATAAAATAACCATAAGATATAAATGAAATATTATAAGATATTTCAAGTTTAATATGTGTATATGAAATGAGAAAGAAATGTATCATATTTTATTTAATTTTAGATATATGGTTGATGATTAAAAATAAATAGCATGCATAAAAATAGAGAATTTACAATCAAAGAAACATTATCTCAAAATAGTTAATCAAATATAATATTGTAAGGATATATGTTTAGATATATTTAGACACCTCGGGAAATTTTTTTATTTTTTGTGCTTTAGTGTAATTAGATAAATGTTTATGCTACAAATACTGAAGGGATTTTTTATGATGATGCTTCAATACCTTCTTATGATATTTAATTTGTTTTATTATATATTTTTGAGTAAAACAGATTGTTCCAATTGAGAAGCCCTTCCTAATGGTTTATTCTCTTGTAAATGGCTTTCTATTTTTGTTAGTATGAATTAAATAATTTGAAGGTTTACCAACAAAGATATAATTATACACAATAAAAACAAGGCATAAAAGAAAAATTAATAAACTAACATAATTTTAACAATTTTATTTAAAAAGAAAACTTATTGTTGAAACTAAAGAATCTAATTTTCTCATTGATTAAAGGAAGTCAACACTCAATTTGGAGGGTGACATATCATGGTAATAGAAATAACCTAAAATTCAACCAACTAGAATTATAATAAAACTAAACACACTAATTGATAACTACTATTTTACTCTTAAATAATACTATTTAGATAATTGAATATGTAACACCCTAATCTAAAACTCTCAACACTCTACTTCAAGTTGAACATGAGGAATTTAACTAAAATGTTCAACTCAGATTTTTTACGTCTAGCAACTATCAACTATCATGACGTAGACGAATAACAATCACACTTCTTTAGTGATACCACCAACGTGACACAAAACATGCATAATACATTATGATTGCCACCAATCATCTTCTTCGGTTGCAACTTTATGAGGAACAGTGCAAGCCACATTGGTGAAGAGATAACAGACATAGCTCTAAGTTGATGTAACAACTTTTTGTATTGCTCACATGTCAAAGTAACCATCTTTGAAGTTGAGGTAGACGCTGGTATACTTTTCTCCACTTTATTGGAGGAATGTTTGGTCCGTTTTGTTTTTCCACCTATTTTAGGTTTGCCAAACTTATCCCAACACTTTTTGGATGTATGATTCTTTCTTCCAAAATAATCACAATGTACTTTACTCTTGGATGCATTAGACTCACTACCATGATCTCCCCTTAACTTACGACCATGGGAAGATGTGTGTTGATAGCTAGAGTAGGGTTTTCAATTATGGAAATTGAACTTGAATAAGAAGTTCCCATAGTAACACAAAGAACCCTTGATAAGGCACTACACAAAATAGGAACACTGCCACTAACCAACAAATGATCTTTAACAGAACTTAGGGAAGAATCAAGTACGAACAGGAACTTAGCCACTAAAAACCCTTCCCACTAGGCCTTATGAGTTTGACCATTACAATTCAATGGATAATGCAATAGAATTTCATCCCATAGCTCTTTTAAGCGAGGTAAAATAATTCGTCATTGATTGACCTTCTTGTTTTAGAGAGAACAAATTTTTATATAACTCGAATACTCGAGACATGTTTTTCTCTTTAGAATACATTTCATGCATTGTATCCTATGCCTAAGATGGAAAATTGAGGTGACGAAATTTTACCAAATAATTTATGAAGTCATGGGAAATAATTCCCAATCATTAAGAATAAGAAAATAAGGCCTAAAATACATGACAATTTGACTGGAAATTGGGTAGAAGTTAGAAAATAAGTAAATTATTTTTAAAGACTTAATTTACTAAGAATTTCAATCCTATGCAACTATTAATTAACCTAACGTATAAACAGAGTGTTTTAAGGGTTGGAACCCTTATTTTTAGCCCTAAGGAATAGAGATGATGGCCAAAAACGTGAGGGAGAAATTTCGGCTCTTCACGCATGTGGATACAAGGTAAATCCTATGTCAGATTGTCTATTATTCATGCATACACATAAGACAATCATTTTACACTTGTAGGCACCTAAAATACATGAATTTTAATGGCCTAAACATGTTGGTTGATGGATGATTGGGTCTAGGACATGGAATTATATATAGAAGTCATAGAAACCGTTTATTGACGTGTTAAGTAATCTAATAAAATATGTATTGAGATTGAGACTACCAAAAATTCATGCAAGCACATAGGTTAAAATTCCTACAAGTTTTAATATACCAAAACATAGTTAAGGACCTAAAGAACAAGGGTGGAATCGAGTTTTGTGGGTTGGAATGGATTAGACATGGGAAATCGAATGAATTAGTGTGTAGTTGCAACTTTGTGTTGAATCGCGACTAATGATCTCGATTGCGATTACAGCACACTATAAGGGCCCTCGCAACACTAGTGGGTGGAACCATGGGCTCGGCTAGGGAAATTCCAGAATGACTCGCTGCCACAGGTGCAGTCACAAGCTACAGTGTTGCGGTTGTGGATTGGAACATTGCTATCGCGGGAAAAATCACAGGATTTCCAGTGGATTCTACAGTTGAGTGAGCAAACGTGGACGTGAACTTTGCGGTCACAAACAACGATGTTGCAGTCGTGGAACTTGATCGTGGACATTGAGCAGATTATGTATTTTGGAGAAATTAGTTTGAATTTCTTGAATTGTCGACCAAATTAGGCCTAAACCTACTGGGTATGATAGAATAGGATACAAAAGATGATTATTGAAAGAACTCTAGTGAACACAAATGTAAATGATACATTAAGCATTGACAAGCATGCATCAATATACATATCAAGTACTAAATAAGAATCATGAATGTGTTTGCATAGGTGACTGAGAGACAATGTTCGAAGAAACTAGAACCCAAGCGAGCTAAGTAAGAATAAGTGATAATACCTTACTAAGTTTTCACAACTGTCTTTGAAAATCATTTCATTGCATGAGTGAAATTATATTTTCCTTTGCAAGTGGTAACATTTCACCAATTTTTACAGCTGCTTTCCAAATTTGTTTAGCTTGGTAACTAAATATTTTTACGCATTTTTAAATTGAGTTTTAAAAGCTTTCCAATTACAAAATGTGGTATTTTAGTACTGATTAGAATATGAAAGTCTATTTCAAAATCTAGATGTGAGTTGTCGCAAATTGTGTGGATTTTAAATTGCATATTGGAATTCAAATACATGAAATGAATTATAAGAGCCATTCATAAGATTGCAAATGAGCAAGAGGAATGAGTTTTGCCTTACCAATTGGGTTATGAATTGGGATCGATAGTGGGTGAAGCTACTACTTAGCGTTACCAGTCAAGAAACTATAAATTGGGATACCTCCCAAGTGAGGTTGAAACCTTGGGACCACAACGGCACAACCAAAATTAGACGTATCATTCTTGGGGGAGTATAAGCTAAGGCCTTGATTAGTGGTAACACGCTCAATGAACATGGTAATGAGTTAGCTAAGAAATGAGAAATGGAAACAAATGATACATGAGGATAATGGATTGAAATGAATGAATGTGCTATTTTCTAAATGTTACATGAATGCTCTTCTTGCTTTATACCTTCTGAAAATGATCTTTTTACTTATTTGTGAATTTCTCAAATTATTTTTTTGCTTGTATCTGCTTTTGAAAAGTAAATAGGTAAGTGTTATCATTCATTGGACAATTCATCACTCACCACCATAGTGACCTTTTGTAGAGGAGATGAAGGACCAAAAGAAAACATGGGGATGGTAGTACGAAAAGAGAAGCCCACATGTTACATAGTTTAAGCTTATTGATATTGTTTTCCAAAAAACAAAGAGATGTAATGGATATGTTTTATATTTCCGCTATGCTGTTGAAATGAGACACTATTGACATCGATATAACGCTGTTATTTTTGAACTACTTATTGAATTTCATTATTGGTTTAGTTGCTCTGTATATGTATGGCTTAGATATTCGCTAAGTTGGTTCGTGAATACTACTATGTCATGATTTTGGGCTCGAGGTGTGACAATTTAGTTCTCTTTGACTTTTTTTGTTTGGTCGAGGTTGATTAGGGAATTTGGAACTTAATTTTGGGGAATTGTAGATGTTGATACCATTTGAAACTGAAGGATCAAATTTTCTCATTAATTAAAAGAAGCAAATACTTTATTTATAGAGTGACATATTATAGTAGTAGAAATAAACTAAAACTCAACCAACTAGAATTATAATAAAACTAAACACACTAATTGATAATACCCTAATCTAAAACTCTCAACACTTACATAAAGTAAGAAGAGATGAAATACAACAGCAAATGAACTCACAATACAAAACTTTGGGACTAAATATGTGAAAGACTTGGCCCTTAGATAGGAGGGCCTTACAATACTTATAGAGGACTGGATTAGACATCGAATAAGACACAAATATAATCCAATCCTTCTTATCTCTATTACACCATGCCTTTCATCATGGCTGTCATCACTATTAGTGTCGTTATAACATCATGAGTCTCCTTAAGCTAGATGATCATCCAATCAATTATCACCTCAATCAATTTTTTTCCTCATTAGGGTTTCGTGCATCTTCCAATGTTACTTTTTGGTCTTGGTTGCTAGTAGACGAGATCCTTGAACTGAAGGTTCAACCATAAGTGCGAAAGAAGGTGTTTCAGTCATACAGCCTTTGTTGTTGGATAGGATGAATTACTCATATTGGAAAGCTAGGATGCGGGCTTTTGTTAAGTTCCTAGATGAGAAGGCTTGGATCTCTATTATTGATGAATGGGCAGCACTTATGATCAAGAATGTTGGTAGGGATATTATCAAGGATGTGAGTGCTTGGATGCCAGAAGAAGAGAAGGTAGTGCTTGATAAGATAAAGGTAATCAACACCATTTTCATTGGAGTTGATGAGGAGTAATTTGAATTAATTTCCATGAGTGAAATGGTGAAGGAAGTGTGGGATATTTTGCGAAATATCCATGAAAGTATGAGTTATTTGAATTTTTAAACTCCAAATGCTTGCCTCATAATTTGAAAATTTGAGGATGGGCGATGACAAGATAATCGCCATATTCAATGAGAAACTTCAGGACATAGCTAACCAGGTGTACCAACTTGGAAAGAGGTATTTAGAGGTTAAATTTTTCCAAAAGACATTGCGTTCTCTCCTAAAACATTTCTCTGCAAAGCTGGCAACCATTAAGAAGGCTTGGGACATGGAGAAAATGAGATTGGATGAGTTGACGGGCTCACTATAATGTTCAAAATGAACATGGTTTAGGCTAAAAAGGAGAAGGAGATTGCACTGAAAATCAAAAGGAGCAGCATGGAGGAGGAGAATTCTAACACTGATGACGAAGTAGTTATGATGGCGAAAAAGCTCAAGAAGTGCATGAAGAAGGAGAGGAGAGACATAGCCAATTGAAATCTTGGTTCCACCAGACGAACCACGGTAGAGAATGGCAATAGAACAGGTAAGAAAGATTTTAAAAATGATCTATCAAAGAAAGGTGTTCAATGTCACGAGCGTGGCAAATATAGTGATATACTTAATGAATGTGTAAATACATTAAAGAAATATTGTAAATCGATGGCCACAACCTATAGCGAGGATGATTTATAAGTGCCCAAGGAGGATGAATAGACTAGTAACCACGTTGCTCTTAACGGTGTCAAAACACCAACCAAAAATAATCATGCTAATGTTGCAGTTACAGAGTCATAGTTAGATAGTTCAAGTGATTTTGACTCTCAAGTCTCCCATGAGGAATTAATGTCCACATACTAAATGTTGTTTGACAAAATTATTTCTCAGAAAAATGAACTCAAGACCTTTCTAAAGGAAAAGGAGGAGATGGGGGCGGGGGGGGGGGAATTGCCATGGTGTCAAATCAACATTAAGAGTGTGTTCTAGAATCCAAAAAGAACAAAAATACAATGGAGAAATAGAACAAAGATAGAACAAAGGAATAGTAAAACTTGAAGATTTGTTAACTATAGGAAAAATTTCTAATGAACATTTTGGACTTGGCTTTGTAGAACAATTAGGTACCAATTAGCCTAGCCTTAAGGTGATATAGTTTATGCTAGCATCAATACATACCATTGCTCTTGGAATGCTAATGTCTATATAGGTCACTGATCTAGGTGTTGCAGCATCAAAGGAGAGAAATAGAAGGTAGCCTCATCAGAACAGAACCCTATGTGAGTTTTTTCATAAGTATAGCCATGTTTATATTAAATGCTATTCTTTTGAAGCATTTTATAGATGGGATACACATTGACCCCAAGTTCAAGTCAAAATCTAAGAAGCGACATAAGATGAAGTAGGTTAGGAAATTTGACATGTGTTGCTATCCATCTACACTGTTGTAAGGGCGTGCTCCAACACCACTTAGTATTTTGACAGTGGATGCTTGAGGCATACGATAGGAGACGAGTCAAACTTGATTAAGTATACAAACTTTGTAGGAGGGCGCATGATGTTTGGAGATTGGTAGAGAGGTAGAGTAATTGGAAAGGGAGTACTCCATGTTAAGGAGATGCCCAAATTGAAGAATATACTCCATGTTAAAGGTTAGAAGGCTAACTTGCTTAGCATTTTCTAATTGTATGATCAAAACTTGCATGTTAGATTTACCAGGCACAAATATTATCTTTATAATGAAACAAACAACCAAGTCCTAACTAGAAAGAGGTAATCAAACCATTGCTACCTCTTGAATGATGCCGCAACACGCCTCAAGACAGATGCGGATGAAAGTGAGATTTGGCACAAAAGACTAGGCCACCTTAATTACCTTGAATTGATAAGGATTTCTAGAGCTAGAGTAGTTAAAGGAATGCCTATCCTAGTAGAAAGAAAGGAAAGAATGTGTGGTTCGTGTCAGCAAGGAAAATAGCATAAGAATCTTGTTTAGTGTTGCAATATCTACATACTAGCAGAGCTTTGGAATTATTGCATGTGGATTTGATGGGGCCAACTGATGTTACAAGTCAAGAAATATGTTTTATGTATGTTGATGACTTCACACAATATGCTTGGATTGATTTACTTGAAGAGAAGTCAGAGGGCTTCAACACTTTCAAAAGGCTATGTTGTCAACTCTAAACTAAAAAGGAAGTCAAGGTAAAATAGTGGAGAAATGGAGTGACCATGGACATGAGGTTGAGAATTGGATGTTTGACGAATTTTGTGTTGACAATGCAATGGCACATTAGTTTTTTGCACTAAAAAGATCCCAACAAAATGGGATTGTGTAGAGGAAGGACCAGTCTATGCAAGAAACGGCTCAAGTAACACTTTACGCCATGAAAATGAGTCAAACATGGTAGGTAGATGTTTTAAATATGGCATGCTACATTATTAATCATGTACATGTTCATCTAAACCTTTATAAAACTCCCTATGAATTGCTAAAAGAAAGGAAACCTAATGTTAGGTATTTTCATGTTTTTGGAAGCTAGTGCTTCATCTTAAAGGACTATGAACCTATTGGTAAGTTTGAAGCAAAAAGTGATGAAGGCGTATTTCTTGGCTATTTAATAGCTAGCTGCACATATTGGGTATATAATTCTTGAACTCAATGTATTATGGAATCCATTAACGTGATTGTTGATGATGAAAAAAGTTAGGTGCAAAATTCTTTAGAATGTACTGTAGGTTTGGATGATGAAGTTAATCAAACTAAAGGAAAAAAGCCTGCTGGACTTGCTGATGTCAAAACCACAGTTACTAGACATAATCGGGATGCTAGAGCATTAGAACAGACTGGCAGTGATGATGACGAAGTTCCTCAGTAGTTAGTCAAAGAACTTGCATCATGAATTAAAAAGAATCATCCCACGGATGCAATAATTAGGAGCCTTAATGACCAGAGGAGAACCAGATTTGTGGGATGCATTAATTACCATGATCTTATAGGGTACACATGTTCTGTATCCTTAAAGGAGACAAAAAATATTGTTGAAGCATTGAAAGACGAGTATTAAATCATGACCACGCAGGAGGAACTTAACTAATTTGTTTGCAATGATGTTGCTTATGCAAAGGCCAAAGGACATTAATGTCATCTATATTAAATGGATTTTCAAAAATAAGACTGCTGAGCATGGGAACATCACAATGAGTAAAGTTAAGTCCAGTCAAGTTCGGTCCCATGGCAAGGATTGAAGCGATTGGGCTACTCATTGACATCTCTTGCAATGTCGACTTTAAACTATACCAAATCGACATAAAAAATGCATTCTTGAATGAAATTCTTTATAAAGAAGTATATTTTGAGCAACCTAAGGGCTTTGAAGATTCAAATTGTCCCTATCATATTTATTGATTGAAGAAGGCACTTTATGGACTTAAACAAGCTCTAGGGGTATAGTATGAAAGACTTGCAAAATACCTTTTGAAGGAAGGATATTTAAGAGGGGGACTAGATAATACATTATTCTTGTGACAATCCAACTTTAACATTCTTTTGGCACAAATGTATGAGGATGGTATAGTCTTTGGATCTACCTCTCAATAACTTGTGGAAAAATTTGTAAATCTCATGAAAAAGGAGTTTGAAATGAGTATAATAGGAGAACTTAATTTTATTTTGGGCTTGCAAGTAATATAATGATGGTGTATTTATATCCCAAAGGAAGTATGCTAGGGGAACGGTGAAAAGATTTGAGTTGGAAAACTCTCGTAGTGTTAGAATACCAATATTTGTCAACACTAAGCCATCAAAGGATGATGTTGGAGTTTCAATTGAACCCAACATGTATTGAAGCATTATAGATAGCCTACTCTATCTTAGAGCAAATAGGCCAAACATTTGTTATAGCTTGGAAGCTTGTGCATGCTTTCATTCAGCACCCAAAGAGAGTCACTTAAGTGCACTAAGAGCATTATTCGCTACATCAACTCAACCTCAGACCTTTGGCTATAGTACTCTAAAAACTATAATCTCAATCTATTTGGTTTAGTGATGGTGACAGGTAAATAATATGGATAATCGAAAAAGCACTATTGAAGGATGTTTTTTGCTAGAACTAAACTTATTTCATGGTTTAATAAAAAAACAAAATTTGATAGCATTGTCTATAACTAAGACAGAGTACATGGCGGTAGGAGCGTGTTGTGCCCAACTTCTTTAGATGAAATAAATGTTGCTTGACTATGGTATTCACTAAGATGAGATAATGATTATGTGTCACAACCAAAGTGCTATCAACATTTCGAAGAATTAAGTGTAACATAGCAAGACAAAACATATAGACATCAAGCACCACTTCATTTGGGAATTAGTGGAAAACAAGATAATTGTATTGGACTATGTTGGAACATAGTCTTAACACATAGACATAATGACAAAGGCACTAGACCAAAAGACATTTGAGACTTCAAGACTTAAAGCTTGGCCTTTGCCTAGCTTAACTTAGCCCAAGAAGGCCCAATTTTGTAGGGAAAGAAGGTGGGAATTGAAAATCTAAGAAGGAGATTTGAAATGAATCATGTGCAACCACTTACCATAATTGAAAGAATTTTTAGAAGTACTCTTTCTTCCCTAAGGACTCTCACCCTCCATATATTTGTGCATTATATAGTTGTTGGTGATTTTGTCATCATTCTACTGTGTGTTTTCTGCTCTAGAAAGATAAACCCCAAAATCTTGACAATAAAAAGGAAGCCTACTCATGGTCCAGGCAATCACCGGATAATTAAGACGAACCCAACACCACCGTCACTAGCCCCTGAAAGAACTTCAACTCCACTAACACCTATTCCTGAAGGTAGCCTAATCTCGTTGCAAGAATGCCCAGAAGTAACTCAAGCATCACAAATTGCGCTAGAGACCTAATCCATTCAACCTCTTGTACTTGAAGAAGAAGGTGATTAAAATATTGAGTAAGGGGGTGACTTGGGCATTGAAGGTGATGAAACTACCTAGGAGGAATAGGAGATTCAATTGCCTAAGGAAAACCCTAAGACACTTCCTGAATTTGAAAACTTTGGCGATGCCACAATGCTAATTGTAGGCGAATAGGAAGAAGCTACGATTCCTGCCGCGGTGCATGAGGAGGAATTAGAACAAGCATAAACTAACAAAAAAAGAAAGTTAGTTAAGGCGATCGAATCCTTAAAGACAAGGCGAAAGAAACCCATTGTTTCTGAAGCCCACACATTGCAGTACTTTACTAGGGGTATTCAACAAAGGTCCATGCTTTTACAAGGGTGGGAACTTTACTGTTGAAAATTTGTTGAATATTAACAAATATAAAGACTTGGGCTTTGCCAATGCTGTGGAAGATTTTGGGTTAATTGAAGCCTTGACTTTTCTTAAGGAGTATTATCCTAAATTTGTGAAAGAATTTTATTGCAATTTGATGAAAGAAGTGGAAGTTAAGGGCTCTTCATGGTATCAAAAGGTGTATGCACATGGGGATTTTGTTAGAGTTTCGCTGAATAGGATCAATTGGTGTTGGGGTTCTAGGTTGAGGATCTATAGGAAGCCGGTCTAGTTGGTTTTAAGGCTAATTTTAGTGACATTGCTCGAACTCTCACTACTTATAAGTTGTTAACTTAGTCGATGACTACATCGACTTTGAGCCTTAAGTACTATTTGTCGTTTAAGTTTGTAACAACAAATTGGCTATCAATTTCTAACACAACTTGGTTAACTAAAGAAACTATAACATTATTGTATTGCCTTGGGACAAAGAACAAGGTCAACCTAGGTATCATAATCTTTGAGAATTTAACAAGCTTGGTGGACACAACTTCGAATACCATATTAGGGGTTAATTTCAAAGTTAATCAACCAATAGATCTCTATTGATGTAGATGTGACACACAAAAGATTGACTTCATGAATTGCAGCCAAGGTTAGATCAATGACCTTATTGGAACTAAAGTTCTATATGCTGTTGAAGGCATTACTGCAATTGGGTGCAACAAACCAGAGGAAAGTATCAATTATCTTAAGCCACTATCTAGAGGTATGGAGGCTCAAATCCACTAGTTGCAGACTCAAAGTGAAACCTTGAGAAGCAAATTGCCTCACTTCACTCGGTTGTTGCTCAGCTCCCATTTGAAGTAATGGAAGCAAATGCTAATATGCTAGCAAAGGTTGGCCCTCTACCTTTTGATGTTACAGTTCTAGACTCTCCTTGTTTTGATTTTTCACTATTCTTTGGCATAGTTTGCCACAAAGGAAAAGAGTATGTAGTCAAGGGGAGCAGTGATGTTAAGACACAATGCATGTGTTTAAACTACAAAAATATGACTTTTACTGACAAAAATGTTAGTGGTGACAAAAAAATTGTGAAAAGTATATATGTTGTGACAAAAAATAATTATTGTCACTAATTATTGGAAAGAGAGTTATTTGTAATAATTTTATTTTTTGTCACTAATAGTAATCAAAATATTGTCGCTAAAAGCATGTTGGTAGTGACCATTTCCTATTGCCACTAAATATTAAAAGAGTGATTACTAGTGGCGATATTAATTTTATCGCGGATTGTGACCATAATATTGTCACTAAAATTAAATTGGTAGAGACAAAAAATAATTATTGTCACTAATTATTGGAAAGAGAGTTATTTGTGGCGATATTATTTTTCTTGTCACTAATAGTGATCAAAACATTATCACTAAAAGCAAGTTAGCAGTGCAATATTTATTGTTGTCACTAAATATTGAAAAGAGTCATTACAAGTGATGATATTAATTTGATCACTGATTGTGACCAAACTATTGTCATTTAAAGTATGTTTTTAGTAACAATACTCACTATTGTCACCAATTATTTAGAAGTGTGATTATTAGTGAAAAAAATTAATTTTTGTCCCTAATTTTGATTAAAATATTGTCACTAAGAGCATATCAGTAGTGACGATATTTGTTGTTATCTCTGATACCATGACAATAATTTTTTGTGTCACAATTTAAGTCAAATTGTAACAACTTGATAGTCTGTCACATTTTGTCATAGCTACATATTGGGCATCCTCTCCTTAGTTTTGGCAGAAAATCCATGTTGTGACTAATACACATTCAAATAGTAATGACATTTGGAGTAATCACTAATTATCTAATATTTTTTTGTGATAACATAAATTTGTCACTAAGTAATTGATACTATTGGTGGCATAAGATGTCGTCACTTATAAATACATATATTTAAGAGATTCACTACAACATTTTGAAATTTAGGCAATAATCGACATGCAACAACTAGGAAACTGTTGTAAAAACTTAGAATATTACAACAATTATGCAACGGTTTTGTGTGTTGTATCACTTAAGTGAGATTAGTAATATTTTTGTGTGAAGGCTTAAAAAATGTTACATTCAAATTTATTTGCAATATTTACATAACACTTCTTAACGTTTCAAATCCTTATATTAAAATTAAAGAATAGGCAACATTTTATGCAATAGTTTTAAAAATGTTAAATGGTGTTGTTAAGAATATGTATTCTACATAGATTATATTTATATTAAATTGTTTGAATTTAATTAATTAGTGAATAATTTACTTTTGCGTGTAGGATTATAAAAATTAATTAGTAAATTTCATATAAAATATTGAATATAAATTTGTAACAAATAATTTAAAAATCTGAAATTTTGTTTATTTTAAATAAAAATTGTAATTAAATATATTATTTTAATTTAGTCAAATAAATTTTGAATCATTTATAACAGATTTGTAAAACAACTTTAATTTAAATTATTCATGTATAATTTTTTATTGTGATGAAATTGAATCTAATGAAATTAATTTTTTAATATTACCAATGTTTTTTGCTTTGTATTTTTTCTTTGTTTTCTTAAATTTTTCAAACACGCCTCCACATTCTCTTCCTCACGCGTTATCTCCACATACTCGCCTTATTCAGCAACCCCTCCAAACCCAAACACACCCCTTCACGACAGATGCAGTCTTCCACTCGCGAGCACTCTCCCGTTGCCTCCCCATCAATTTTCTTCCCAAAAAGGCTCCTCGGTGACTGTCGTGAGCGCCACTCTCCCATCGTCTCGTGCCGCTTTACTTCCCAAACCCGCCCATTTGCGACAACTGCTGTCTTCCTAAAGATGCCCCTCTCGCGAATGCTGTTTTTCTCCGGGCCAATCTCCCGTTGCCAGAAAACCCAGGTGAGGTAAGTTTGGATTTTTGTTTTGTTGGGTGGAATTATGTTACCGTCTCTGCCAGATTGTTTCACGTTTTTTAATTTTCAGTTGCATTTTTTTGTTTATTAGGTGTTATCCGAGAAATTTGAGAAATCTGTGAAAATGGTTTTCTTTGCTGACAAGTGCCTCTTTTGATTGTGATGCATAAATATGTTTTGAACAAACGTATTCCTTATTGGGAGCTATCAGATTAGTAACATTCGGTGGAATTGAGTGCCTCTTTTGATTGTGGTGTATGAATATATTTTGAGAAACATTCGGTGGAATTGAAACGTTATGGTGCTGAGATTCGTATTTCACCATTAGCATGTTTGCCGCCGAATTGAAAGTGACCCAATTCAACTTTCTTTTTTGACCTTGGTCTTTGGGAATTGTTTTTATGTTGCAATTAAATTGGGGTTGGACATCATTTTTTATTTGACGATTATGAACTTCGCTCACTTCAAAAAGTCCCTACGAACATTATTCAGACTGAATTATTCTCATTTATATAAATTCTTAGACTAATGGTATCCTCTAGTCTCAGTCCATATATGTAGAGTATAAAAGGAGAAATTCTAAAAGTGCGACCTTTTTATATTTTGAAACGACAGACAATTATTTTAAAGGTCTTCGACGTTCTAAAATCGTATAAATTTATCAGTTTTGTGAGCTCAAGAAAGTTCGGTTGTTACATACACTTAAGTAAGACACCATCTAATCTGGCTCAATTCCCAAATCGTCATGCAGAGGTGGTTAAAAACTTTCTTAGTTTCTGACAATATTTTGTTGATTGTCTTAAAAATCTTGACGACAAACTATTTTTCACTATAGTCGAAATTGCATTGATGTTTTTATTCCTTATTGCATCCTAGTTTTGAATTATAGCTTGACAGATTAATGAATAATGAACAACTGGAAGCTGAAAGTAATATAAAAACTTGAATTCACTATTTCTTATGATATCCAGACACACGACACACGAGAGAGTTAACTTGTGTAGCCTAGTGTATGTTTAGGATCTGACATATTGTTTTCAGGAACAATAATGTAAGAAAATATGTGACAATAGATTGAAACTGTGCAGTATTTATTCTCTTGGACAGTACATAGTCAGTGAAAAGTTGGTGGCTGTTAGACAGGAAGAATAACAAGGTGTGACCAAAATAGAGGGTACTATACAAACCACGCAAAAGCAAATAAAAAGGTTAATAGGATTAGTGAGTCAACTAATACAGTAGAATCTCAACTTTAAAGTGGATGCTAATGTCTTTTAGGATGGAGTTATTAAAATCTCAAGTAAACAATCAAGAGTCTTAAGTACAATCAATGTGCAAGATATTCTCAAAGCTTAGCTTCATGCCATCCTGCAAAATTTGGTTCAAGTGGTCAGGTTCCATCTACTATGTAAGTGTTTTATATTTATGATCTAGTTTTGCTTCTTACTTCATATAAATGATCGTACACTAATGTGATTTATGATAAAATGTTGTTTCAACATCATATGTGGTTAAAATGATCAAGATATTGGTTATTTAAAATATAAACACAATGAGCAATAATAGTGATGTGTGATTTTTATAGAATGATAACTTTTATTTTTGTATGATGACAAATTTTCTACTATTATTCACTTTGCACTATTTTTGCTTTCAAGTATATGTTTTGATTTAGCTAATTAATTTGAATGGTAGAATGGTTTTCTTAATTCTCGTTGTTTATATAAAGTTATGTTTTATTCTTAGTTTGATAATTATTATTGTCAATTAATATAAAAAGGCATTTAGTTTGTTTTTGATTGTTTGTTCTTTGAATATGATGCTGTTTAATGCTAATCAAGCAAAGTTGTTTACATATTAGCATTGTTGATTCTATTAGGATTAACAATCAACTAAAGTGAGAAAAAGGAAAAAAGTCATTTTGAATGGATTATAGGTTCATGTGTAGTAACTTCATTAGTTTACTATTGAAATAATTTATGTATGTTAGATTTTTAATACTTTGGGTAGACTATATATAATTTATTAGTTTTTCATTGTGTGTGACATCACTTGATTTTATAGTAAATTGTAGCCTTGCACTTGAGAATTTATGTGCTCTATTGTGCACTTTAATGTTTAAACAACATGAAAAAGCGTTTCAATTGCAAAATTGCATGTTGAGATGTGAATTATGCAAATTTGAGTGAATTATTGGATTTATTGGACAAAAATCAACAAAGTGCTAATTTTGCAAGAGCACTGCGATCATGGAAGATGGATGCGTGATCGCGGGATGAAACTTGGCTGCTACGAGGATGGATTGCAGAATGCATTGGAATTTCTGCTAGGGAATGTTGTGATCGCGGGAGTGAATTATGTGATAGCGTGGGAAAGAGTGGTGATCGCAGTGATGGAGCATTGTGCATTTTGGAAGTTTTGCAAGCAAG
Organism: Avicennia marina; assembly: GCA_019155195.1. Classification (NCBI taxonomy): domain Eukaryota; kingdom Viridiplantae; phylum Streptophyta; class Magnoliopsida; order Lamiales; family Acanthaceae; genus Avicennia; species Avicennia marina. Next base: position 10,680,820 of record CM032758.1, on the reverse strand, counting down.
TAGTGAGATCATGAGACGCAATTCCGCAGTTGCGGAACACAATTTCGAATGTTATGTAATTTCTGTGTTGGGGAGTGCGGTTGTGGAAATATAGTCCACGATCGTGGGAAGGTAGTTTGCAATTGTGATCAATTGGCAGCAACAACACCACATTATTTTTAGAAACATGATTTCTTGTGGATTTACCTTCTTTTTCTCACCCTATTGCCTCTATATATGTATACATGATGCATGAGGATAATTAAAAGAGGAGATTTTTGGCTGATTTTTGTGACAAAAAGAGGGCAATAGCTACATCAAAGAAAAGAACTAGGCAATTGTGGAGATTACATTCTGTGCGCAACTGTTCAAAACTCTAGAAGACTCTAGAATAAGACTTCTTTTATCTTTTTCTTTGGTTTTTGAATAAGTGGATGATAAACTTTTGCATGAAGTTTTTGACTATCATTATGAGTTGCTAAATTTCTGTTCTAAGACCTTGTGTCAGTGTTTGATTTTAATAAATGCATGAATTCGATTGCTTTCCTTGTTTTTGGTATTTGTAATTGTGAGATTAAAGGTCTAACTATCCTTTAATTGAATTGTGATTGTTTGGGAAATAATGGGAGTGAAATTCACAGGTTAGACTTCAATTGCAAACACAAATTTTGTGGGATTAATGAAAGTGAAATTAGGGAATTTGCATGGAATTAATTATTAGTTGCCTAGTAAATTTTAATCCAACTAGGTTGCGGGAATAGATTTAGGGTGGGTTGAAGTTTTGAAAGAATTTGGGAAGATATCTTAAAGATTAAATGATTAATATTCCATTACAGGACAATTAAAATTGATTGTGCATAATTTCGTCATTCATTGAATTTCGACATTGTCAAGGAGGGTAACGAGTGCTATTGAATATTCTTAATGTGTGCTAGATTAGACTAAATTCCTTTTCTTATCTCTTTATTCTTATTTATTGCTTTTCCTTTTTGCTAGTTAATTAGATTTTGATTGTGATAGGTGTGAAAGTAGTGCCACCCTTGTATGCACCTTAGTCAACACGTAGAGTTAGTGGAATTTTTTCCAAAAATTGAGATAACGATCCAATGAAGGAGAGCTTTATGTAGACGCCTACAAGAACATGAAGGACAATCAACAAATACTCCATCAACAAATACTCCAACAACTTACAGCACCTAACCAAAGGGCCTTTCAAGATTATGTGCAGTTGGTGATGAATGAGAACATGATTGGAATATCAGACTGTTGGGTAAGCACTAATAACTTTGAATTAAAACTTGTACTAATTAACATGGTATAGCTGAACCAGTTTGGAGGGAGCCCACAAGAAGACGCAAATACGCTCCTAGCTAGCTTCCTAGAGTTGTGCGATACGGTAAAGTTCAATGGAATATTTGAGGATGCAGCTAAGCTCAGACTGTTTCGTTTATCCTTGGGAGACCATGCTAGATAATGGCTCCAAAGATTACCACTAGGGAGCATTACTACTTGGCAAGAAATGGTTAACAAATTTTTGTCTAAATTTTTTCCTCCTACTAGGATTTCTTAATAGCGTCTAGAAATAGGTATTTTTAAGCAGATGGATTGAGAGACACTCCTAAAAGCCTGGGAGCGATTTAAGGAGCTGCTTAGGAAATGTTGAAAACATGGATACCTAATCTGGCAGCAAATCCACATTTTACAGTGGTATTAGTGAGAATTTAAGAACAGTGTTAGATGTCACAACTGGTGGCACCCTAATAAATAAAATGCTAGAGGAGGCATAAGACTTTACTGAAGAGATGGCTTTAAATGTCTATTAATAATAGCCTTCTAAAAGATCTGTCACTCGACAAGTGGCTGGGGTTCTTGACATTCATGCTTTTACTGCCTTAACTACTAAAGTTGATATACTTGCACGCAAAATTGATAACTTGAATATTAATCCTAATTCTTCTTCTTCTTCTATGAAGGCTTGTGGCATGTGTTCAGGTTTACACCCAACATATGAGTGTCAAGCAGGAAGTACTAATGGCAGTCTGTTGGAGATAGAATAGATGAATTATGTGAATAATCAAGGTAGGACGTAAAACAATGTGTACTCCATTATATACAATCTGGGGTGGAGAAACCATCCTAACTTTTCATAGAGAAATCAATTAGGTGCATCAAATTCCCTAGGTTTGCAAAGACTAGTAGCCTTAATTCCTTTGTGTCAAAACCAGGAAAAGAAGCAGTGACTAGAGGATATCGTAGGTAACTTGGCTAAATCCACACAAGAAATTATTGGTAACCTAGCTAAGACCACGTAGGACTACTTGAACAGAACTGATTCAGTACTCTAAAATCAACAAGCATCCTATGAAACCTAGAGCAATAGATTGGGCAGCTGGCAAAAGATGTAGCAAATAGATCTTAAGGGATTGTTTAATAATACAGAGACAAATCTAAGGAAACAATGCAAGGTAGTTGCCTTGAGAAGTGGGAGGTAGTTAGAAGACGTCTCATCCAAAAGCAGATAGTTGAGATGAGGGTGATAAGGAATAGGGGTCCAATCAGCAAGCAAATAAGGACATGATACGGAGAAAGAGGAAAGAGCAGAGCCACTTGTCAAGTCATATAGACCACTTATTCCTTACCTGCAGAGACTAAAGGCCCTCCCAAGAAGATAAGAGTTTTCTTAAATTTTTAGATGTGTTTAAAAAACTTCATATTAATATTCTTTTTGTAGAGGCCTTAGTGCAAATGCTTAGCTATGCCAAGTTTCTGAAAGAGATCCTATTGAAGAAAAGGAAGCTCGAGGATCACGAGAGTGTTGCTAATCGAGGAATATAGTACTGTTATTCAAAATAAACTTCCTCCTAATTTAAAAGATCTAAAGAGTTTTACCATTCTGTGTAATGTTGGCAATGATGAATTCAGTAAAGCTTTATGTGATCTAAGTGCTAGCATTAATCTTATGCTTTACATTCTCTTTAGGAAACTCGACTTTGGAGAAGTCAAACGTACTAGCATGTCCATTTAGTTGGTTGACAAGTTTGTAAAAGTCCCATTTAGGTTAATTGAAGATTTCCTAGTAAAAGTAGATAGATTTATATTCCCTGTTGACTTTATTATACTAGATATGGAAGAAGATAGGGAAGTGCCACTTATTCTTGGGTCAGCTTTCCTAGTAATAGGTATGGCACTAATAGATGTGTACTAAGGTAAGTTAACGTTGAGGGTTGGAGGTGATGAAGTGATATTTAATGTATTTGTTACATTGCGACTCCCTTTTGAGGTGGATTCTTGCCTAAACATTGAACACATTGATGAATGCACACTTGACACTTTTAGGGGCATGCATGATTTGGAGCTGGACTTGGAAAGGCTAATGGACATATTGGAGAAGGAGGAAGATAAGAATGAGGACATGGTGGAATGGGTAGAGCAACCTCGGATTAAATCCATAAATCTACCAAAGACGTCCTTGGAAAACCTCCACAATTATAGCTGAAACAACTTCCATCCTACCTCAGGCATGTGTTCCTAGGTAAGTTTTCCACACTTTTTGTTATAATTTCGGCACACTTGAATAAGGAAAGGGAAGATAAATTATTATAGGTTTTACGGGATCATATTAAAGCAATAGGATGGACCATAGTCAACTTGAGACTATCCGTCACTCTTAACATAAACTTGTAAGGTAACTTCAAAGACGATTGAACCTACATATGTAAGAAGTAGTTAAGAAAGAAGTGATGAAATTGTTAGTTGTTGGAATAATCTATCTAATATCTGATCGTCAGCGGGTGAGCCCAATGTAAGTGGTTCCCAAAAAAAGGAGGTGAGACAATAGTAAAAAATGAATAAAATGAATTAATTCCATCGAGAGTAGTGGCAAGATGGTGTGTGTCATAGACTACAAAAAACTTAACAATGCCACCCAAAAACGCCACTTCTCTTTACCTTTTTTAGACCAAACATTGGAAAGACTAGTAGGGCACTTTTATTATTGTTTCTTGAATGGATATTCGGCTTATAACCAAATCCCTATTACACTCGAAGACCAAGAGAAAACTACATTCACATGCCTTTATGGCAAATTTGCATATACAAAGAGGTCCTTTGGCTTGTGTAATGCACCAAGAATTTTTTAAATATGCATGATGGCCATTTTCTCTTATTTGTTGCAGAATGTTATTGAGATTTTCATGGATGATTTCTCTATAATAGGTTACTCTTTTGATAATTATTTGTATAACCTTTCTCTAGTCTTGCAAAGATGTGAGGATGCTAACATAGTCTAGAATTGGGGGAAGTGTCATTTTATGGTGTAGGAAGGGATCGTATTAGGGCGTAGAATCTTGGAGAAAGGCATTAAGGTGGATAGAGCCAAAGTAGAGGTTATCGCTAACTTGGCAAAAAGGCATTAAGGTGGATAGAGCCAAAGTAGAGGTTATCGCTAACTTGCCTTTGCCATCAAACGTGAAGGGCATCTAAAGCTTTTTGGGGCATGTAGGGTTCTATAGACACTTTATTAAAAACTTTTCCAAGGTTTCTAAAGCATTGTCTAATTTACTTGTCGAAGATGTCCTTTTCAATTTTGGTGGTTAGTGTTTTTGTGCCTTTTATAGGTTAAAAGAAAGGTTGATCAATGCATCTATTAACACATCCCCAGATTGGTCTCTACCTTTTAAACTAATGTGTGATGCTAGCGACTATTCCGTTGGAGTAGTTTTAGGGCAAAGGAAGGATAAAAAGCTTTCACGTGATTTATTAGGATAGTTATACTCTTAATGAGGCCCAATTAAACTATGCAACAATAGAGAAGGAGCTTTTAGCTATAGTTTTTAGGTTTGAAAATTTTCGACCCTATTTAATTGGAGCAAAGACTATTGTTTATATCGACCACTTTGCCATTAAATATTTATTTGATAAGAAAGATGCTAACCCCAGACTATTTCACTGGATTTTATTGTTGCAAGAATTTGACATAGAGATCAAGGACAAGAAGGGCCTAGATAATGTGGTTGCTAACCATCTCTCTAGATTAGACAACAAGGGCAACACGATGGGGGCCAGACATAAATGAAGAGTTTCCAGATGAACATTTATTTACTTTATTCTCCACCTTTACACCTTGGTTTGCAGATCGTGTCAGCTATTTAGCTTTTAATGTTATGCTCTTTAACTTGTCTTATCAATAAAAGAAAAAGTTTTTATCTCATGTAAAACACTATTTTTGGGATGAACCATACTTGTACAAAATATGTGCTAACCAAGTCTTTTGTAGGTGTGTCTCAAAAGAAGAGATGGAAGACATCTTGCACCATTGCCATGTGCTCAATTGTGGGGGACACTTTGGAGACAATCACATAACATATGAAGTACTTTAATTCAATTTTTATTGGCCTACTTTATATCACAATGCCTTCACATGTTTTAAGAAGTGTGATAGGTGCTAAAGATCGGGGAACATCTCAAAAAGAAATGAAATGCCACTCAAATATCTTGGAGGTAGAGTTATTTGATGTGTGGGGCATTGACTTTATGAGCTCATTTCTTCCCTCCCACGATAGTCAGTTTTGGTTGCAATTGATTATCTGCACAATTAGGTTGAAACAATTGCACTACTTAGCAATGAGTTAAAACATATCTTAAAATTTCTACAAAAAAATATTTTCACTAGGTTTGGAGTCTCTAGGACAATTATTAGTGGTGGAGGTTCTCATTTTTGCAATTGATGGGTGGAGTCTTTACTGAAAAAATATGGTGCGTCTCATCGTATTGCTACCCGTTATCACCCTAAAAAAAGTGGTCAAGTGGAAGTTTCAAACTGAGAATTAAAAAGAATTTTAAAGATCACAGTGAATTAAAGTAGGAAAGATTAGGTCAAGAAGTCAGACAATGCATTGTTGGCATGTAAACCTGCATTTAAAACTCTAATTGGCATGTCCCTTTATAGGTTAGTATTTGCTAATGCATGTCATCTCTAGTGAAATTAGATCATAAAGCATATTGAGTCATTAAATTCTTGAATTTTGATATGCAAAAGGTGGAAGAGAAAGGATGATGCAATTGAATGAATTAGATGAATTTCATTTCCGTGCATAAGAAAATGCTAAACTTTATAAGGAGACCACGAAGAAGTGGTATGACCGCCACCTCTTGCCTCGAGATTTTAAGGTAGGAGACAAGGTCTTCCTATTTAATTCACAACTTGAATTATTTCTAGCTAAATTGAAATCTCGTTAGTTAAGCCTGTTTGACATTGCTAATGTGTTTGATCATGGTGTAGTGGAACTAAAAACTAGAGATAGGACTTTCAAGGTGAATGGTTGTAGGCTTAAACCATATATCAGAGATGAAGTCCATGCCATTAATGCATGGACTTCAAAAACACCTTTGTGCTAATTTGGTAACAGTTTGGTTGCTGACGTAATATGCAACGCCTCTCGGGAGGCAACCCATGTTTATTTGCTTTGATTTAATTCAGTTTTGATTTTTCTTCCTTTTGTTTGAGTCTTGTTTTGCTTAATTTAGGATTGCTTTGAGCTTAAATTGCAATATTCTAGGTTTTTTTCGAGGCAGAGTGTTATAGGGCCAAGGTGCGATTGTGATGACATGGACCGCAACTGTGGAACACCTAGCTGTGATGGCCACTCCATACCGTAGAGGGTTCTGGAAAAAATAATGCTTAAGTGCCGCGATTGCACAACAAAATTTAGCGATTGTAGGGACCTTTTTCGCGATTACTGCAGAAGACAAAGAAGAGTACTGGAATTTGTGCAATTTTAGCTTGTTCTCTCAAACTTATTAACTGCGATTGCGGCCTTAGATATTGCTATTGTGGTAAATCAATCGCGAGCGGCACCAAGTTAGTAAAAAGGTAGGGTTGCGTGGTTGCGTTTGCTTTTCATTTTTTTAATCAGGCTCTCATTGAAGATAAGCCTCTTGTTCATTCACACGACAACACACCACCTTGCACCATAAACCTTAGCACTGCACCTTTGTGTTTACTGATGGTGTGATCGTGACCGTAGTAACTCTGCCTTCGCCCCTTCTTTTCTCACCTTCTTTTCTCACCTTCATCAATACTAAGAATGTCAAGTACAACCCTCATTTTTTCTTCTCGAATTTGTTGAACTCTCTTCAATATTGTGCGTGATGGATGGGAAAATGTTCTTTACATTCATTGTGTGCTCATTTGTGTTGTGGTAATGGATTTTTTGATTTTAACCAGACTTTCCCCCTTCTTCAGTTTAATTTTCTTGGGCATAATGTTAAATTCTTGCTATAATTGAATGTTGAAGGGCATTTGGTTGCTTGGGAATTGCATGAGGATTTTGTTGGAAAAGCCATTACTTGCAAATTTCATTACAGATTGTTGCTTCATTCACCAAGCTCAGAACCTATTTGATAAAATGCTTTGATGGATGTTTAAGAATAATCCACCTTAGATAGGATTGGTTGTGCAAGTTGCATAAATTCCTATGAGTTTGCTACAAATTTTAGGGCATAAGGGCTGATTGAATGTGCTAAGGGTACCCTCAATGCCGATTACTGTGATGGCATTACAATTTGACTATGACATTGTGCATTTTTCTTCAAGTTATTTCAATTAGTTATAGTTTCAATCTGTTTGAAATTAGTCAATTATTTGCTCTTCTTTGTCTTTTGAATACCTCTTAGCATTGGTGTCAGCACTTCCATGCTGGATTGAACATGATTGAAAAAGTGTGTCGGACTATATAGTCCACATTGAGTAGTCATAGTTGGACCTCAAACTAGTATGTTGACTGCATGCATGCATACTTAATACACTGTTCCTAGGTTGAAAAGTGCTTGGCGAGTAGTATTTTCTATGGCATCTTGCTTGGTTGTTTCCTTGATGCAATTCCCTCACCGTCTTATTACCTTTTATTAACTTTTTTTTGTTTGCAAGAGTTAGGAAACAAAGCCAAGTCATCGGTGGTGCCAACTCTTCTCGCATACCTCCACCCCCTGTGCTTATTGTCTACGACAACACCTCCTTCGTGACCGAGGCAACCTAGTTTCGTTATAGGAATGACGTTTTACACCGGGTGGTATATTCAAGTGTGGATTTTGTGAGATTCTTAACCTTCACTGGAGTTTGCTTAGATTATCACCTAACAAGGGTGGGGGAGTGCAATCAAACACCCTTGAGAGTGGGTCTCCAAGGAATTCATATGGGAGTTCTATGCCAATATATCAGATCGGTAGGGTAAAGAGATAAAAATGTGTCGGTTCGTTTTGGCCCTAATGATATCAACTGACTATTTCAATTGGACCTTGTAGACATGGGCCGCTTTCAGGAGCTAATAAATATGGACTTTGAGGAAGGATTAGTGTGAGAGCTGTGCCCCGAGGGCATTTAGTGGGAAGATGGCTACCACTTCAACTTTTATTTCAACAACTTGCCCAGTTGGTCTAGGTTAGGTAGGTTTTCACATGTGGGAGGATCCACCCTAATTAGCATCAAGCAATTCTTGATCCCTTATGCCTTTTATACAAGTATCCCCCTCAACCTTGCCCACTTAATTTATGATATCATCAAGATCGCTAATAAGCGATAGGCGGCATGACACACACCTTTGTCATTATGGAGTTATGCTGGTAGGGGGAGTGAATTTGGCTACCTTCAACATATAGACTTACAGCTAGCAGTACCCATCAACCTACTTACTGCCGTTATTACACAAGCACCTCCTTGACGTGGGCAACAACAACAGTGATGCGGCCGTTTGGATCCTAACCCAGAGGAGCAGGACTTTCGGGCAGAAGTTCGCCACAACTTCTGGATGATGGCATTGCATGTCGATGCCTGGTTGGATAGCATTGGTTAGATACTTCATTAGCCCTTAAATGGCTTCCAAGCTCAGACAACTGCCTACTTTTAGTAGGTATACCTTAAAATCCCTTATCCTTCGATTTAGGCCCCTACCCCACCTCCTTATTATCATTTTTAGTATCACCACTAGCTAGGCTCCCACTGATGGTTGAGTCATTTGCTACTACTACGTAGCTGAACTACCCTTAGAGGTGCCGTTGCAGGATTATCACGAGGGTGATTCTAATGGCCCTGAAAATTGATGTACTTGCCTTCCTTCCCTGAGTGTCAGGTTGTGTTTTTCCATTTCTATGATTTTCTTTTCTTATACCTTATTGCTCGTTGCATTGCGAACAATGCATAGTTTAAGTGTGAGGGGAGAAGTTGGTTTAAATTGATATAATATGTGCACATGGATTCTGAGTTCTGTTAATGTAATAAAACTTGTAGACTTAAACACTTCACACTTCTCACTTGATGGATACACATATTTGTGATATTTCATTGCTTAAATTTCGTGTCTTGGTGTTGAGATGTTGAGAATGCAATTATGTAATTTGAATGTCTACTTTGAAGTTAATAGGATGGTTGGGATGCTAACAGTAGTGCAAAGGTATTGTTTTATGGCCACCAAACTTAATTTGTGAAGAAAGGAGTATTTTGTGTAGATGTATATTGCATAACAGTCAATGTAGTTGCTTAATCATTCTTGGGTATGACTATTTCGAAGATTATTCAATGGAAATGTGACCCTCATTTTTTGATGCACACCACACTCGTTCCCAATTACTTAGTACTTTAAGAAGTGGTAATGCCATGGAAAGGGTGATGATTTATAAGTGTAAGTCTTACCTTAGGGAGTTTATGAACTATTAAATCATGAATACAAATGGAGGCAAAACCAGAAATGGTTATACAGAGGAATTAGTGAGCTAAAACACACACACACACACACTCTTCCACTCTACTGGTTAAGATGGTTGGGTAATTGAGATTTTGTAGAGACCCTTATTAATTTTGGCGTAAAAAGGCCATCGACTATGAGTACCTAAAGTAGTTTAAATATGTCGCGAGTTGAGTAAATGGGGATGTGTGCAACCTCTGTTCATTCTCATGTAAAATGCTCCTAATAATTTGAGAAAACCTATTACATAGCTCACAGGGTTGAAGAAAGAAGAAAAAAAAATGTAGGACTTGTGGATCTTGTTTCTCCACGTGTTCAAACTTGTGTGAATATGGGTAAGTAAACTCATTGAGGTGGGCCACTTGTGAATTAGTTACCTTTGATAGCTGGTAGAAACATTAAGTAACTTTAGTCATTGAAAATGGGAGTGGCACACACACTTAAATAGGGAGTCATGTTGAAATGAGATGGTTTAAGGATGTCATATTCTTAAATGAACCTGCAATCATCAATTGACCCAATCAGTGAGATCTTTTTGAAATTAAGACGGGTGGCCACTTAAGTCATATTGCTATGCATCTTGACTTTTCCAGTATGCCTTACATCTCTCTTCCACACATACGACTTTAACTCCTACTATCGTGGGACCTAACTCGCGATCGCAGTCCTTAATTGTAGAAATTCTAGAAATTACGGGTGTCAAACACATCCTCGTGGTTGTAGCTCTTGCAGTTGTGATTGCGAGGCTACATGTGCCAAATCTTTTGTTGCTTTCATTTTTGCTGGTGTAACCATATTCGTCGTGGGCACGATCTTTTTGTTTGCTGTTGCAATTCTGCAAGTACAACAAACTTTGCTGAATTTATGTCCAAAAATCATATTTTGCACTCAAATTTAACCAATTCATGTTCTAGACACGTTATTTCCAACTAGAAGCACTTTCACATGAAATTCTAACAATAAAAAACGTCAACTTGTTCACAAAATCACTCAATAAGAGGTCGAACTTGCTATAAGGTAAGTAATTGGCAACATTTTATCCCTTCTTTTCTCCTTTTTATTTTCTTTCCCTTGACAATTATATTTTTTCACCCTTTTTGTGAGCCTTTTGTAAGTTTTCTCAAGTTATTGGGAATCTTTTTATGTAAAGGTGAACAAGGGTCACTACACACTACTAGTTATTTAACTCACAACATATTTGAAATGCTTTGCATACTCATATTTAGGTGACCATTTTGCTTGAGAATAAACAAGGGTCTCTGCGCAATTATGGATACTAAGTCGCACCAACTAGCGGAGTAGACTAATTTTTTTCAGGTCACTTTTTCACCAATCCATAATTTTGTCCATGTTTTTTAGCAATTTTCCACTCTTTCTTCTTTATTTTTTCGCCAAGTGGGTAAGGGTATGAGATATGATTAACAAGGTTCAAGGTGTTAAAAAAATTGCCTACCTCATTTCACATTCCACCTACTATTTTCATTTATAATCCAATGGGTCATAAACTCACTAAGGGAAAACTTATACCCTCAAACCATCTCTTTTTTTTCATATTAATAAGACTTCTCAAGCAACTAAAGCTATGGTGGGTGTGCAAAAATATGGGGATTTCATTGTTAACAAGTTACACTATGGCATGTTGCATCCAAGAATAAATAAGGAACAAGAAGACCAATTAAAAATTCATATATTACCTTGACTTTCATCATAAATTAAGTTTAGTTGTTATGAAACCATATCTTCCACTGCTGCCAATATCATGAACATCTCACTGTATTCGTGTGTCATCAACCACAAAACATAAAAACCCCAAACACAAAATTCATGCAAGGAATATGGAAGTGTATACAACACAATTACATAAATGAGCAAGTACAAATTAAAGCATCAACAAAATGCATCATCAAAGCAAGTCATATAGAGTTTAGGGTTTACAAGCCGTCACCATTACATCTCATTAATAATGAAAAAATGAATAGCCATTTTCACACCATAGCCTCTCCACACTTAGAATGTTGCATTGTCCACAATGCAACTACAAACATTAAAAGCTCAAAATTAAAAATAAGGAAAAACACGACCTAGCGCATTGGGGAAAGGCTCCAGCATATCACACCTTTAATGGGTGGCCATCATGATCTCGCTAGTACTGATACATAGGATCTATAGTATCGTAGCTAGAAAAAAGCTCATCCACTTGTTGGTAAGGTTAACAATGTTGATAGCGATAGTGTTAAGCAGGTGGTAGCAACTGGTTGGGTGCGAAGGAGACATCTAGGTATGTGTGTTGGAGATGCATTGTCGTCTAAGCCTAAAGGTCTATCATCGCTTGCTTTAGGCAACCCAATCTCTAGTCTAAATGTTGGCTTAAGCAATTCTGTTGCTCTCCAACATATTCACACGAGCATCTTTGTCTTCTTCGCTGAGTAGTGGCCCCCTCCTACACTACTACTAGGGCACTTAGCCTTCCTTTTCTTGTCTTCCTTGATCACCTCTAACTTTTGGCGCGTTAATGGGTCTTGTAGGTGCAACATCCATATAAAAAGGCCCCAGGTCCATTTCAGCCATTTGGCACAACTTAATGATCACATAAGTATTTGTCATGGTGACTTCCACTTCTTTGCAACATGTACAATATAGCCAAAAATTAACTGGCCCTACTATAGGGGGATAGAGACTATGAATTAATTGGTGTTGATGGTAGTGTAGTGTTGACTAGGTCAGATTCTGCCACGTGTATGTAGCCACCACACTCTCACCAGCTGTGATAGGCTACTGCAGTGGAAATTGAAGTACCTACCATTATTCCATTAGATACCATCAGGGTACAATTCTTGTACTAAACCTTGCTTAGAATCTATAGTGCTCATAAAGTGCTTGAATGGACTTATGTTGTCTGCATGTAATTGAAAAAAGATGTTAATATCATTAGAGCCTAAAGTGATAGACACACCCCAAATGGCCATCGAGTTGTTCACTCAGTCTAACACATTGGCATAAAACTCTCTTAATAACTTCTTTGAGGCCTAAGTCGTTAGATAAACAATAGGGGCCTTCCATTCCCGCTAGGCCTTTAATTGTGTGAAAGCTAGATCAATGTTGTTAACCGCGATGAATCCTTGTTTTGTCATCACCTTCCTATGGACCATGTCTTGCCTGTACTGGTTTTGGGTGTCCTTAGACATAAAACGGTTGATGTCATAGACTACCGTGGATCGAGCTGGTGGTGCCTAGGAGGAACTAGCGTCTCTAATATTTTGGCTTCTCTTTTTTGCACCTACAATAAAAAACAATCAAGAATAACTCAACAAGCCCCAAAATAATATAACAAAGTTCAACAATGCACCTTAAAAGTAGTCCACAATTCATGCATTACAAGGATTAAACACCTACGATGCATCCCATACTAGCCATAAATTCACACAATGTCAACCCAAGGCATGCTGTAAGCATATTAGCCACAAAAATCACCAACCTATCTTTCTAAGTTAAAAACTTCCTTGAGCCCTAGAGTCATGCCACATGCCACAATTCAAGAGCATTGCCCCCTATATATCAAAAAGAGTTTTCATCCACAAATAAGCACATTCTCAACATAGCTTGCATACATTAACACTACTCTTGCACAATTATTCCTAGAGGTATGTCTTAAGGTATAACCATAAAACTTAACTGAAAGAAGCCAAACCAAGCCAAATAATTTCACTGAGGTATTTTATCAAACACATAGCATGTATAGAGTATGAAACATTGATTCAAGCAAAAATTCTAAACCCAATCAATACATATTTCAAGAAACATAAGCCAATAGTCAAATTTGTAGCATAATCCTAACACATTAACAAGAATCATGCACAAACTACCCAAAATCACAACTTTGTTAACCCTTAAGTATTTTAGCAAACTAACTCCATATACAATCTTCAAATTACAAAAATAATCATCATGAAATTCAAACACAAAGGTATAGTTGCCAATACAAGGAATAATGTGTGTGAGAAAACTTCAAGAATCGTACTTGACATCCTTGGGGGAAGAAACAAAACTTGAACGAGTTTTCTCCAAGGGGAAGGTGTGCGAGACTATTAGTGCATGATGTTGTTGCATGTGCAAGAGTGAGTGTGACAATGTGGTTTGATAGTGTGAAAATGGTGGCATCAGATCACTTGCCAATTAAATTTTCAGTCGAAGGGAGGTAGGTGTAGTTAGAGGTCATTAGGTACTTGCCAAGAAGTGTTATATTAAGGTAATAAAAGAAGTGCATAAAGACCAGGGTGGCAGGACACATCAAATAGAGCAGATGCATGGGCTGTTAAGTGTGGAAATATGCTATAGGAGGCAAATAGTTATGAAGATTGGGGTTGCTATCCCCGACCATTAAAGGAAAACTGAATTAGCTTCTTAAGGTAAAATTTGGATATCTTCACAACCTTTGTAAAGGTATTGAGAGGAATATCTCCACAAATAATGGAACGCAGGTTAAATGTTGAAAAGGATAAAAAGCAAGTCAAGCAAAAATTGGGGAGTTCAGCCTAGACAAAAGAGAAGTGATTCAAGGAGAGGTGAAGAACTTAATGGAAGTCGGACACATAGAAGAAATTAAATACTTGAAGTGGGTTTCCAATGTAGCGATAGTATCTAAAGCTAATGCAAAATGGAGAATGCATGTTGATTTTGGAGATCTTAATAGGGCTTATCCAAAAGATTGTTATCCATTGCCGAAGATAGATTAGGTGGTAGATTCTCTAAGTGTAGAGTTGCTTAGTATGATGGATGCATACAAAGGGTATCATCAGATCCCGCTAGCCTCGAGAGACAAGAAAAAGGTGAGTTTTATTACACCCTTTCGTACTTATTGTTACAAATTAATGTCTTTTGGATTAAATATTGTTGGGGCTACATATCAAAAACTGGTAGACAAGATATTTAAAAATTAGATAGGTAGAAATATGAAGTATATATAAAAGACATGCTGGTAAAATTAGAACAGAAGGGGGATCATGTCAAAGACTTGGAAGATACTTTCCAAATATTAAGGAAGTATGGGTTGAAACTTAATCTGGCCAAATGTGCATTTGGGATAAATTGAGAAATAATCTTGGGGCATATATTCATATAGAGAGGAATAGAAGCTAACCCTGAGAAAGTGAGGGCAATATAAGAAATGTCGGTACCTAGGAACATCAAGCAAGTTTAGAAGTTGGCCTGATGGATCACAATACTTAGCAAATTTGTTTCCATGTGGTAGATAGAAGCATGCCTTTCCTCTAATTATTAAGAAAGGCAAATAACTTTGAATGTATGGAGGAATGTGAGAAGGATTTCTTACAAATGAAATAATATTTGGTGGAGTTGCCTTTGCTTTACAAGCTAGAAAAAGGAAAAAGGCTATATTTCTATGTCTTAGTATCATAGGTAGCCACTAGTTCAGTCTTGCTGAGAAAGGATTAAGGAAAGCAATTGCCCATTTACTATGTGGGGTGGGTTCTACAGGCACTAGAGTTAAAATATACTAAGACAGAAAAATTGATATTAGCAGTAGTAATAATAACAAGGAGGTTACGGCCAATTTTTTTGGGACACCATATTACAGTATTCACCTAGTGTCTGTTGAACCAAGTGTTAATCAAGAATGAAGCTTCTAATAGAATAGTCAAATAAGTGGTGGAATTGGGAGAATTTGACATTTGTTGTGCATAAAGAATCATAGTAAGTGGACAAATTTTTGTTGATTTTGTTGCTGAATGCTAAGAGGAGAACAACCTACTAAAATGGACTACGTATATTGATGGATCATCTACTTAGAACAGAAGTGGAGTAGGGTTTATGTTAATAGCACTAGATGGGGATGAGCTGAAACATGCATGGATGTTGGTTTTCAATGTTTCTAGTAATGAGCCAAATATGAAGCATTAATTTGGGGTTTGCGAATGGTGAAAACTATAGAAGCAAGGAGGATAATGACATATTCGGACTCCGAGTTGGTAGTTAGATAGTATAAAAGGGAATTT
This sequence comes from Avicennia marina, assembly GCA_019155195.1. Lineage (NCBI taxonomy): Eukaryota > Viridiplantae > Streptophyta > Magnoliopsida > Lamiales > Acanthaceae > Avicennia > Avicennia marina. Next base: position 10,665,093 of record CM032758.1, on the reverse strand, counting down.
GAACCTAAGGAGGAAAGCATGAAGGTTTATCTTGGAAAAGTGAAAGAGGCCACACAAATGATGTATGGATTTGAACAAGTAAGAAGAGAAGATAATTAGAAGGTGGACATGTTGGCATGCTTAGCCACTTCAATACAAGTAGAAACACCAAGGAAGATTATCTTTTGAAAAGCAAAAATGATTGTTCAAGTAGGGACGACTCACTAGAGAGCTCTAATAATTATATACTTGTAGAGGGTAAGGCAGAACGGAAAATGAAATAAAGGGCGAGCCATTTTGTAATGATATGGGAAAGCTTATACAAGATAACTAGTGCTCTGTCATTGCTAAAGTGCATAGAAAAAGAAGAATCTAATTACGTACTGGGGGAGATTCATGAGAGATGTTGTGGTTTACACTTAGGGGTAGGATTGTCAAGGAAAGTGATAAGGGCTAGCTATTATTGGCTAACACTAAGAAGGGTTGCCATATTATTGGTGCAGTCTGTGAACAATGTCAAAAGTATGGAGATTATAGAAATAGACAAGCTCATGAATTGAGTGCCACAATGACACCCATATCTTTCGCACGATGGGAAATTGACATTATTGGACATTTTCTGATGGCATCACGATAGAAGAAGTTCATAGTAACCATGGTAGATTAGTTCACCTAGTGGGTAGAGGCAGAATCTTTAAAAAAGATATCTGAATAAGAGATAATGAAGTTCTTATAAAAAGATATAGCATGTGTATGGTGTGCCAAAAGAATTGATATCAGATAATAGAGGACAATTACAAGGGGTGAAGATACAAAAGTGGTGCCAAAAATGAAAACTCATCAAAAGCACAGCTTAATAGCCTATCCGCAAACTAATGGTTAGGTAGAAACCATAAATAAAGTAATTGTGAAAGCTATTAAAGCAAAATTGGATACTGCACAAAGAAATTAGATAGAAGAATTTCCAAGAATATTGTGGGAATATAGAACAACTCCTACAATTGCTATGGGAGAAAGTCCATAAAACATGATGTATGGATCAAAGGCTATAATACTCGTTGAAATTGGGAAAGAAACTCTTAAGGTAGTTGCTTTCAATCTATAATAGAAAGAATAAATGATGATAGAGGAGATAAAGAAGATAGAACAAAAAAGAAGGTGGCTCATCTATGTAACCTCAAGTACAAATGGAAAATAGTAGCCCTATTCAATAAAAAGGTCAAAGAAAGGAAGTTTGAGAAGGGAGACATACTTTTGAGAAAAGTGGAAGCATTTGGCCCCACTGGAAAATTGGACCCTATTGGCACTATTTGGTACTTATGTGACACAAATATTGGGAAGAATATTTTGAAAATATTTGACAAAAATTGAAGATATTATTCTCCAAAAGTTTCCAAAATTAAGGAGTCAAAAAAATCCTAATCTTTATAGGAATGGAAGAGTTTGACCTTTAGTTAAATTGGTAGAGTCCAAATTTGGTTGTAAATATCCATAAAGCCATCCAAGCTGGGAATAATTCTTATCATATCTCTATAAGTTAAATAAAGATATGAATATGCTAAAAATTAAAGGAAACTCTACAGAACAAAGAAGTTCAACCCGTAAGGGATGGTAATCAACTATTGTTTGGGATAGTAACTAGACCAAAAATCTTATTTGACGATTTTGATGGATTTATGGCTAATCTTCTCAGATTTCTTAGAGTAAAAATGAAGAATAATGAAAGGCTAAAGTTGTGCAAGGCTAGGTGTGCCTTTTTTTTTGAGAGAATCGATGAGCTTAGAATGAGAAAAACATCCACATTCACACACTTGTCTTTGATGTGTTGATTTTTTGAGTTTATACAAGTTCTTGTAAGGGGCTGACTTTGTGCCAATGTGGGTGTTGGGTTCAGAAGGAGCTTTAGCTAGACACTTCACCTACTAACTAGTTGAGACCTAGTGGGGACTTGGTTTAGATAAATTGAGAAAGAGACGAGTGACTTGTGTATGGTTGTTTTTAGTTGTAATCACTTGGAACAGTGGACTACTATGATCTGGACAAAGAACCTGCAGATGTAGTAGTTGAGAGGCTTCGAACCACGTGAACATATTGACATAAAGACTGACCCTTGGAATCACAACATCATTGTATTAAATTTAACTTGGAATTATAACACGTCACCTTTTTTGGACTTGGTTGTAAGTAGGTGAGATCTTGGAACTGGAGGTTCAACCATGAGTGTGAAGGAAGGTGCTTCAGTCATAAGGCCCTCATTGGTAGATAGGACTAACTATCTATATTAGAAGGCTAGGATACATGCTTTCATCAAGTTCCTTGATGAGAAGGCTTGTAACTCCACCATTGATGGACGGATGACACAAAAAACTAAGGTTGATTGCATGAATGTTATCTATGGCATAAAGAATTGAATAGCTAAAGAAGAGAAGGTATCCCTTAGAAACTCTAAAGGCATCAATGTCAAATTTAGCAGAGACAACGAAGAACTATTTAAATCTATCTCCACTTGCGAAACGATGAAAGAAGTATAGGATATTTTGCAAAATATCCATGAAGGTATAAGTTTTGTTCGTACTTCTAAACTGTAAATACTTACTTCACAATTTGTAAATTTGAGGATCGATGAGGATGAGACGAACACAATATCCAATGGCAAACTTCGTGACATTGTTAACCAACCCTACGAACATGGAAAGAGCTATATAAAAACCAAGCTAGTTCGGAAGACATTGTGCTCTCTCCTAGAGCACTTTTATGCAAAGGTAGCAACCATTGAGGAGGCTCATGATGTGGAGAAAATGAGATTAGACAAATTGATAGGCTTACTACAAACATTTAAGATGAACATTATTCAAGCAAAAAGGAAATGGAGATAGCTTTAAAAATTAGTCGAAGTAGCATGAAGGAGGAGAACTCCAACACTGATGATGAGGTCGTTAGTGTGGCTAAGAAATTAAAGAAGATTATGAGAAAAGATTAAATAACTAAAATCCCAGTTCCACTAAATGAACCATAGTAGAGGGTGGTAACAAAAAAGATAAGAAAGATTTGAAAAATGATTTGTCCAAGAAAGGTGTTTAATGCCACAAGTGTAGAGGATATGGTCCTACTCTTGCCGAATGTGCGAACACATTGAAGAAACAGGGTGAATTAATGGCCAAAACTTGGAGCAAAGATGATTCAGAAATGTCTGAAGATGATGAATAGACTAGTGACCACGTTACCCTTAATGATGTCAAACCCTAACCAAAAATGCTTGTTTTGATGTTGTAGTTCTGGAGACATAGCCTAACAGTTCAAGTGACACTAACTGGAAAGTCACACATAAGGAATTCATGTCCATGTACTAGATGATCTTTGATAAAATTATATCCTTGAAAAATGAAGTGAAGACTCTTTGAAAGGGAAAGGAAGACATGAGGGAGGAAATTGCCATGGTGTCAAAATAATATTGAGAGGCGATCTTGAAATCTAAAGAGAACAAAAAGACCTTGGAGAAATCAAACAAAGGCAAAACTTGATGATTTTTTGACCATAGGCAAAACCTTTAGGAACCATTTTAGACTTGGATTTGTGGAATATTTTGGTGCTAGCCACCTCGACCTCAAGGGATCCTATTTGTGTTAACATCAATTAAGAGCACTGCACTTGTTTGTGCCAGTATCTATTTAAGCAACCATACTTGGTGTTGCAACAAAATAGAAGAGGAACCTAACAGTATAGAACTTAATGTGAGTATTGTTATAATCTGGTGGTATTTATACTAAATACTTTACTCTTTTGAAAGACTTTATAGTTGGGAGAGATATTAATCCAAAATCAAGAAAATGACTAGGAGACGAAGCAAGAGTGTGGGTCAGAAAGTCAGACTTTTTTTGCCACACCACAAAAATTATAATCTTTGTTTGTTTTTAAATTTGAATGTATATTTTTAGGTATTTTTGTCTTGCAAATTGTGTAAAAATAGGAAAGAAAAAGAAAAAAATGGTAATAATTGAGTATGTATTTGTAAGGGTGTATAATTACAAAACAAATAAAGTCATAGTGCATGGGGTGCTCCAACCCCACTATAAACCTTGACAGAAGTGGCTCAAGGCATGGGATTGGAGACATGGCTAATTTAACCAACTATAAAAGCCTTTTTGGAAGATTTGCCACCATTGAAAATGGACAAAAGAGGCACATCAATAAGAAGAGGGTCTCACATGCAAATGGTCCCTCAAGACCAATACTAATAAGAAAGAACATTGATGTACTTCTAAAGCATTGGAATGGTGACATATGCAGGAACCCAATAGTATAACTAGCATTGGAGTTCCAAAAAAAAAAGGAGTATACCTAAAAAGATGGTCAAAGTAGAAGAAATGTAAAAAGTTGCTAAAAGTGACAACAAGGAACATGACAATGGCCTTGATGCTGCAACATCATCACAACATTTAGATGGCATTACGAAAACTCTAGACTAAAGAAGACCCAAGGTTTTGAGAAGAAAGCTGGGCTTGTGCTGAGCTTAAAGTCCAGCTTAAGAAGGCCAATACTAGAGAGGAAGAAGCAGAAAAAAAAAAAGGAAAAAATTTAAAGGGAGATTTCCTAAATTTTTATGCAATCATCTTATTATAATTTCTTGGATTCTTGGAAATTTTATTTCCTTCTTCCCTAAGGACTGTAAAATGTCCATATCTCTATTTATTTACTTATTTGCATCATGTTCCTTGCTTGAACAATTTTATCATGAAGAAGAAAACTAGGTAAGGTTACTTGCCTCCAATTTTCCATGGTAGAAGGAATTGAAGTTAGGGCAGCCTCTAGAGTTATAGTTCTAAGTCAACAAATGGTTGCCTAAGAGAACATGGACAATCTCATCAAAATTTAGCTTAAAAGTTTCTAGATAAATTTTCTGCAAATCCACCACTTGGAACCCCATCACTAAGTTAATTCAACTTGGTGAAACTCTAACAAAGACTTCATGCACATACACTTTGTGATGTCAAGTAGAATTTTCAATTGTTATTGCTTTCATCACATTGCAATAAAATTGCATCACGAACTTAAGATAGTACTCTTTCAAAGTAGTCAAAGTTTCCAGTAAACCCAAGTCCTCCACAACATCAGCAAACCCAAATTCTTTATATTTCTCAAAATCTAGGAATTTTTCAACTATAAAATAACGACCTTGTAAGAGACTTGACCTTTCTTGATTAACTTTTGTGAAATATTAGATGTTGTAGACTTTGGTTACTGAAGACCTCTTCTTTTTCTTCTTGGAGAGTTCTTACCTTTCAGTCACCTTTCCATTGATTTTTCTTTATTTGCTTGTCTTTGCCTGATGTAAGGGTTCCTATTCTTCACTAAGTTCTGCTAATGGAGTTGTGTCCTCATCTTGATCTCCTATAGTTGAACATCAACTTCAAATGGAACAAGTTTTAGGCGATACTTCGAGGTTTTTGTTAAGAAAAATCAACTTGTTCTTCTTACTAGGTGTCTTGTATGGTGACAACAACTTCAGCCTTTGAAACTCCCCCTTCCTTAACATTCTCATCGGTCTTTTTCTCTGTAGCTAGAATCTAAGCAATTTGTGTCTCAAATCCAAGTTCTAGTATTAGAATCTGCCCAAGTTGTAACTTCAGTAGAATTGGGCAACTACTTGCAATAGTTTCTAGTGGAGTTAGCATCTATTTTGTGGATGATGATAGTGGTGCTAGGTTTCTCTTAGTACCCCTACGACTGCCTTGATCACGGCTTTCCTTTCTTACCATCATAAAATTTTCTTCCAATAAAAACAATAATCCATGAATTTTGTGATAGAAACAAAGGATAATAACAAATATACACAAATTATGAGGGTTAAGAGTCGTTGAGAAGAAAGATTGTTTTTTTAAGAATCCTTATAATTTAGGAAAGTAGCTGCACAAGTTTCAAGAAAATCCCTCTCCACATTTTTTAGTTCTTGCTTCTTCTCTCTGTAGGTTTTAGGCCTAGCTTACAGCTTGAGGCCTCAAAGTTCTAATCCAAGGCTATAGTCAGGATATCTACATATTGTGACTATGTTCCAACATAGTCTTGCACAATCACTTTTGACTTATTCAAATATATAAAGTAAGTATAGCCTATAAAGTCTCAATAATTCACACATTCAACATATCAAATCCTCTTCCAATAATCATTGCCTCCAATAATTGCATCCACTGAGAGATATTTCTTAACTCTTGATAATGGTTCTTAGATTGGCTATAGTGGAACTCCATCATCATCACTGTTAGATTGGTCTAATGTTCGATCGTCCTAGCTATCTATTGCGGCACTTAAATGACTCTCTCTTGGGGTTGATTAGAATCGAGCACAAACTCTTATGCAATAGTAAATATTCAGCCTACTTGTAGTAAGATAAAGCAGACTATTGATAATGCTCCTATACAGGCTGGGATCAATTGTACCTTCAGCGTTAGCCTTTAACTATTTAGTGTTGATAGACATTAGTCTTCCAACACCATGGGAGATTTTCAGCCCAAATGTTTTCACCAATCTCATATCATACTTGCTTTGGGATATAAAAATGCCGCCACTATACTACTTAACTTGCAAGCCCCAAAAATAATTAAGTTTTCCTTTAACCATAATCGTTTCCTCTTTTAGTTAAATCTTGTCTTAAGAAATTTTAAAGCTTTTGTCCATCAAAACTCCCCCTTGTTGCCTAAACCCATGTGTTTCTACCTTAGTGATAGCGTCTCATGGAGTAGAATTGTAGTGGTATTGGAAATCTTTCAAAAATAGTCTCCATGGAATTAGAGTACGCTTTGACAAAGCAGACAATAATCTAGAAATTCTTCCAATTTTAAGGCTTTATCTAGAGGTATAGATGCATAAATTTATTGCAGATGCATAGACGTGACCTTGATCAAAGAATTGCCTCACTACAAATTGTTACTGCTACAATTCCTTCTAACTTAAAAGCTAAAGGTACCACAATTGTGATTGGTTCATCTTTCTATTGATGCTACAACACTCGCCTGCCTCTTTCTTGGTTGATCTTTGATATCATGTGTTATAAAGAGGAAGTGCATATTTAAAGGGAGGTATAGATGAGAATTTGCTAATTTTTTTAAGATAAGTTAAGCTCAATTGATGGACAAGAATGGTGGAAAACTTGAGTTGAAGGGGAGTACTTTATGTAATTTTGGCTACTAAGCTTTAGAGGGAATTCTTTGGATGCTTGGTTAATTGCTTAGTGGACAACTTTACTAAAGATTATCCATGCTGAGAAATATTTTGATCTTACCATGTTGCATTCACTATACATGAACTTAGAGTTCTTAATGATATTATTGTGCTGATGCTCCAACTTCAAAAGCTGATAGTTAATTTGGCCTCCACTGCTTATTTTGCTACCAATTCTGCTACCAATTCAAAACTGATTTCCTAGGGTAAGGTGAGTGAATTGACTAGAATTAGAGTTTCATAGACTGTTGAACTCTCTATTGCCATTACACGCACTAAACTGGAAGGTAGTATTCTACATGTTGAAGCCTTATCCAGAGATATTGAAGCTCAAATTCACCAATTGTAAACTTGGAGGCAAGAATGTGAAATACATATTGCTTCACATTGTTCTATTCCAATCCAGCTCACCTTTAAACTGACAGATCTAGATGTTGATGCTCCAACAGATGCTAGTCCCACCACCTCTAAATGCTACACTACTAAACACCCCCTTGGTGTTACTTAGTTTTCTTGATTGAATAATCTTTGGCATGGTGTGTCATAAAAGGGTGATGCGTGTCGTCACCACACTAATGAAATAATTAATAAAAGGTAGCACTGAGCAAGCACAGGTGTTGTATCCATGGAGAAGGGGTTTTGTGTCTATCGATGCAATCAAATGTTTATTAGTTAAGCCAAATTAATTAGTCGAAATAAAACTAAAAAGCTATGAAAGAAGTTGGAACTAGAGTATCTAGCAAGTGCTCATGTAAGCAACAAACACTGGAACAAATAACAATGATTAGGAGATCTAGTCCCTTGTGATGTGATTGATTCATAATGTTGAATTCCTCATGTTAATTATTAATTTAATTACTTTGTCATAGATTGTTAATTCTTAGGTCTTCAGAATATCTTTTCAAACTCTCTTAAAACTTTCATTTAAGATATTAATGGGTTCTCTCTAGCCTAATCGAGTTAAGTTATGAATTCTGTTATTAACAATATGTGTCAACACTAATCCTACAATTTCACTTCCATTATTTTTATACGATTAATCTTTACAATTAAATGTCTAACGTGAAGGTTTCACTCCTATTATTCCCCACACAGTCATAGATAACTTAAAGAGTTGATCAAGTCTTCGAATTCCAATTCAAAACAATAATTGTAAATAACCAATGTAAAGACAAATAATCAAAAGAAAATTCAAACATTTAATTTTCCATCACAATCACAAGGTTTTAGAAAATAGTTTAGCAACTCATGAATTTAGCAAAACAAACCAAAACTAATTTATTCATATCCAGCATCGTCTTAAAACTAAGAAAACAAGAAAAGTCTTAACCTAAGAGATGGTAGAATAAGATTTCTCATTGCTTCCAAGAGATGTAATTTCTTCCCTAAACAACTTGAGAGCCACTCTAGAGCTATTCTCTGTGTCCCCCCAACTCTTCTTTTTTATGCATTATGGGTTCTTTTATATATAAGGTTAAGTAGAGGAAGAAAAGACAAATTTGCCCATGAAAAATTGCATCTACAGCATTGCCACACTTCATCCCACATGTGCACTACTTGGTCTCATTGGTGCACCTCCTATTCTCACACATTGGCCAGCCATTTGTGAAAAACATCTTCCGCCTGCACTCTCACTCCATGATAGCAAAGACTTCTCGTGATTGTGCGTCTTCATCTTGCAATTGCAACACTCATTTGCTAAAATTCCAAAATGTGTCATGTTTCTTTTGCAAAGCTGTGCTTCAATTCCTCACGCCCGCGGCCCCAGTTCTCATGACCACACCAATGTTCATCATAGTGAATTTAGCCCATGTAGCTTGCAATTTCAAATCCATCCTCGACAATCACAATCTCCTTCTTTGTAAATGCAACCTGCACATTCTAGAACTCATTTTAAGTGCTTGAATTGTTTTATACTCAGTAGCACTTAAAATATTAACAGAATATCAAAGTAACATTTCTATGCATTATCAATCAATTTCTTTTACAATTATCACACATAATGCCTAGAAAACTAATAAAAATATTGATAACGAAGGGGTAAAATAATGTAAATCCCACCACTTTTACACCCCACACTTAAGGTTTGCTAGTCTATAGCAAACTCAACCCTATTCAATCAAGTCTCAAAAGAAATGAACTAGAGGAGGTTATGCATAAGGGATGGCCATTCCTCTTAATTTCAGAAGATAAAAAGATGAGTAAATCACATGTTTCATAGGATCATCCACAAGAATAACAATTTCAACTCAATTTCGCCCTCAAGAAGTCCTCTGTATGTGTGTGACATACCTCTCCCTTAAACACTTAACTCTTGATGGTTCTATCACAAGTAAAGGTGATTAATCACAAAACAACTCACCCTAATGCTATCAATCCACCTTCTTCAAAAAACTCAAACAATGCAAAGGGATAATCAGTAAGATTTTAAGGTGTGGGCTATATAAAACGGAAAAGGTCTTGAACTTAGCAGAATTCACTTCACCTTCTCTTCTCTCTCTCTGTTTTTTTTTTTTTTTTGTCTCTCCCCTGCACTTACTTCATTCTTCAATGAGCTTTTTGATGTTTCTTAGAAATGTTGGGGGTTTTTTTACTTTGGAGGAACTAGCACCATGCTTGCTTCTTTTTGTGAAAAAGAGCCTGTAAAAACCTATAATTGCAAACCATATTTGGCATATTTAACAAACTTTTATCAACAACTAAACACACCTTAAGAACATAGAATTAGATAAGTCAACTACTAATACCACAAGCAATTCTTGCCTAACCAATAACATTATTTATGTGCATTCAACGCCACACAAACAAACACATGCACACATAAACCAAGCACTGATCATGGTAGCAACAAAAGCACAGGCATACCTATAAGACTTATGAAAAATCACTAAAATGCACAAAATTTCAACTACCTTTGCTAAACAATCAATAGTAGCAGCATGTATCCATAGGCAACAAGTGCACCGATTACTCTAACAAATTGAACAAAATTTAAAGAACATAAGTAGACTCCAGAACACTCAAAGCAACAGTTCTATGAAGCATTTCAATAAACATTTCACATGCAAGTTCAAATCAAAGTGGAACATTACCTATAATCAACCAAAACCCATCCACATTTGTACTCAACAACACATAACCACCAGGCATCTAGCTCAACATTCAAATTTTTGCAAAAACTAAGCAAACAAATAACGAACCCGTGGCCCCATTCTAATGAGGCATGATTTTCACACACACACACACACACACACACACACACATATATATATAGGTAAAATTTGAATCTTTAGTCCACTTCCCAGCAATGTAGACAATAGTCTAGGTAAAACCCACATAAAAAAGTTAAAAAGTTAGGAGACTTACCTGACATTCTTACAAATTAGGTGGAGGAGCTTTGGTCCTACTCTTGAAAATGGAGGAAAATTAAGGGATTTATGGAAGCAATGAATAGTTTCGGTGAGTGCAGGGTGTGCTTTTTCCAAGAAAAGGGTGGTTAGTGACGGGTAAGCGGGGAGTGCATGGATATGTGTGTCATGTGTGAAAATAGGGATGTGAAGAAAAAATAAAAGAAAAACAAACAGAGGGCCTTTTAAGTTCATAACTATTCTTGGACCTGATCTCGCAATCACAAGATTATACGACGCACGTGAGGACTAATTATTTGCACTTGCAAAGCCTTTCTTAAGAGAAATGAGGTTTAGTTGCACCTCAATTCATAATTGCGAAATAGGGTGTTGCATTTGTGAGTGCAAGGCTTTCTATCACGATGATACACATGATTGTGCCAATTGGTCCCGCGATTAAAAGGATGAGTTCCATGATTGCAGAGTGGGGCGCAGGGTGTTTTGTTCCTACCACAAGTGCCTCCACACTTATGTGCTTACTATCCACACTCAAGAGACTGTGTACGAGAACCTAATTTTTGCACAAGAAATTTCAAACCAACTCAAATGTATTCCAAATATATCCAAAGCTCAAAAATGACCAAAGAATAAATGGAAATATCTAAAACGAATTAAAAACTTGGGTAGCCTGCCAAGCAACGTTGCATGTTTCACCAACAACCTCACATAGGTCAATTTATTTTACTTTTTGGGATCCAAGACCTCTCATGAGTAGCTATATCCTTTCTTTTTCTTCTCTTTTTACATTTTCCCTTCACGGATTAAATTTCTAATTTATTAATCAACCATGAGGAATTGTGCAATCATTAGAAACTAGTGCATCATCCTTTGCTTCACCCTGCTCATCAAATTCTCACTTATCTTGCTCACTTATAACAAATGCTTCATGCACTCAATTAATGTGAACATCATACAATTGCAAATTAATGTCCTCCTTTTTCTCATTAGGAGGTGGTTAAACATTAACAGAAAATGGTGTATAGATTAAAAATGTTACCTTCTTTAGGCCAACACGTAGCGAGAGACTCCATCATTCCATGTCAATCACCACCCTAGTAGTAGTTAAAAATGGAGACCCCAAAAATAAGGGGGACTCACCTTCATTGCCCATATCCATTACCATAAAGTTCATAGGGATAATGAACTTGCCAACCTTGACTAGGATATTCTCGACAACACCCATTAGTTTCCATGTGGATTTGTTAGCTAACTGTATCACCATTTTTGTGGGCTTTACAACTCTGTTTCCTAGAGCCTAAAAAGTAGAGAATGACATAATATTAACATTAGCACCGAGATTATATAATGTTTTATCAAAAGTTTTAGGTGCAATGGGGCAAAGGATCCAGAAACTCCTTAGGTCTTAATTTGATTGTTCGTGGCTTTGCATTCTTGCACATCCTCAAGCTTCCTTTTTTGTTGATAAAATATCTTTTAAATGCCTCATATATGTGGGGATTTCTTCAACACTTCAAGCAAGGGAAAATTAATTTCCAACTTGTTAAATACCTCCAAAAATTTCAAGAACTATTCCTTTTCCTTAGTTTGCTTCAACCACTATGGGTAAGGAATATGTGGCACATATGGCTTCACTGTAGGTGCCCTTACTTCAGTCTTTTCTTTTTCTTCTCCTCTGGAAACATTATTATCCTTAGTCTTTTGCTCAGGCGCCCCTACGCTCATTACCTTGATATGGTCCTTAAGTGATGACTTCTTTTCTTGCTATAGAAGAGGTTGTTGCTGAGTTTAGGGTTGGACTCTAGGAGGTAGTGTTTGAGAATTCTAATTCCTCTAGGAGAAGTTTGGGTAGCTTCTCCATCCTGAATTATATGTGTTCGAGTAGGGATTATTCTACAGCCTTTCTTGATGATTAACAAAATTTACCTACTCAAATTCAATCGTGGTCCCACTCGTGCTCCCACTTGGCATTCGTATATGGGATGGGGATGCTGCACACATTTCACAAACTTGTATAATAGGAGAAGATGAAGGATTATGAGAACTTACATAGATATTTTCAATGTTTTTAGACAGTTGCTCCACTTTTGTAGTAAGGGAAGTAATTGCATCAACACCATGCGTGCCTACTACACTTTTGTGTTGGATCTTTCAATTGGCTATTGATATGCATTTAAGGTCATTTCCTCAATGAGATCCCATGCGTCTTCTGTCATTTTGTTCATCAAAGTTCCTCCAGACACTGCATCCAACATAGTTCTCAATTGCCCATTAATACCACCATAAAAGGGTTTGTACCTACATCCACAAGGGATCTCTATGTTGTGGGCACTTCCTCAACAACTCTTTAAATCGCTTTCACACCTTTGGAGTCATCTCAAATTCTTGTTGTTTAAAAGTTCTAATTTCCAGTCGCAACCGTGCTATTTTAGTAAGTGGAAAGTATTTGGCCAAAAATTTATTCACCACGTCTTGCCATGTTGTGATGCTACCTGGTGGCAATCCTTGTAGCCACTGTCTAGCTCAGTCCCACAAGGAAAATGGAAATAGCCTCAACTTCACCACATCATCTAATAGACCATCGAATTTCATTCTATCACATTGCTCCAAAAAGCTTGCTAGGTCTAAATTGGCATCCTCATGCGATGCTCCTCTAAATTAGTTCAGTTGAACCATATTTATCAAGGCTAGCTTTGGTCTCCTGATCATATCATGTTGCATTACCTATTGAATGTAGTCTTTAATAGAACTGTGATTCAGTGTTGGCAATTGTGGGGGTAGATGATTATCCTATGGAGGTAGTTATTGATTATTGTGCTTATCCATGACTAACTCTCTCTACTATTGGCACTGCAAGGCTCTTCTTCAGTGAGTTATTTACTCTATTATAGGATTGTACACCTCCAAATCAGAACCTTAGCTCCCACACAAAAAAGAGTTCACAAACCACAACAGAAATCAACAACATAAATGCAATCAAAAGAAAAATAAAAAGAAAAAAATGTAGTAAAATGTAAAATAAAATTAGCCTAATCTAGCAAACACTAAGAGTGTTCAATAGCACTCACCGCCTTAACCCAGCAATGACATAAAAAATGTGATGCATGTTGTCACCACCCCAACATAATAATTAATAAAAGGTAGTACTGAACAAGTACATATGTCATATCCACCAGAAGGGGTTTTGTGATTATCAATGTAATCGAGGGTTTATTAGTTAAGCTAAATTAATTAGCCAAAATAAAACTACAAAGCAACAAAAGAAGCGGCAACTAGAGTATTCAACAAGTGCTCAGAGAAGCAACAAACAGTAGAATAAATACAATGATTATGAGACCTAGTCCCTTGTGATGTGATTGACTCAGAATGTTGAATTACTCACATTCATTATCAATTTAATTGCTTTGTCATAGATTGTTAATCCTCAGGTCTACAAGATATCTTCTGAAACTCTTTTAAAGCTTTAACTCAAGATAGCAACATGTTCTCTCTAGCTTAATCAAGTTAAGTTATGAATTCATTGATCAACAATATGTGCCTAAACTAATCCAGTAGTGTCACTTCTGGTATTCTAATAAGATAAATATTTGCAGTGCAATATCTAATGCGTAGGTTTCACTTCTGTTATTCCCTGCATGATCACAAATAATATAAAAGATTGATCAAGACCTTTAATCGTAATTCAAAATGGCAATAGTAAATAACAAATGTAAAGATAATTAATCAAAAGAAAATTTTATCATTCATTCATCCATCACAATCATAAGGTCTTAGAAAATAGTTTAGCAATGTATGAATTTATCAAAACATACCAAAACTAATTTAATCATATCCAACATTTTCTTAAAACCTAAAAAATAAGAAAAGTCTTAGCCTAAGAGTTGGTGGAATAAATTTTCTACCAATTCTTGCAAGTTTGCTTCCAAGCGATTTGATTTTTTCCCTAAACAACTTAAGAGTCACTCTAGACCTATTCTTTGTGTCCCCCTAGCTCTTCTTTTTCGTGTATTATGGCTTTCTTTTTTATGAGTGGAGTAGGGAAAGACAAGTTTGGCCGTGAAAAATTGCAACTACAGCATTACCACACTTCATCTTGCATGTGCACTGTTGGGTCTCGTGGGTGCACCTCTTATTCTTGCACATGCACCGGCCTTCCATGAAAAACATCTTCCACCTGCACTCCTGCTCCACGATAGCATAGATTCTTCTCGCAATTGCAGCACTCGTTTGTAGAAATCCTAAAATGTGTCGCATTTCTTCTGCACTACTGCGCTCCAATTCCTTGCACCTACAGCCTTAGTTCTCGTGATCGTGCTAGTGTTCACGATAATGAATTTAGCCTATTTAGCCTATAATTGGAAATCCGTTCTCAGCATTCGCGATCTCTTTCTTTGCAAACATGACTTGCACATTCCAAAACTCATTTAAAGTGCATTACTTGTTTCATACTCGATTAATTTCGCACGAAAACACTTAAAGCACCAACAGAACATCAAAGTAACATTTCTAGGCATTCTCAGTCAATTAATTTTACAATTAACACACATAATGGGTAGAAAATTAACAAAAATATTAATAATGGAAGGGGTAAAATGATGAAAATCCCAAAGTTATCAAAAGGGAGTGTATATAGTCAAGGAAAGGAAGAGCACTAGTGAGGGAAGTAAGATGTTGAATTGTGGATAGCATTGCATGTCTTTAAGGGGAGTATTTTAGTTTTCATTTGGCTTTCTCTGATGGTCTACTTTTGTATTGGTCTTGTTTAGTTTTCTTTGGCTTTCTAGACTTCTGAACTTTTATGAATTTCTTTTATGACATTTTGAAAATGTTAACTTAGCCCATATCCCATCCTTAGTAAAGATGTTAATGTTTTGCTATGCTGATTCCGCTACTCTACGATCTCTTTTGAAACTAAAGTTCTTTTGCTTTTTGCTTATGATAATGTGAAACACTATTATGCATTTAGGATTTCCATTTTTGTCAAGTGCAATATTTTCAATTTGATAAAATTAATTGTCTTCACTTTGTGTCTAAATTACACGGATTTCATTAGACTTCTTTATTTATGCATCAGGTTATGCCACATAATGCCAAAAGGTGAGATAATTGGCACTAATTAGCATTTATATGGCACAAAATATTTGAAAGAATATTCTAAAAATGTTTAACAAAAATTAAAGATATTATTCTCCAAAAGTTTCCAAAATTAAGGAGGTAAAAGAATCCAATCTTTATGGAAATGGAAGAGTTTGACCTTTAATTAAATTAGAAAAGTTCAAATTTGGTTGGAAATATCCATAAAACCATCCAAGTTGGGGAGAAATCTGATCATATCTCTACAAGTCAAATGAAGATATGAGTGTGCTAAAAATTAAGAGAAAATTTGCTAAATAAGGAAGGTAATCCCATAGGAGATAGCACCTGCAGCTGGGACTCCAATATTACTTGTTGACTAGGAGAAATTCTAAACCAAAAATCCTATCCGATGATTTAGACAAATTTATAGCTAATCTTCTTGAATTTCTTGTAGTAAAAATGAAGAAAAAAAGGGTTGAAGTCATGCAAGACTATGCATGCCTTCTCTTAAGAGAATTGTTAGTTTAGAGTCAGAAAAATACCCGCATTCACACACTTGTCTTCGATGTATTGATGTATTGAGTTTGTGCAAATTCTTGTGAGGGTCTCACTTTATGTTAATGTGGATGTTGGGGTCAAAAGGGGTTTTTGCTAGACATTTCACCTATGGAGAGTGTGGAAGTGCACCAACTAGTTGAGACAAAATAGAGACTTGATTCAGATGAAGTGAGAAAGAGACAATTATAATCATTTGGAATAATGGACTACTTTGATCTGTGTGAGGGCCCCACAGATGTACGAATAGTAAAGGCTTCAAATTGCATAAACATATTATGTGGCTTTATTATTACTTTTACTTTATGTTCTGTTTGTATGCTGGTGTTACAGCATTAGCAGAAAAACTAACTAGTGGAATCACAACATCTTTGTATTAAATTTAACTTGAAATTATAACACTTGGTTTAAGTTACCTTACAGACCCCAAATAGCAATGACCATTCAAAATAACTAAAAATACTACTAAGAGGGAGCCACAAATTAGAAGACATGAATGGAAAAGTGTTAAATAGACCTTGGAATAATGAAAATCTAAGAAAATTCTACACTTAAGTTATTTATAAATGACCATCTTAAATGTGGAAAAAGCATTCTCTCACTGAACTAAATAGGGTAGCCCATCGAGCCGAATGGGGCTTAAAAAAATGGAATTAAATGGAGTCTACCAAGCTAAAGGAAGCTCAACAATTAGACCAAATGGAGTCCATTGAGCTAAATGAAGCTAAAGAAAAATTAGACCAAATGAAGTCTATCAAACTAGCTGAAGCTCAAAAAATTGGACCAACTAGAGTCACTGAGCTAAATGAAGCTAAAAAATTAGACCAAATGGAGTCTACTGAGCTAAATGAAGCTTGAAAAATTAAACTAAATAGAATCTATCAAGCTAACTGAAGCTTAAAAAATTAGACCAACTATAGTCACTGAGCTAAATGAAGCTAAAAAAATTAGATTAAATGGAGTCTACCGAGTTAAATGAAACTCAACAAATCAGACCAAATGTGGTCCAACAAGCTAAATGGGGCTTGAAATTGGATTAAATATATGCCTTCGAAAGAGTAAGGGGAACTCTAATAAAAAAGATGATGCAATATTTAAGTTTCATTACATAAATTCAGTAAAATACTTTTACAAAAGAGCAAGGAGTATCTCCCAAAAAAATGTAATCACATTCTACTACCCTATGGTTTGCTCACCTACCCTAACAACTTCATTAGCTAGATTCTCCCCAAGCTTCACGGGTGCAACCTAAAGGGATGGATAATCATCAGGGTCTGGGAAACCCTTTTCTGGTATGGTATCAGCTCCAACTCCCTTATCCAATAAACTAAGGTCTACATCTTCCTTAATGAAACCTATCTGCACCATATGCTCCACAAAACTATGAAGATAATAGCGAGCAACTCAACATACTAATTTCTCATTAAATTCATTTGAAGGTGTCCATGCTTGAAGGCAATTATTCTAGTATTGAGTTAGATACTCGTGACCTTTGGGGTGTCAGGGTATTCAAAAGAAGTTAAAGCATGAGCTAATTGAACTTTAGTTGTGAAAATCTCAATAAGAGTATTAATTTTCAATTGCAATCGCTTGTTTCCTTTTTCAAGTGACCATACCCTTTCCATGGCTGCTTGTTCCCACTCTTGGGTAGCCCGATATTTTGTCTTAACATACTAACATGGGTATAAGGTAAAGAATTCTTTGATTCATCTTTAGCAACATGCTCAAACAATTGCTCAAAACAGCATGTGTCATGGGATTATGAACGACAAATGAGCTCTCCAAATCGTATGAAAGCCTGCAAAGGGAAATAATTATAACACATACTTTGCAAAAGAAAGATGAGATAAAAAGATTATTACCAAGCTTTGATCACAGATGGCCTTACTATAAAGTTCCTGATCAGCCAAGTGGTTAGCTATTACCTATTCACTAGAAGTAGCACTTTCTAAAATGAAGTCTTGAGCTACGTAAGGGTTCTCCACCATAGATCTGCTAGTTGCTAGGATAGAATTTAGGGTAGCTAAGAATGCCAATCCCCTGGATGGAGGTAGCATATGAATAGAGGGGGAAGCTTAAGTAAATGAAGAGTTATCTTCTTCAATTATAGAATGGCAAGAACGATGGTAAGTCTCTTTTACAAATGCAGCAGGATAGTGGAAAGAACAAGACTGACATGGGATATACTAGCATTTACAGCCAACCTACATTTCTCCAAACTTGGGCATTACCTTTGATGAATTTGGCTTTGGCGATGCACCTCAGGTCAAAGTAAATATCTCATGATAGTTTCTGAGAAAGAAAGGAAAAACAAAATAAACAAAAGGGACAAAGTAATTAGAAAAATGAAAAAATAACTTATCCACATCGTCGTAAAGGTCCTTGACATGGTGATTCAAGCCAAGGAAGTGAAGGACTCCCAGATGGGTGAGAGTATAAACACTAATTGAAAATTGGTTCAAAAAGTTTATTTGAGAATCTAAGGTGGGTAAAGGAATGGCAAGGCATTAAGGGTTGAGCGTGGGTGGAGAGTCAGTCCATGAAGAAGGAAACCCGCATGGATTAGAACCTTTGATGAAGAAGAATTCTTTATTCCAACCTTTACTGCTGTTGGAAGAAAGATCACCAAAATAGTAGATACCAACATGAGGACTAAAATAGAAAATCTCAAACTCTGAGCATTTAACACTATAAAGAAAAGAGAATAAGGAGGCTAAAAGAGGTACTTGGGTTTCATTGCAAAGAACTAAGAACTTAGCTATAATTCAAAAAGAGTTAAGGGTAATGTGGGTTAGAAGAATTTGAAAATAGGAAGCAATAGCAATATAGGTGGGGAGAATAGGAAAGATCAACCCAGACCTCAATTGGTGAATGAAAACAGGGATGTAACTTTGAGGAGGCAAGTGAGGACGGTCATGGTTAGAAGGAACATAAGCCTAGATGAAGAGGGAATCCCATTGGTTTGAAAGATAAGAGAAATAGAAGTGCCACTACAACTGCTTGAAACAGAGAGATTAAAACAAGGTTTACTCAACATTGAGTAGAAAAGGAAGCAAGCCTAGACGAGCATTTTCAGAAAATTGCAAGAGATCACTTCCAGAGAATCAACAATGTGAGCATGCTAATTTATAGAGAAGGATAGACAGGCCACACAAAATTCAAAAAGGTAATGGCAACCTAAAAAGAAATGAGAGTGATTGAGATTTATAGGACATTCTTCACTGAAGCAAGCCAAAAATTGGTAAAAGACAACCTATTAGTAGTCATTAAAGCCATATCAACCTATGAAAAAAGGAAATGACAAAGAACCTAAGCTAGGCCAAGTCAAGTAGCCATGTGTTGATAACTAGCTTGCCACAATCAATTAGTGTGAACCAAACTGATGATCTGAGTTGAATGGGATCAAAAATTACGACCAAGCACTCGTCAAGCTTGAGACCAATTTGTGGCACAGAAGCTCTTCTAGCAACCAAGCCACGTGAGCCGCCAACTTGAGAAAAGAAAAAACTACTCCAATAAGGGAATAGTTGGCCTTAGATGGTTGCTAAAAAAAAAGTACCAACTTAGAGCACAATCCAAGTAGCAACAAATAGCAATGATTGAGTTGATAGAGATGAGGCTAAGCCTAGCACATTCGACCAATATCGAGTGCCATGTTTGGCTTGGAACAGTGCAAGGGTTGTTTGGGGCTTAGCAATTTGAATTCTAGCTATAAGTATATATATATATATATTATATATTAAAAATAAAAATATATATGTTTATAATAATAATAATAATGATAACAATAATAAAAAATGTCAAGTCATCTATGATAGGCTAACAACATTAGGGTCCCAAGATCCTAAGATTCTACAAGCAAAAGATATAGAATTACAAAAGGTTTGAGAAATTTATAAGTCTTGGATAAGTAATATAAACATAAAGAACCTAAGTCTTAGAAAGGAGCAACATAAAATAGACAAAAGGTATAGGAAACTTATAAGAACAAAAGAGTAGCATCATGGATCAAGATCAGTATGATCAACAACAAATAAGTCACTACTAGCTTGACTAAAGATAAGGTCCTCAAAAAAAGATGACCACCTCATTTTCTAATTATGGTCACTTAGTTTAGCATTAGGACATATTAAATCTTTTCTCAGAGCAAATTCAAGCAATCAATGAAAACTCAATAGTACCTCTCTAGGCTTGATGAACAGCGAGATTAGTAAATTGAGGGGATGGATATATTCAACTAGGAGCCCTTCCTAATAAGATTTAAGATAATGCTGGTCTTTGTAGCTTGAAATGTATTCTTAAAAAGAGTGGTTAAGCAGCTCTTAGCAAGAACAAAATCCAACAACTGATTATATTCTTAGAATATTTGCTGCTTGAAGTGTTCTAAGTTTTGAGAGTATTAAATGTAATCATTGAGCTTTTGGCGGGCTTTAGAAAAGTCTTTATGAAGTTGTTCTATGCATTCAAAAATAAGGGAGCCTCCTTGAAGTCGGGAATTATGTATGTTTTCAGTATGAAAGAAATCCAACTCACATAAAGCCTTCATAGCTCTACTCACTCTTTTTGAGTAAATAGAGAGTGAGGCAAGAAGGTTTTCTAATTCAAAAAGGTGCAAGCAAAGAGTATAACTAGTTGAGCGAAAGTAAAACATGATGAAGTATAGATAAGCATCACTTGTTCTCTTACATAAGTAAAAATTAGGTAGCACATGAAGGGCATTAATGAGGGAATAGTGGTATAGTCATTACCACATGAACATGCTGCAATTATTATCTTATTTAATATGGTAGATAGAGGTATTTATGAAAGAAAATAGAGAATGACCTACTAGTTAGAAGTATAGCCTCCCTAACTTTTCTCCAAAATTTGCGGCATAATAGTAACCACCCTGCTGTAAATTTTCCTCTTGTCAAAGTAGAATGATAGGTTGGAAAGAGTAATGGAAACGTATATTCAGCAATTATTCTACCAATGTTATAAATAAAATAGAGCATTAAATATATGTTGGTAGTATATATTTATATATGTATATCTATAAATGTATGTGTATTCATGTAATTCATACATACATATTTTATCATATAATATTTTAAATATTTAATGCATTTAATAAATGATTATAATTGTTGTAGAATTCTTATAAATACTCTAATACCATGAAACGTAATCTATTTTTAATATATCTAGAATACTTAAACTATGGGGGATAAAGTAGAATGGCCATTCCTTTTTATCCCAAGAAAAAAAAAGAGCATAATGACTATTCCCTTTTTCTTTAAGTAATAGGAAATACCTATCATTGGGCTATGCTTGTTTTAATTTTTTGTTAATTATTACAATTTTAAATTCTTTTTCTCACTCTTATTTTTAAATAAATTTTTTAAAAAATATTCCAGACAAAAATATTAAAATTTGAAAACTAACTTAGCCAAATTTTAATCAAGAAAATAAATTTGAATAGTTTTCAAATTTCAAAAGCACAGTCGGTCAAAAAAAAAAAAATTATTCAAAAGCACAGGGAAATGGATTTGCACAATGTTGTGCCGTAGATTTGGGCTCCAAAAATATTTAGATTCGAGATCATTCAACAATGGATTTGGGCTCCAAAAATATTTAGAATTCGAGATCATTCAACAATGGATTTGGGCCATTTCTCTCCAGTATAATAGAAATTAGAAACTCCCCGGCCCAATTATGGCCCAATGGTGGTTCGTTCCGCACGATATATAATCGAACTAGGGTTTTCACGATCCGTCGTCACTCAAGAGCCTCGTTCGGCCGCAGGAAGCCTGGTTGTTTGTGCTTCTTGTTGAATCTGGTAATCTTGGTTTCATTTATTTAGTTTGCTGCGTTTGTAATGCGAATGAATTTTGATTGAACGAGGATATTACTGGGTTCTGAAGACTAGTTGTTTAAGCTGAATTAGAAAATGGGGGAAGCATATGTGATTAGCTTGCTTTTTGCCAGACGAGCCAAAAGAAGAGACGTCATTTCGCGTTTTTATGGGTTTGAATTGTTTGTTTCTGCTGGGGTTCTGTGATTTTCTTTTTTCCGTTGTTTTGATGCATACGGTTGTTTTTTTTTTTTTCTTGAACTTTTATAGTTACGTTAGTTATCAGTTTAAAATGAAGAAAATTATCTTCTGATAGAATTTATTAAGAAGTAAGAAAAGAATCGGTGAAGAAATATTTTGTATTGTCTTCCGAATATATATTTCTTTGCAAAGTTCAGCAGAAAACCTTCCTACGAGTGGTCTAACTTTTGTTTTATATATCTCTTTAGCTGTCATGGATTAGGAAATTAGTTTCTTTATCTCTGGGGTTTTATGGATGGGAATTGGTCAGATAATACGTAAGCCTGTGCACCATTATGAGTTTCCCTGCAGAGGATTTGAATCTGCTAAATTCTAGGGTGTATTTGCTGAAACCATTTTACTAAGATGAATCCTTTTTACGACACAGTTTAAATTTACTACAAAATAAAGATATCAGTTGTTTTGCATTGATTTTGCTAATAATAAATTTCTGGTTTTTGAACAAGCACAACGATATTTTGACTCACAATTCCCACTTTTCTACTTGTTCTTGTTTGATTGACATCGTGTAGAAATGGCTGAGGTTGCCAAAGCTGATGTCATAGTTCCAGAGTCAGTTTTGAAAAAGCAGAAGAGGGCTGAAGAATGGGCCCTTGCAAAGTCAAAAGAGCTTGAGGCGGCCAAGAAGAAGAAAGCTGAGACCCGAAAGTTGATCTGCAAGAAAGCAAGAGAGTATGCAAAGGAGTATGCAGAAAAGGTAGAAGTGAATTATCTCTGTTTATAATCGCACTCAATCTTGTCTGTCTCTCTTTCTAATTTTCTTTGTCAACAATTTTATTTTATAGGATGAGGAGTTGATTCAGTTGAAGCGTGAAGCCAGATTGAAGGGTGGCTTTTATGTTAATCCTGAAGCTAAGCTTTTGTTCATTATCAGAATTCGCGGGTGAGACTACTCCTTAATACAAAATTTATGTAATATCTAGTTCAATATTTACATGTTGTATTTATAATCCTGCAGAATTAATGCTATTCACCCAAGGACCAAAAAGATTTTACAGCTTCTGAGATTGCGTCAGGTACTTATTAGTATTGTTATTGGATCTTGATTGTTTGCATTTTGATCAGAGTACAGATTTACATAATGTACTTTAAAAATTTTGTCACTGCATTTCTCTGGTCTGAGCATAATTGTCATTGGTGAATGCCGCTGTGAGTCATGGTGCACAGTACGGTGTGTGCGCCATATTGAAGTATGATGCAACACTATGTATTATGTAAAATATATTTATAGTGCTAATAATTTTTTACAAAAATAAAATATAAACAATTTCTACATGTTGAATAATAGTTGCAAATTATTTTCAACTTTATAACTTTAAAATAAAACAAATAACAAAGAATTAGTGAATAACCAACTATCAAATTTGTCAAAAAATTATAAATTTTATAATTTCAAGAATAAATAGTTGAGAATTTTATCAATATTTTGCCACTTAATTTGGAAAGCTTCAAAATCTGAGCAAGCTTGAACACTGAATTTGTAGAAATTTGAATTTTCTACAGTAACCAACTATAATTTATAAAACTTTTTAAAATTTAAATATTGTTTAGCCTACTGAAAAAACAAAGACAATGAAAAGAAAACAAGATAAAGGTCCACCAAAAAAGAAAAATAAAAATAAAATAAAAAGTGATAAAGAAAGTAGAAGAAGAAATGAGGGAAAAGAGGAGTAAAGTAATTACGTATGCTTAAATTATTTAAAAGTTATTGATATAACATGTTAAGAAAATAACAAATCATGTTAGGGTTCATTTGAAGCACTTGAAAATATTGCAATATCATGTAATAGAAGAAAATAATCATTGTATTTTAGAACTTTTCTGAGGCAACAAATGAGATTTAACAAATTCCAAGTGAATTTTCATGTTTTATGGTTTTTTTTCTCCTTTAAGAATAAGTTTTGAGATGGCAAAAAAAAGAAATTCTAAAGTGCCGTCTTCAATATGGTGCAATGTGCACCATATTGAAAGTGGCTGCCATTTTTCATGGATAGCACCGAGGCTGCGTCATTTGCGCCATGCACCATGGCATGTGTCATTAACAACTGTGGGTCTGAGCCCTGTTTTCTTAATCATTGTTATCCGTTGGTGAACATATGAAGTTTTCTAATTTAATCCATTTTTCTCCTGGCATAAGTGGCGTAAGCTAGACTAATTCCTTTTTTTCTGTTTCAATAAGAATGCACAAAATGATGGCGTCACTGATTGAAATCATAAACAGTTTAATGCTAGTTAACATTTCAAGGTGGGATGAGGTAGGAGGTATATTTATCAACGAAATGTAACTTGTTGAAATCTTGTTTATCATAGAATTAGTTATTTTTATGTTTCATTCATGTTGCTCTGAGCTGATTTAAGTTGTCAGTGTTTCTAAAGTTGCAGAAGTTCTAGAAACCTATTTTTGCTCTTGGATTGTGCGGGATGATGTGTGATGCTCTCTGAGAAAATATTTTTGTTGACATAAGTCTAGTTTCTGTTATTGAATCTGTTATCAATGTGCTTATGGTGCCTTCTGTATGACTGAATATTATTTTCTCGTGCGAGTTATTAATTAACTGCATCCCAAATTGTGATGTGTGTTCTATGCTTATTTTGCATTGAATTTTACTTAATTGACATTTTTTTCTGCACAATGTTGTTCAATAAACTTTGAAGGCTTGAGATCTTAATTCTATGTTATTGTTTTAACTTGTTTTTGGTTTTTTCATTTTTATTGACTTTAATCTGGTATCTTATATATTTAAGGGTTCCATTTGATGCTTGTGTAGATCTTTAATGGTGTCTTTTTGAAAGTGAACAAAGCTACAATGAACATGCTGCACAGAGTTGAGCCTTATGTTACTTATGGGTAAGCTATTGCTAGCATGTCAGGCATTTTTTATAGATTAATATATTATCAGATAATTCCTCAATGCTTTGTAAATTTTTAGATACCCCAACCTTAAGAGTGTCAGAGAGTTGATTTACAAGCGGGGTTATGGAAAAGTAAACAAGCAGAGAATTGCATTGACCGACAATTCTATAATTGAGCAGGTTAGTTTTTGAATCAACTTAGAGAACGGTAGTTTAGCCTTTTTCCTCCTTATTTCTGTTCACGTGTTGGTTTTTGGATTTAGGTGTTGGGCAAATATGGAATAATTTGCATGGAAGACCTTATTCATGAGATCTTGACTGTGGGGCCCCATTTCAAGGAAGCAAACAACTTTTTGTGGCCGTTCCAACTGAAAGCTCCATTGGGCGGATTGAAGAAGAAAAGGAATCATTATGTTGAAGGTGGTGATGCTGGTAACCGTGAGGATTACATCAATGAGCTCATTAGGAGGATGAACTAAGTTATAATGCAAGTCTGTTTTGTTCAACTTGTTTTGTTAAAATTTTCGGACTTTTTTGAGATTGAAGTTGCTATATCTACAGATTTATGCTTGAAGTTATTATTTTCTCTATCAATTTTTGAACCTTAAATTTAATCAACTGCAATTTTGGTGGTTATTAAAGAGATCTTTGTTTTTTTGATATTGATTCTTGCTGCTGCCTTCAGTTAGGCTTATACTGGAATTCACTTGATTCAATCTCATGTACCATTTGTCAATTGCTTGTGACCTTGTTAAATTTGACATGGCCTATTATCGATTCAGGCGGTAAGGTTTATTTATTCATCGATCTGAAGTAACACCAATGGCTGACCTGTAAAGACAGATCTTTGAGTTGTGGCCTTGGGGGCAAGGGTATCTAAAATAGCTACATCTCTGTATCTTGCATGATAGGTTTGTTATGTTACTTAACCTGAATTCAGGTGAAAACAATCCCCATAACATGTACTGCATGAAAGTCGTCTCTTGAGCAGGTATTTTTCATGTATGCGGGTTTCCTATCTGTGGAACTCTACGATCAGCAGGATGCATAGGATATTCAGTATAATTGGGACAGATTGGATCCATGACATTTCTGATATCCAAATGTGACCTATTTATTGATGGCTTTAGGGGAATCTCATGTGGGTATGCATTGTGCATGCGGTTGGCCAGGTAAGTTTGGGTAGTCGAGGATGTAAATTCCTGCCAGCATCATATAATGGTCGAGCATCAGTGGATATATGGATTCTCCACATGTTCAAGATACAGGTACTATGAGATCAATTGATTTTTGTGATAGTCCAGAAAAAAAGGTGGAGGCGGTCCACTCAATGGGTTCTTTGTTGGTGTGCTTTTCTTGGTTAGAGAAGGATTTGAAGTGGTTATGTAGTATGCCTCTCGCTACTACTTCTATCTAAACCTCACTGCATATTAACTCGGTTTTGTTTTGGGGTATGGCTGAAGGCTTGAGGTGCGACTGTGGGTCATGATCACATGGTGTAACGCCTTATAAAATGTGATCTTACTTTTTGAGTGTGTTCAGTGAGAATGTGGGTAGATTATGTTATCGAACATAATTAAATATTTACTTAGGTTGATTAAAATTTTTGATTAAAGAAGAGTTTTCTATTAAATTATGAAATTATAGAATAAATAATTATATATTGAAATCATTATTAAATAAAGGTTTTAAGAATTTCATATATCATTTAAATTATTATTTTAATTTTAATAATATTAATTAAATAATATCTGTAGTAAAATTAAAATGAAAAAAATAAATATAATCACTTTAAATAGTCAATTTTAGTATACATAATTATTAAGAATTAATTAATTTATATAAATTTTTTTATCATGTAAAATAATTTGAGATTATATTCTTATCTGAAAATGTAAACATGGACTTGATTAGAAAGAAAAGAAATATGAAGAAAAAGGGCAAGAATTTGTCCTCGTGGTGGCCAATTTTTTTCACTCGGTATTCCATTTTTTTCCTATCTAGGGCAGTAGTTGGCTATGCTATGCAAATATCTCTCTCCCTCTCTCTCTCTCTCTCTCACACACACACACACACAAACACACCTTGTTCTTCACATAATTTTTTTTTATGATTTTCTCTATATTTTTCTGTATCTCAATCACTTGTTCTTTTAGTTGTTTCTGTTGAAATTACTTGATTTGGAATTCTTTAAGTAGTTAAAAAAAAAATTATATTGTTAATATAATTTTATGCATTTATATTTTATACATTGTTATTAGAAGCTTAATATCTTCTTGAGATTATGGTTAAAATACCAACACTTGAGTTGAAGTGTAAAATTTATATAGCAAGTTAGGATAAAGGTTTTGGTTTATTTATTTTTATTTTATATAAAATATAAATATTTAGTTATGCTAATTTGTATTGTGCTGTCCGCCCTACACACTATGAGTTATGATTTCAAAAAATCTTCTGCACCTTAAGTTTTAGGTGCCACTAATAACTACGACAAAGATGTTACAGTATATTAATCTGATGACAACTTGAACTTGCAACTAACCCACGTCGATTTAATTCAATTTTGTAAAGTTCAAATTTAAGGTTGAGTTTGAACTCAAAAGAATTTTAAAACTTGAATATTTTGATTGAGTTCATTTCTGAATCTAAATGAGTGGATTGGTTAGTGAACACATAAAACTAATGAATCCTCATAAAGGGATAGTTATGCCAAAAATAAAACGATCTGTTTTTTTTCACCGGCATATTAATGTATAATCTCTTGATTATATGGATTGGTGTCGAGGAATTAATTTTTAAAACTAGTTGATGAAAAAATTAAAAAAAACAGGAAAAAATAGCCCATTTAATAATGAAATGAAGCTTGTTTAAAGCATTGATGCTCAAAATTTCCCTTCAGGCTTTAACTGCCTCAGTACTTCTAAATCTTCAATATATTTTTCGATGATCGAAGTAGCTGTTGACAGATAACTGTTATCATTCAATGAACAGGGCATTTCCCCTTAAAGAAGTGATCCAATCCACAATAAATCTCAAAACTCACAAGATATGGCTCAGCTGTTACCAAGAACATCGTGTAAGTTGGAAGTACATCAGAAAGTTTGTCTTAGTGTAGTGCAAAAGCATGCCAATGTCTAGGTATGGCAGTATTAATTTCTCCATCATTTTCAAACTTTAACTACTTCCAATAATGCATCTAGTTTCTATATATGTGGTGTCACCAACTTGCTTTCCTCTAAGGCTGTTGGCAGTTTTTGATTCTCATTCTTCCCATGCAGTTTTATAATATGATCCATCATATATACTTATATATACATTTGGGATTTCAGATATTGATTTACTTATTTGTTTACATGCAAATTATGAGGCGGACAAAAATTGGTTCGAAAATTTAATAATAATGAAAAAATAAGAAAAAGAAAGAGATAAAAATAGTTATTTCGAGAGGATATATAATTGGACGTTTGAATTTCGTGTATAAAAAAATTGTATTCGTGAAATGAATTAACTAAAACTTAATTAAATTTTAGTGACAAATTAGTGTGACTTGTAGATAAATGTTTTGCCATAGTAATTTTGACACTTCATTCTTTGAGTGTGATTAATTTTGATGCACAATATCCTTTGAAAATAAATTAGATGCACATGCTTCCTAAAGTTAATGTGACCGGAACACTTTACCTTCCAAATGAATCTTTAATTAAAATTTAAAATTAGAAACAACCACGTATTCAATTTATAATGTTGTCAAATATATTTTTATTTCTTTAATTTTCTATATATAAAATTAATTATTTTCATACACTATATAATATTGTTTTACATTAAAAATAAAATTATATATTCAATATTGAATTATGATAGATCTAGAAAAAATTTTGAACTTATTGCAGTTTTTAAGTGATATAAAAGAAAAATTAAAAGTAACATCGGACAAAAAAAATATATTGTAGTATAGGCTAAATAGGTGGATGAATGATACAATTAATATAAATTTAGCAAAAGTTATTTATCATGATAATATTTTGTAAATAACTGTTATTACATTGTTTGAAAAATTGGATTTCAACGCCTATAATTTCATAAATATTACACTTTTTTGTGTATGCCATTCACAAAAAGTTATTCTATTTTTCACACTAAATTTTATTATTATTTACAAAAGAAAGTACAACTATACATTGTGTATTTATAAATGATATTGTTATAAACATTAATATTTTTGTGGTTTATGTCATGAAAAAAAATTGAAAAACAATGAAAATAGAAAAGCCTAATAAGATTTTAGTAAATTTTAATTTAAAAATATATTTAGAAGGCACAAACAACATTATGAGTCATATAAGAGTCAATGTACTCTTCAAAGGTAAAGTTCAAAAATAAGAACATTTTAGAGAGGGAATTACTACTCTTTACCCTCATAATAATATGTGTAAATGTTTCCCATCCCCCATCAGCACTGCATCGCTCTATCCTAGCCCTCATTCCATTTCTCTCTATGTGACCGATATCCGGAGACACCCTTTCTTGTGGTCATTCTTACTCAGAGGAGTGAAGGTTTAAAATTGGGAGACAAAATCGATCATTCTGCTCACTAGACCACACACCTGTAGTACAGGATTATCAATATATTAATACATTATCTTTTGGATTAATTTTTTATTAGCCCATATATATATATATAATGATTAACAAGTGAATTCATACGAGTAAAATTTTACTCTCTAAACAAGCACAAATCTATTTGTAAATATAAAATTATAATATTTTAAATAATAGAAATATATTTGTTCAAAAGTGAAGATATAAAAATATCTAATTAAGAAAATAAAAATGATAAAAAAAAAAAGGAAGAGAAAATTTGGAAGAGAATACAAATAAAAATAAGAAGTTAAAAAGAAAGGGAAAAAAAAGAATTATTAAACTATGCTCAATTATCCTTTTTTTTTTTAATATTTTGTTTAGTATTCCCCCATCTGTTAATATATTAGATTATTTTCCACATATATATTTTTTTATCATCCATTTCGTTTCTTTTTCCTTTCAAAATTATACCAATTAATATAAATATTTTTATTCACATTATTTCATTTGTGAAATATATATATATATATATATATTTTTGATTGCACACCCTAAACACTCGTTATAAATTAAGAGCAACATGCGAACTAATTCCTAACTTTCAATAACGCGGCAAGACGTGACATAGATGGATAAACCACTTTGAGTAGATTAAGAAGATACCATCTGCAAATATGTAAGAGGAGTCGTCAACCTTGGCATACAAATTCTAGGGCAGAAATATGTAGCAGGAGAAAGTTACAGGCGCGCGCGCGCGCATCTAGAGATCATGGAGCCGTGAGCACAAAACCAAGCGTTTGGAGCAGAGACTGCAAATGTACTTCCTCTTGATCCTGAAGCACACAGTGAGACAGCAGAATCTCCCTCTCCCTTGGATGTCTACTGCTTGAACTTTGCCTCCACAGTGAGGACACTTTCCGGGGGCTTGCTGTCTCCCCAACTCCCTCTCCTCTTCTTCACACATGTACCCGATCCGCATTCTTCTGCCTGTGCTTCCCCAGTTTAAGAGGGATGAGGGTTCTTATGGGAGGGATGGATTGATAGATAGATAGATAGAGAGATAGAGAGATAGATAGATAGGCTCATAGACAAGCAGAGAGGTTTTAATGAACAGAAACAATGAACGGACAAAACAAAAGTTTATTATCAATTTATCGCTGACCAGAAGCAATTACATTATAGATACCATTACAGTTTCGTGTGGGTAAAGGGTTAGAGTAGCAGCTACTTTTGCTCATTGAATATATTTCAAAAAATACTCTCTTTAATAAATTCAAGTATAAAAACTCTCATATGTTGAGAATAAATACATAAAGAAATAAATAAATAATAAGAGGGTTTAGTTATACGGAGTATACCCTCGTTCATTAAAAAAAATCTATGGAAAAGAACTGACATACATATGTGTGTGTGTGTGTGTGTGTGTGTTAACTTTTTATTTATTTCTATTCTAATGTATTTTTATTCTTTTTTTCATTTTTTCTCTAATTCCCATTTAGTTTTTCATTTTTTATATAATATTAATATAAAATTATTATATTCATTAAAAAATAAAATAATTTGTATAGATTATTAATTATCAAATTTTTCTCAAGTTTGGTGTAAAAATTTAATCAATTAATATAATTGAGCTATACTAATTAATGCAAACTATATTTATTTGCAAAATTTTCTCAACAAAAATTAAATAATTTTTTTAATTGCACACATATTGAATGAGCAAAAATAATAATAGTTAATTTAGGTGTTGATAAAATTTCTTATCCCAACAGCACGCGTTAGAGATCCCAAAACAGAAGGTGCCAATTGGTATTTGTCATTAGTTTTGATTTTTTTTTTTTGAAAAAAAATAATCTGTGGGTAGTTCTCAATATTTCTTTTGGTTCCCACTTCGCACAATATTGTACACTTGTGAAGCCAAAAAGGTTGAAAATTTTGAGGTGGTATTTGGTTCGTATTATAAAATTATTTAATTTGATTTTAAAATAAAATTATTCATTCCAATATATCTATTTAGTTCAAAAAGTAGAATGTGTAGTATTACTATAATTGATGTTCAATTTATTGACTTTTTTGGTATTAAGTAAAATAATTTTCAACTTTAACCTTAATCTGTATAAAGTTAAAAAAATAAAAAATTGAAAATATAATTTTAATGTGTAAATTATTTATAAATTTTACATCTTCATTGACTATAGTATATTATAAAATTATTTTGTTTTAAATAATAAAATAAAAACAGTCAAATTAAATATTATTAGAAAATAAAAAATAAATATAAAAAAGGAGTTAAAAGAAAAAAGAAAATGTCAAAGAAAAGTAAAGGCTATACATTAATAGAAAAGGAGGAAAAAAGAAAAAATTGATTAGTCTAAAGCCCGTGAGAATAATTTTAACAGTAGACAATTTGGAAGAAAATCTCTAATAAATAATAAAAAGAGAGAACACAGTCAAAAAGACGATAAAAAATAAAAAACAGAATAAAATATATTAAAAGCTATAGAAAAATAAAAAATAAAAAAACGGTTACTTAATAAATCAAATGGTTGATAGAGGAAAAAATGAAACAAAAATAACAAAGTGCATTAAGTGAAAAAGAAAAGACAAAATGTTTTTTACTTTTAAATAAAATTAATTTAGAACTTAGACTCATCTTTCATTATATAGGATGCATATATATATATATATATATATATTATATTCATTAAATAATTACGATTTACATATTTTAGATAAGTTAAATGACAATCAAACTTGAACTTTGTCCAAAACCCCCTAACTTACGGAAATTTAATGAATTTTAAATTTTTAAAAATAATTTTTAAATTTCATTTCTAATAATAATAATTTAAACAACATGATATTTTTTTGTTCCTTAATTGTAAAACTCTCTTACGAACTGCTATCGATTGCTGATTTATTTTAAGTTTCTTATTCACACAGTAAATAAATAATGGATGATTTGAATTTCAAGTCTTATTATGTAAAAGTTAAAAAGTCACTGCTAAAACACCAATTTGATGATTACTTTTAGAGCCTTGAGTTTGAACAAAAGTGAAAATTAAATAATAAAACTAAGCACACAACGTCATTGGTACGAAGTTTCTTGCAGGACCCCACATGCGTGCCTGTAATTAAAATGTACCTTGTAAATCGCATAATAATAGTGATTCTTTTGGTCAATGTTCACTTTGAAAAGTGAATAAAGCACACTAAATTATTTTAATCAAGTTACACCAATGTGGTTATTGATTAAAGTCTAAGAAAATATATAAATATTGTATAAATTACAAAATTATTGAATAAATCATCCTACTTAAAAATTGTGATAAAATAAATTTAACCTTTTTTCATTTATTTTCGAAACAATAATTTAAAATAATATCCAACAATTTATGAAATATTGTTGAAATTTATAAGATGGATGATTATAATTTTTTTGGAGTAATAATGATACAAATAAACTAAGAGTCATTAATATTGTATAATTAAAGATATTGTCATTTTTAATAAAAAAAAAGGGGGTAGCTTAGAAGGGGTTTTATTATAAGTTGGAGATAGCTTACTTTTTTTTCTAAGAATTTATAAGTTTCAAATATGCTATTTTAAAATTTATAAACAACTTTACCAAAAAAATTAAAAAATCACATAACACTTTAAACCTAATAAATCTTCAAACATCTTATAAGATTTATAAGATATCTAGAAAAACTTATAATCTCACTTGAATACCCTTTTATTATTTCTAAACATTTAATATATAGCTCTAAAGCTTTTATTTATCAATATGTAATTCGTAATCCAATTATATAATATCTTGCTTCATATTTAATGATATTTAATGTGTCGAGTGTCAAGGTTTTTTTTTTTTTTTTTGAGAAAGAGCGTGAAGCTTTTTAATTAATGCAAATTGAATGATAAGAGGAGAATTCTATTGTCTTTAAGATGAAATTTTACGAATTTATATTTATTAGCATTTGAAATTTGTCTATAAACCATTTGCCTTTGCAAGTAGCATGTTGGCATAAATCATACCAATTAATCTCTTGTATATTATTTTAGATCATGTTAACACAAGTACATAACATTCTATTCACTAATTACTCTTAAATTAAAAGGGAAGGATCATTTTTATCACCCGTCTTCTGATCAAACGGTTCTGAAATTTTTTTTATTGAAAATAATATTTGAAAAGGATGAAGATCAAAAATATACCTACTACAAGGATAAGAAGAAAATTTGTATAAATTAATTATAGGGTGCCCACAGATGTTAAATGAGAAAATGAAATCCATACTACGTCCTGAAAATTTTTTTATTGAAAATAATATTTGAAAAGGACGAAGAACAAAAATATACCTACTGCAAGGATAAGAAGAAAATGTGTATAAATTAATTATAGGGTGCCCACAGATGTTAAATGAGAAAATGAAATCCATACTACTTCCCGAACACGTTAAGGCAAGTAAATTGGCTATGTCCATATAAATTTATTTATATTATACAGTACAATAAAGCTGAAATTGATGGAAACAAATTACATCAACTGTTCTTTCACTTTTTTGTCCCCTCAAACAGCCCTCTTACATATTGCAAAAACATCCACAGAACCTTACAATTTTAATGCCCTCAGAAACTGGATTTTTTTGATCAAAGTTCATAGTCGTGATGTGACCTGTTCCCGAGTTTGATCAAGTTGGAGTCACTCTCCGGTTCTTTCAGTTTTACATGTCTCTGATATAATGAATCGGTTTGAAAATAATGGATCGGAGAAGTAATGGTTAATTTTGATAATAAGTAATTTGATGATGTTCGATTCCTATTGTTACGTGTCTTTAAATTGATTCTTGTGATTGACTTAGAATAACGCGGTGCTTGGGGGAAGTTTCACATGTTTGGTGGTTTAGGTAGTTTTTGTAACGTGATGATGTCTTCTAGATTATTCAAGTTGACGCTTGCCATTAAATTTCAAATACTATTGGTTTTATTGACTCTTGAAATCAGCGGGAGAGATTTGTTATATTAATATTTGAATTGACAAAACCTAATGTAATATTTAGAAAATTAGGTTGTAAAAGTTAATTTTGTTAGTTACATGTTCTTTAGAGTCAAATATTTGTGAGGGATGTTAAGTGTGATTGCTATTTATAATTAATATAATTATGATATTTACTTCCATCAATATAATGATAAAAGTTCTCTACAAATTTTGGAAAACTTAAAGACTTGGTTTAAGCTGTGTGAGAGTTCTTGAGCATTTCGTTGGAAGATTGTAAAAACTATTGATATATTAATCTTTGTGAAGCTTGAGTGTACTAAAAATGTTAGTTTGAAAAATTATTTTATCTTCTATTTTCTATGAATAGTCTAGTTTTCAGTGTTGTACCTTGAACTAAAATGTTACTGTGACAGAAAAATGGGACTTAGAAGTAGTTAGGTCGAGGTTATAAGTAAGATGACTTATTATAGAGCACTATCTAGTCAGAAATTCAATGAGTGGGGTGGCGGGCGGCTTTAATAAGGTTTGAGTGAGTTTTTGGTCGTAAGAACTCTTTGGCTTTAATGGATCGTTTTTCTGAGCATAGCATTGCATATGTAGGGATGCTTGCATCGAATTGTGTCGACATATTTGGTGTTCAACCATTTCTTATAGCTTTGACTAACATGTGATTGTTCTATTGCGATGTGTGTAAATTAAACCGGCACCTTAAACTTGGTAAGTTATCCATTGCATATGTCCATTTTTCAACATTGTCACAACACAAAGTTTTGTGATGCCGTCGTATCAACATGTGATTTTTAACCTTCAAATCTATTAAGTGGCCTAATGGACGTTTCAATAATTTGATATCCATTATCTCAACTATCAGATCATGAATTCCAATTTTGTGGGGCGTGTGAGTGGGTAAAAAATATAATAAAAAAACTTGAATTCTATTAATACTATATTTGTATTTTCAATCATTTTTATAAATTTTAATCTATAATTATCTTGATGATAGTCCATCTTACTATTGTTAAATTTTGTTTCAACAAACATTAATCAAAGAAGATGCATATTAAAAATTTATTACTTCTATCATCAAACACAACATTTTGAGTATTCTTATTAAGATTTTTGTTAAATCTCTTAAAAGCAATACTTAAGTTGCAATTAAATGACTATTCATTTTTGAAAAATATTATGTCGCAACTTTAAAATATTTGCAATTGTCACATATTGTAACATTTGATACGACATATGCCGTTACATGCCCATCTGACATGGTCCATAAGGGCTTATGCTCTTCTACTTGTTTAAGATTGATAAGCCATGAACAACTCCAAGTTTTGTAAATTTTAATAGGTACTAATAGTTGGGATGTGCTAATTGTTTATATTATAGTTCACTTAAATCAACTTCAAATATCATACAATCACTAGAATTTTGAAAAAGATGGCAATTATTTAAAGACCTCATTCCTTTTATGATGCACTTAGCCCCATCATCGATACAACATTTCTCCTTGTCGAATCTTACATTTTAATTATGATCAAACAGTTGGCTTATACTAGGCAAATTTGCCTTTAGGTCATCTAGATCTAGCGCATTCTTGATTTTAGGTAGTCCTTCAACGTACGTCTTTCCTATTTTATCCATCACCAAAGTTCATAGAGCCATCGACACATGTTTTTTAGTTGAAAAAGAACTTTTGCTCCTTATCATATGAAAAGAACGCCCATTGTTGAAATACCAATCATCACATGTGTTGATATGAAGTGAAGTATGTGCGAGTAAGCCCTTTAATTTAGAATTTTTCATCCAAATTTGTTTGGAAATGGTTGATTTTTCTTGTTTTCTTCTAGTAGATTGGATATGCTTTCCTTCAATTAAGTGCTTTAAAATGTAACAAAATGAAATGGGGCTAACTTATATGATGACAATAAGTATAAACAGTTCCTTTTTTGGAATTTCGTGAATGTTTTAAAGGTAATCTTTTGTGTCTTGATTAATTCTATCTTGTGACATGGGGCATGATAGGTGTTAATTCTTTGACAAATTTCACTTTTCAATTTCTTGATTTGCTATTATGAGCATGTCTTATGTACCTTAATCTAAAATGATCACCAACTTGCTTGCATGGTAGGTTATCCTCAAGTACAGCTTTTTTAGTGTTTAGCATGTTCAATGCTACTTTAGACTATTTCGCTTGATGTTGCAACTCTTGGTATGACATCTTTAAATTGTGACAATCTTCAAGCAATTTTGAGTGAGGGGCTAAAGCATCATCTCTCTTATTACAATGTCTGTACTTCTTACTCCAAACTTTTATAATTATTGTGGGCCACCACTAATTTTTGAATGAGCTTCTAATTTGTAAATAGCAATAGCTTCTAATTTGTAGATAGCATCTTTTCATATCTATTTTTTTCATCGTTGTTATAGCCACATTCAAAAGCCACTGATGTTGTAGTATTAGATGCCATTGTGACCTTATTTTTTTTTGGCATTAAATGTCAGGTGATTGTTGATATACTTTTTCTTTTTCACTTCGCATTAACTTATCTTCACTTCAAGTGATGATGGGAGATTTTCTTTGCTTTTTACATGTGCTAGTATAGTTCAATTGAACGTACTCATAGCCTTTAAATTATTTGCATTTAATTCCTGTAAGTATCCCATACACTTTAGGTTTTTGTGGTTTCTTCGAATTCCAAATAGTGGACTCCTTTTTAAACTTGTCATTGGCATGTTGGGGACTTTTCTTATTTCTCCTCACAACTTTAGAAAATTTTCTTGTCAAGTGTTGCATTTTTCCTCTAAATCTTCATTATCTTTGTTATGATCATATTTCACAAATGACATCTACAAGTTCATTCCTTTCTCATCATTTATTTTTCCTTGTGTTAAATCCATTTTATATGTTTGAAGTGGTCCCATCATATCATCTGGCCATAATATTTTAATATCTCTTACCTTTTCTATGGTTGTAGCCTTAAAAACAAATCTTTCAAGTAAGGATCTTAATATCTTGCTTATCAATTTGGCTTCAAATTATTTTTTCCCTAATTTTTACATTAGATTTGCAATCTCTCAACTTGCTATTGAAGATTGCCACAATTTTATCACTAACCATTTTAAGATTTTCAAATTAGGATGTAAGCATTTGTAATTTGGACGTGGCATACAATAATTGTACATTCATGAATGTTTTCTAAAATTTTCCAAAATTCTTTTCTGGTTTCAAATATTAAAAATGTTTGAACTGCTCTTTATTATCACCAGTAAAAATGGTAAGCACGACCCATGAATTTTTGGTAGAGAAGTGGCCAATTCCTTGTCATAATGCATATCAATAATTGTGAATAACAAAAATAAAGATAATTACTTATAAAATCACGTATGTATATTCAACCAAATACAAACACAAGAGACTAGATAAAAGTTTAGCAATCTATTACATTATTAACGAAAACTATTGCTATAATGTTCAACTTCCAAATAACATGAAAATAATTTGAAAAAGTCTAAAAAACTAAGTTTAAAATCCTTGTGTTGCGTGGGCAACTAAAAGCTCTTCAACTATAGTGTGAATTCCTCATTCACCTCTTCAATCTTGTGTCCTTGTGTTTCTCAAGTATTTATTGTGTAAAATTATTCTAATCTCTATAGAAATCGTGTAAGACCGACCATGTATATATAGGTCAGGATGGCAAGGGTTTGTGTAGTGTGCAAGGAAAGATGAGAAAGGCCCCTAAAAATCCATTCAAGTTGTTGTTCCAACTATCTTGTGTTGTTCCTCGTGGCCGCAATACTAACTCTCACATTCACGCCACCTTCATTTGTGTCCATGAACCCTTGCGTGGAAATTACATAGCTTCACTTCTCAAATCTCGCAGCCGCACTATACTTCCTCGTGATTGTGAAGCCTTCTTTTACAATTGTGGTGTTAATCGAGACCATCATCCAGTGTATCCTGCGCCTTGTTTCATGCCACCAACCTTCCTTTTAGTGGTCGCAACATCTAAACGCAAACAATTCCAAAATGTGCTACAATGCACTCCCATGGTAACAAACTCGTTTCTTGCAACTGTGGCTCCATGTCTCATGGCTGCAAACCCCAAAATCTGGATCAAAATTTATTTTAGTGTAAATAATATCTATAATCAACTAAATATCTCCAAAACTACACTTAAACATTTCCAATTCATTGTAGTTAACATACTAGCATGCATGCGACATAATGTAGCTATTTTAGCTCAAAATGCATGCAAAATCAACTATCAAGGGGTGAAAACACACTATAATATCGTGAGTTGTCACTTATACTGTTTGCAACTTTGTTATCAAGATAGGTTGCCCAATTTTCTAAAATCATTCTCTACATTGTAAGTATGTATCTTGTCAACCTATTCTATATCTATCAAGTTAATATGATAATTTTCGTAAATTTTAACTCCAAAATTGTCAAAGATCCACTTGATTTGGTAGAAGAATCTTTAATATTTTTGACTCTACGAATAAGGAAAGTTTGACTGTTGAAATATCTTTTATGATAACTCTAATAGAACTATATTTCCCATACAATTCAAAAGGAGTTGTATCAAAATAATGCCTATGCTAATTTCATGATGCTAACAAAGTTTAATACTACTTTCTTACTTTTATATTTAAATTAATAATTTAATGATGCACCCTAACAACGTCATCTAAATCACACTATATATATGTGCATATTTATATATATAACATAATATAAACACTAAAATTTTTTTACATATACGCACACATGTATATATTATAAAGAATTTATAATTTTGAATGTATATATAAGAATTTATATATATATATATATATTGTAAAATAATGGATTAATACAAAATGTACATTTAAGACTAATGCCTACTTTTTAATTACCAAGTGTACAATAATTGAATTGCCTATATTTTATTTTTAAACATTTTATTTATTTATCGTTCATCTTTTAATAATTTTTATTCTTTTTTTTTCATTTTTTTCTACCTCTTGCCGCTTCTCTCTAGTTTTTATCTTACTAACGGTAATGACACACTCTATGTAAGTAAAAAAATTAATACATGTTTAACACTATATCATGAATAGTGACTACACTACCTATTACACAAAACAACAAACACCAGCACAATTATATCAAATCTTGTAGCCCTCCAAGAACATCCCACTCCCAACTGCAGCCTTTACAAAAGTGAGGCATCCGCCACCTACTAGACATTCAAACCAAATATTAGTTAATAGTTATATTACAAAGCCTAGCAATTAAACATGAGATGTGTAGCAATTAACAATGGATTAAGCATTATCATTCAATAACTACCACACTAGAGATAGTTAATTATAATTATACCATTAACCTTTTTTTTTTAAAAAAAAAAAAGCATTCATTTTAGTTAGGATTGCTGGTGGCTACTGGCTATGTGGCCATTGACGTCTGACAGCCTCAGACAAGAGTCAAACAACCAACAAATTCTATTGACACTGCTAAACAAACAAAACCCCAAACCACCACAAACTTACTGCTAAACATGCCCAACACACAATCAGGCTTAGATATGGAATTTTCTTAAGCATCTGACAACAAGCTTTGGGGTCACAACGCTATTACTACAAACAAGATAATGGGTTTCTTTGCTAAGATACGTATGACGAGTCACCCACCCCTTCTATTGAGAATCTTCTCTAGCACTGAAATCATCATCACTTAAAAACTAGAAAAAAATTATAGATAAGAGGAGGGAGGTGTTGCCACAAAGAGGAGCAACAAGGATGGAAATCATCTGGGCTATCCTCCAACCACCTCCCACGCCGACATTACTGCAAATATGGGCCACTGTAGTTGATGTCTAGATTTGATATAGCAACTACTCACTTTGATAGATGTGGCTGATGGGAGATAGATTATAGGCCAGCTATTCCCATCGAGTTAAACTGATGGAGAATGCCAAGGGAGCCACTGTGCCAATGCCGCCATTAGGGCAAGGCAACGGTCATTCACATCAATAGGTGGAGGAAATTCATTAACAACGAGTGTCAATTCAATCAATCTAGATTGTGGCTATGTGTTAGTGGTGGTAATGTTGATATATAGAGCAACTGACAAAAGACATTGAGAGAAGAGATAGCCATGGGTATGAAGAGGTGGTGAGACTAGTGAATGATGGAATGCAGAGACAGAAAGAGGGAAAGGTGAGAGGAACAAGAGAGTCAAAGTGGGGAAGAGAGAGAGAGAGAGAGAGAGAGAGAGAGAGAGAGAGAGTCACATGAGAAAAGTTATCGAGGGCTAAGGAGAATGAGAAAAATCAAGAAAAGCATGCCTCAGAAAAATTTTCAAAGATTGAAAGAAACCAAGTCCTTTCTCTAAGAAAATTTTGTAGAGAAACAAAAAACAAAAAGGGATAAAGGGTGCTATCTAAGCATAGTTGAAAATTTCTTTACTCACATTAGTAAAGAACTCAACATACTCGCTACATTTAAAGTTATTATTACAAATTCTATAATAATTTTTTGTGGTGATCCATGAATTACAGGTATACAAGCAACTCAATTAGGTTTGGATCATTATAATGGTTTAGCTAATCTTAATGGTACAACTATTGGACATGTGGGGAGGGACAGCAATATGAGTCTTTCTTTGTTGACCTTTCTTCTTGAAATTGAGAAGACAAGAGCTTTGACTTTTTCATTTTTGTTTATTAACGTGTTTCCTCTTCCAAGTATGGTTTCCATCAACTAGACCATTGTTTAATTCAAATTAAAAAAGAAAAATTATAATTTAGAAAACCAACAATGGCAAGAAAGATATTCTAAACCTCAAATTTAATCTTCCCTCATTCAGAATAGTCTCCAAGATGCGAGGTGCGGAACAATAATTGTTATTCCTTGTCCTATTTTGCTTAGTATTTTTTTCTCTTGTTCCCCTATTACAAATAGAAGAATTTTGCAATTCCATTTGATAAGGGTAATTTTTCTGATCTTTTTAGATCTATTATACTTTCATTTATTTGAATATATGATTTTTCGTTATTCGCATTATTTGATATTATAAAGTAATAACCTTTGGCTAAAACCCCTCTTTTACTTTATATTCAATTATTTGTCATTTCTCAAAAATTTCAAAAATGTCCACTTGAAGAATGGTTGAAAAGAAAGCATGACTTTATATTACAGGAAATCTAGCCAAAGTGCTACACACTTTGATCTTGGTCTAGATTCGGGCCATAAGAAGGCCTAGTAATTCTTCATGTTACTTAGAAGTTGGATAGTACAAAATAGTCATTACTGATTTTATGAAGGCACGACTATACTGTAAAATTCTCAGTTCCAAGTTTTATTTAGCTACTTAATCATGTTCTATTATGAAACTTGGTGATAGTATTTAGGAGAGGAAATTAGTGTAGTGTTTGTATTAAGTTCTGTTATTTATAGATTGATAGTTGATTGTTGCTGCAACATAACATGAAGCATAATACTTTTACAAATAATTTAATACTTCTAGTTATGTACTTATTTTATGTGTGATTTAAAAAAGTTTCAAGATCACTGAGACTATGTTTCAGAGAGGGGTTCTTTTGGGTTGGTATTTGGTGGGAATGGTATTGAAATGTGAAATGTGTAATATGTTTATGATGAAGGTTTTGATTCAATAAAAATATGACTTTTTTTAAATTTATGTATTTATATATATATAAAATATACAATAATGATTGTATGATATGATAGTATATAGGGATAATGATTAATTCATAGGATATATATATATATATATATATATATAGAAATATGTGTGTGTGTGTGTGTGTAGGAATATGTTTTATTATAAATAGGTATAAGAATTAATAAATAATTAGTTTGTTATATTTGTGTGTGTGTGTGTGTGAGAGAGAGAGAGAGAGAGAGAGAGAGAGAGAGAGCAAATTTGTATTTGAATTTAAATACAATTTTATTGAATAATATATTTGATAGTGTAAATTTTGATAGAATGAGGGAAGACCAAAAATAGGGTAACAAACATAGCCTAAGCTTACTCATATCGAACCCCCTCCCTCTCAATGTCACTAATTTTGCCTGTTGCCCTGCCCTCATCTATTTTGCCCTCATCTATTTTGCTATTTCTATCTATTGCAATCAAAATTTAGAATTTTTCACTAGGTAGTGAAGGTGAAAAGGCAATTGTCTACTCTAATCTATAAGATGCACGTTAGGTTGTAGAAAAAAAAAAATCCAACTAAAGTTCAAACTCGTGGCTTCAAGCTTGAGTGCTTAATAGGCTGCTTTTTCAAAGCTCCAGTTTAAAAGGAAAAGAAATTCAAGTTAGGAAAATTTCAAGTTCAAGCAAAGTTTTAGTCGAGCTATGCTCATATATCCACTTTGTTTAAGTTGCACTCCTACTCTATCAATGGAATAATCCTTGCCCTCTATAACATCTAATAAAAAATTAATTTTATACTTTGTATTGTCTGTCCTTTTGGCATTCTTTTAGAAATTTTGGAGATGATATTTGGTGGGAATTTTGTTAAAATAAATAATAAGTTTGGGAAGAAGGTTTCGATTAGATGAATAGTATGATATATTAAATTTGTGTATTTATATATGTATAAAATATATAGTTATAAATGAATGGTGTGATAGTATATAAAAATAATGATTAGTTTAGTGTATAAATATATATATATAAATATGAGTGCATGTGTGTGTATATAGGTATTGATTTGATTATAAATAAGTATAAAAATTAAAAATTAAAGAATGATTAGTTAATTAAATATGTGTGTGTGTGTGAGAGAGAGAGAGAGAGAGAATTTGAATTTAGATATAAATTTTATTGAATAATATACTAGGTAGTCTAAAATATAATAGAATGTCTAGACTAAAAATAGGCTAACATAGCCTGAGCTTCCTTATATCAAAACCCCTCCCTCTTGGAACTTGTACCCTTTTTTACCAATTTGGCCTCTTGCCTTTGTCTATTTTGCATTTTTTGTCCATTTCAATAAATTTTAAGATTTCCCACTAAATTGTGAATGTGAAAAGGCAATTGCCAACTTTAATTTATAGGTATGTAAGTTGGGTTGAAAAAAAAAAAAATCCAAGTTTGAACTCATGATTTCAAGCTTAAGCTTGATAAAGCTCTAGTTTGAAAAGAAAAAGTAGTACTAGAAAATATCAAGTTTAAGCAATGTCTTAGTCGAGCAAGAATTATATTGATAAGTCCACTCCCTTCGTGTTGTACTTCTACTCTAATGGAGGTTAA
The DNA here is from genome assembly GCA_019155195.1 of Avicennia marina. NCBI lineage: Eukaryota > Viridiplantae > Streptophyta > Magnoliopsida > Lamiales > Acanthaceae > Avicennia > Avicennia marina. Next base: position 10,621,105 of record CM032758.1, on the reverse strand, counting down.
TGGAATGATTAGAGCATATAGTTATGGGCTAAACAACACCTTACCCTCTGTAACATCTAATAAAAAATTAATTTTGTACTTAATATTGTCTTATTTGTTCACATTCATTAAGTAATTTTGGAGTTTGTACTTTCTAATTATGCACAACGTCCTAACATTGTGCAAGATTAGATGTTAAGTCAAAAATACTTTTATTTGTTGCTTGAGTCTTGCAATTCATTCGTATTAGTATAAGTCCCACATTTTATGTGTGTGTGAGTTAAATTTATTTATAAATTATAAAGCTACTATATTTTAAATAATATAAATAAGATTCCTCACTTTAAAAGTATAAATAATATTTAAAAATAAAATAAACAATGACCAAAAGAATTAAAAAAAAAAAAAGGAGACCGAATTTGAGAGAACAAAAGAAAAAAGAAAAAGAAATGCAACAAACAAAAGTATAGAAAAAATTAAATAGAAGTAGTTGTGTAATTTGACATTGTGCAATCAAAAAGTCTTATTAACTTTATAATATAATATAAAAGTGTTGCTATCACATATCTTTTTTATATTGAGCTGCTTTTTTGGGAGAGAAATGGATAATTGCATTTTCTTGTATAGATGCTTGGAAGGTTTTGTTGTTTCATAGATTGAGGACCTCTAAATTTTCCTTTTTTTTTTTTTTTCATCTCTTATAAGTAATTTACAAATCTTGAAGTAACTTTTGTAACAAGTTTAGTTGCTTACTAGTTTCATTTTTCTTGTGTTGCCCAATGGGCCAATTAATGGTATCACAATTAATGGGATCTACGTAACTTAGTTCTTTATATTAATTTTCACCTAACTTTTGAAGCAGTGATTGTCTTAAAGTATTTAATTTAATTTAATAGTAAATTAAATATGACGGTTACAGTTATGAGTTTTTTGGATACTAATTGTTAGTCAAAGATCCATCTTAGGCTATATTGTGTAATATTTTTTACATGTTTATTGTAGATCAAATCTTTTGTTAAACTAAATGTCCTTTGTAATCTACAGAGGAACATTACAAGTTAGATTTATTGAAAAAGCAATTTACTACAGAGATGTTAACTCAATTGAATGAGTACTATGTTTGTTAAGCTTTTGTTCCCTTCCTTCCTTGATAGGGTGAAAATTATCTTGAAATTGATTTGATATGCGTATATTCAACTACATTTCTAGAAAGGGATTCAAAGTGTTCCTAAAGCGGCTAAAGCTCTGTGTTAGGTTTATTAACATCTCATACATGTATAAAATTAATGAATAATTGCAATCAACTCTTTATATTTCTAATTTTCTATTTATTTAAATTCTTTCTAAGTCAAACATGTTAATATATGCCTTATATGATTATGTAATAGAGTAACAAAGTTGAGTTGTTAGAGCACATTTTATGTTTGGCTAAATGAAATTGGTTATGTGAGTTATCTACAACTTGGATTCTTTTGAAGAAACACTTGAATAGATGTACCCATTGTGTAAGCATTAAGATAATGACAAATAAGCATCAAGAAAACACTTGAAAGAAAAACCAAGATTCACGGCCGAACGAGGTCAAGAGGTATGTCATACAGACCTTAGTATCTAAATAAGAACCCTTAGGGCAACTAATAAGAGGCTTCCCAAAAGTTATTTTCACCTCTAAGAAATTATTTGAGGGGATTACATCAAATATTTGGATCATAGAGTTACAATGAAGATTAGGTTTAATGTTAAAAAAATAAGTCAAAGTATAACTAAAAATCTTTTAACCAAATCAAAAAGTATCTCGACAAGGTATAGAACAAGAAATTATTCAAAACTACACCAAAGAATGTTTATTGCTTGTACCAATAAATGTATCCACTTGTCCTATTATTGTTACGTGGAAAAACTTCAAAGCATAAACCACATGTAAAAGCTAAATTTCCTTTAGTTTTACCAATGAGGCTAATGTTAATATGACCATGATTACTTCCTACTCTAGAGAAGCATGATTAAATGTTATGTGAAAACCTATTCGTGGTACTTAGGCAAATCTCAAACTCAAACATTTGCAAATATCTTAGCCATCTATTTTTTCCATTTTTGATATGGCATAAGATTTAAAAAATTGTGGACTTAGCTTAACATTAACAAAGGCAGTAAGAATATAATGCACTTACGAAATACTTGCACTATACAACAAAAATAAACTTGGATAATAGATATATGATTTCCATACATGGCTTAATGTAAAAAAGCCTAAATCATGAAGTATATTATGCTTTCGAGTAAAGATATAGATTATATGGACCTAATTTAAAATATAGATTAATTTGTATGATTTAAAATTAGAAAAATTGATGTACTTATTGGAGCAATATATAAGAATGTAAGTTAAATTGTATCAATTAGTGGCAAGTTTGGCCTAAAAGGATTAGCATCAAAATTGGATTGTAAATTTAGTCTGACGATAAGAAATTACAATCATTTGCTCATAGTTAACAATCAAAAACAAAGGCCAACTAAAAAAATGCATAATTTGATCCTTAGTCTTTGTTACGCTTTGCAACACTTGATCAATTCATTAGCCACCGAATCACAAGGACACGACTGAAGTGATCAAATTGAGTAAAAATGTCAACTCTTTAGGGAGGTCAAATTAGCATCTATTGATGTGTCTAAATGTATATTAGTAAGTTCAAATGGATTAAATGTCCATAATTAAGCTAACAGTAGAAAAATAATTTCCAAGTCAGAAAGTTTTAAGAAAACAAAATATACTAAAACTCTTCAATACTTTATGAAATTTGGGTGCTTGTATTATGATATCTACTATTTTTTAATTTCTATTAATTATCAATTTAATTGTTATTCTTACGATTGCTACTCTAACATTTCCAATATATCTTTCTAGTATCTATTGAAACTTTGACCCAAAGATTAAACAATAAGCCATCTGATTTAATCCAAGTATGTATAAATCTCTATGACTAGCATTATCACCCATATAGATCCTATACTTTCACATAAATTTTAGAGTTTTACTTCTATTATTCCTAAAGAATTTATGTTTGTGAGTGAAAGTTTAATTAGAAAATTTGACTTTGTTAAATTTTTTTTCAAAACCAAAATTCAACAAAGAATTGATCAAATTCTTAGAAGTATTATGCACATCAATCATAAATAATAAAACAATGACAATCAAACTTTAAATTAAACTAACATAACCCATAATTATAAACACAAGTTCCTAGATTATGGTATTTAGCCTATCATAGGCATATACATAAATATTTCAACATAAAAATTAAACATTCCATAATACAAACTAAAATCCAAAAGATACAAGAAAAATAAAGTGTAGTCTAGTTTGTGCTTGAAGTTTGATGATAAACCTCTAATGTTTCTTTAACTTTTCTTGAAATTTTCCTTAATTTTTAAAGATTTCCTCTTATTATCTCGTTCCATAGTAAGTGGTTTGATCATTACCTTGAATAAAGGTTAAACAAGTAAAATTTGGTTTTAAAATATTTTGAAGGAGTTCGGAAAAATAAATCCATTCTTGTGCTTAATATTTAGTGTTTGTCTAGCAATTCAATAGCGATAAGGGCCACGACACACTAAATGATGCAACTAATCAATTATCATTTATTATAAAATTATAGTGGGTAATATAGGTTTGTGTATCAGTTGGTCTCAACAATTGAATCTTCTTATGAAAATTTTAGTTAGCTTAGACTGGAATTGATTTTTATCATTTTTATTTCACAAACTTTATCCCATGTAACATAGCAAAGAACTCCAATACAATTCAACAATTATGTCTATCTATCCTACATGCTCAATCAAGAAAGCTAAATGTGTTCCACACCGTAAGAAAATATCTTCTTTTTTTCTTTTGCACCAGTAAAAGCTAATACCTAATATTTAGTAGTATTAGCATTCTTTTTTATGGAATACATGACTGGTCCATATACTATTGTTTGTCTATTAAAACAAAGGCCAATCCTGAACAAAGTTTTTTTTATTGGTTAATCTAGGGGTCAATGTGAAATGTGAGCCTTCCTATTGGATCTTGTTAAAAGTAATAGTACAAATGGATGTTAAATTTTCTGTTGTATAAATCTTAATTTAGTTAAGTATGATTATTAAGTGGTGTCGCATAATTGCATTAATAATAATCAACTCAAAGAATTCACTAGCTCTAACTTGAAAGAGACCTCTAAAGAGAGAGCAAAAAAGGCATAGAGCAATAGAAGACTTGTAAAAAATGCAAAGAAAAGAAGAGTGTCATGGGAAAGATGAAGGGAGATTAATTGTACCTGACAAATTATAATGAAAAAAGAAAAAACAGGAATTGGTTGTAGTAGGGCACAAACAAAGCCACCCTATATTTTCATTGTTTGAAATGACAAATTTTCCTCCAATTATTTCAAATTTCCATGCTCACCGCATGGCAGTGTTTTTTTCCCTAAATTTTGTCCCCATTTACTGTCCATTTTCATCCCGATTTGTTAATATAGAATTTTCTCTGATGATTTTGAGACAAGGCTATTTTACTAATAAACCCTCTTTGCAGAGTTAGAGATAATTTGACAATTCAACTTTTCGCATGTCCATAGAAGGCCTTTACCTATAATATCATTGAATGATATGGTTAATGTAAAAGTTAATATAGATTCTGGGGCTATGTTTGGGACACATATGTCACTCTCCAACAACCCATTATCTATATATTTTCATCCAAATTTTCTATTTCTTACACACATAGTTAACTAATTATTATACAATTATTACATATACTCACAATAAATCAATATCTATGTATATATACACACACATACTAACATTTACATATAGTTGTACCTTATAAACTAATCATCATACTTATATTTATCACATCATCAAATTATTATTATTATATATTTTTATAATCAAAATTTTACTAGCTAACATGGCATTTATGTCAATACAATTCCCGTGGAAGATGGTCCCCAACAAAACCCTTCTCCCAAACATAGCCTTCGATTTTCAATCGTTAAGTTTTTCCCTCCACAGGAAATATATTAGATGTGGGTTAATAGTAGAGTACATGGACTTGTGATGGGCAGAGGCGGCATACTTGAACAACGATCCATGGTCATGCAAGTCTGAAGAGCCCAAATTCAGCCCACCATCCAAATTTATTGTCGGCGGCCTCTTTGATGAGGGTATTGTGTCTACACGCGAACACAGAGGGCCTGCTTGCAATGCCGCAAAGTTGAGGTGGGCAATCCAACTTTAGGTTGGACAACTTTTGACAGGGGGCCTGGACAAGACACCAACTTGTCAATGTCGACGAACCGACCTGAGTGTTGATCTCAAACTCAATTTATCATCTATGATCTGGAAATCCTTCTCGCGTATTCTCTGTTCGTCCATTGCTCTTCACCGTTTTCTGTTTTCCGGTGGATGATCAGCGACCACAAACCCTAACACTCTATTCGTGGGGATTTTTCGGGGGCTATAATCGCGACTAAGTGGTCTTCCCCTGCGCCCCAGTTCTCTGTGATTGCGTGAAATTTAATCTGCAAATCTGCTCGAGGGGTTGCTGTTTGAAGTCTGAAGGGGCTTCTGCGGAAGAAATTTGATGAGAAGAAGAAAGAAAGTGTGATTGCAATCTCTTAAAAGGATGTGGTTTTCCTTTTGGAGATCTCGGGATAGATTCTCTTTAGGTGAACTCAGGTACCATATGTACATATATAGTTACGGTTACGGTAATCTTCGTCTGATCTCCGGCTGACGTTTAATTTCTCTATTGGCATGTTCGATTTGATTAAAAAAATAACTTTATATTGTTAAGAAACTCTTTGGTCTATACTGGCATATTGAGTTGGATAAATTGAGCGACTAATTGCTCTTCTATTTTGTATTATCTTAATTTAATGAAGGCTGTTCTTTTATATTTGTTCTTGCTGCCCGAGGTCTTTGGACTGAAATTTTGAAAAGTGGTCTATACATATTGTTTTACTTAGTTACACCAAAGTGGGATAGTGGCTTGTATTAACTTCCAATTTGCCTTGATTTGGATGTCTCTGATGTTTTACTACTAGATGAACATCCAATAAAAATGTATTTCAGTGACAAAAGATTTACTGAAATTCATTTTGAGTACGGAGAAATTTAGTGTGCAGCTGACAGAGAGGAAAACTTGTGTATTTTACTTAATGTAAACAATCAAGTTGAAGAGGCTGATAAAAAGCCCATCGCTTCCTGCTGAAATGAGTGCGGGCAAAAGTTAAAACCGGATGATCCAATCAAAGCATAGCATAAGAAGTGTATCAAGAAGTTGATACTTTACTTTCACTGATTGTGTTGTGGACAATATTTATTATGTATGTATTCTAAGGGGTGAGATTTCTTACCTTAGTCTTAAGGAAATGTTAAAATCTTAAGGATTTGTTGCATATTATCCATGTGGTATAGTTGCTTGATGATGAAATCATTTTCCAATTTTCCTTTGATGTTAGGTGACTCCGACTGAATCGCCTTACTCTTAGATTAAAGCATGAACTAATGAAACGACTAGGTTGACTGAATCTAAAGGGTTTGGGTTAATCCGTCACTTCTTTTCCATCCAATTTTTTTAAAAACACTTCTGGTATGGACATGGTTGTTATAGCTGGTATAGCTGTGCTTAAAACAAGGTGTCATTCGGGGAATCAGGTGTTGAGATGAGAATGATGCTTGGAGTTCTTTAATGAGACTTCCCATCCCCTATTTTATGACAGCGCTTCTATTAATTGGAAGCTTTTAGACACACTTTTTGTATTTTGCGATATATTACCGATGTTAAAGTCAAAGAGAAGGCCTGAATTCTTTATTGCACATGAACCTATCTTGATTCCTTCATGGGATGACTCAGTCCTGGTTTTTGCTGGAATATCAGTTCAAGGCAGATTGCTCCTATATCTGTATAAATCGCACATTGAGTTCCGTTTCATCCAAGAATTTCTTTCTCATGGTTTCTCTAGACTATTGTTCAAGGCAGATTGCTCCTATATTTGTATAAATCATGCAGCTAAAAATGAGTTCCGTTTCATCGAAGAATTTCTTTCTCATGATTTCTTTCGACTATTGGTTTGAGTTTTGACCATCAACTTGACATGATGATCAGAGATGTTTTATTGGTTTCTTTTACCGAAAGGGGGGAGTCAAAGAAGATAGTTGTGACGTGTGAATTAATAGTTGATAAAAAAAATTACAATGACAATTTCTCACAGTAAATTCTTGTGTACTGTTAGTGTATGATAACATGGAGTCTGATTACGTCTCATAGGAGATTGCCTCGGGCTCGCTACATGCAATCATCTTCTGTTTTTGGTGTTGATAGAGACATTCTAGGAGTGGGAAAAAAGAAATGATATGTTTTGCCTGAATAATCATTCAAAAATTACCTTATTTTATGCCTCACTCTGACCATACAATTATCTGACATTTTATAAACTGATATGAATATTGATACGGCTTGGCTTATTTTGATCATGAGATAATGATTAGTTGGTCCAGGGATTCCTTTTGGTGTGCCTGTGGTAGGACTTAAAAGTTTCAATAGTTGTAGCTATTACCGAATAGACAACTTTTACTGCCTTTTTTTCTGTCCTTTTCTGACTTACTTTGCAAGTTAGATTATGTGTCATACTTTTTATCCCTGTCCTTTGTAGATATTTGGGGCTAAGTTTTCTAATTTTGGTTTCATTTTGTGAATTATGGTTGGGTTCTATCATTTTGGGGAATGAATAACTGCATACTAATTGGTTTTCAGGCAAATGCACATACTTGGGTTGCTTAAAGGAAATTAAGGAATGCAATTCTGAATTTGTTAATGGAAAATATTGTTTCTTGTTTTGGGACAAATTGTGGGGTTTAAGCAATATAATTAAACAATTGATATGGAATTGGTCTTCATGATGGATGTGGAAATTTTAGGCATCAGATAGGAATGGTTTTGGTTTTTGTGCCATTGGGAATTGAAAGTTAGAAGACTTTTTTCCCTCCTTAGCATGCCACGATAGCATGCTCAGAATATGGAAGACAAAGCTTAATATACTCATTTTATCATGTAGTGCTGGATTTTTTATTGCCCCTGTTTTTCCCTTAATGTTAATAATATTGTGTATTTGTCAAATGCAGCATATAATTTTGACTCTCTAAGTTTCTCAGTCTTTTATAATGTTAAAATTTTACCTTTTTTGGTTTACAGATTCTTAATTGATCAACTGATGAAAGTTCAACTTGTAAATGAGGTTAACAAGGTAACAAGTTCTCTTTCTATAACTGTTTGGCTAAGCTGTTGACTGCCCCATTGTTCTTTACATGCCGCTGACGATGTTTGGATTCCACATGTTATATTGTGCAGGATTTTGTGATTGAGGCTTTGAGATCTATTGCAGAGTTGATAACTTATGGTGACCAACATGATCCTGCCTATTTCGAGTGCGAGATTAAATGCCTATACATCCACTTATATGTAGTGCCTTTTTTTAGTATAATAATTGTCCTTCTAATTCCTTTATAGGTTTTTCATGGAGAAGCAGGTCATGGGTGAGTTTGTACGTATTTTAAAAATTAGTAGAACTGTAATTGTCTCACTGCAGCTGTTGCAGACAATGAGCATAATGATCCAGAACTTAAGATGTGAACATTCAATATGTAAGTTACATAATAAGATTGTGATTCTAGCAACATGAAATTTTAAAGTTGCCAATGTTTTTGCCTCTCTCAGATTTTTCTTATTGGAATTTCTGCAGATTATATGTTTAGCAATGAACATGTTAACTATCTCATAACCTATCCATTTGACTTCCGAAATGAAGAGCTGTTATCTTACTACATATCCTTCCTAAGGTGTGCTCCAGAATCGGTTTTTCCATGCTTGTCCTTTTCATTCCAACAATTTGTTATATACTTCTTCATATCATTTTGCATCTTGTCTCCTGATGTTGATCTTTTAACTGTTTGTGGACTGAGAAAGGGCAATAAGTGGAAAGCTGAACAAGGATACAATTTCTCTCCTTGTCAAGACACAAGCTGTAAGTTTTTATATTCTTTTAACTGCCCTTTCTATTGTTGTTTAATACTATACGCACTTCTCAGGAAATTAGATGCTTGCAGAAACCCAGAATTGGACTTTTCTTATATCTAAATTCTACATTTGCTTTGAAATTTTGCTTATTTGATGTTAAGCTTAATATATCTTCACAACAACATGATGGGATAGCCAGTTCTTTGCAATTTTTTTTCCTATAGTATGTATCTTCTGGAATTGTGCATGTAACTCATCTATATTGTTCATTTTTTGTTTTTTTGCTTGTATGAGTTTGAAGATTTTATTCAATTGTTTAGTTTAAACTCATAGTAAGGTGTACATAGGGAAGTGATGGGTATGACCAAAGGAATTCTTTGAAGGTAGGGGCACTGCACAACTTTGTTCATGCAATATTGTAATGAAAGTTAGTTCAGGTAGCTAGAACCTTGAAATTCTGTTGGAATGTGGAAAAATGCTTATAAATATTTTGGAGTTGCATTGTAGTCTGGAAGTGTTCTTTTTACATATGTTGTGCCAGGTATGTACCAGAAGATTCTGCGATTGTTTAAATCTGTCAAGTGCCTGGAGCTAATAACAGAATCATGCTACCCTTCTTATTGGTGAAACTTTGAAAGGGCATAACTACTATCAAACTTTGGGCTTGATTGGGATGTTTATTTGTAGTTTCTGAATTTTGTGAGGACCTTTGACATCTGAGCTCAACTTTGAAGAGGGATACTCACCGTGGCCTTGAATTTCTTATATATGATGTAAAATTGAGCAAAGAATGTGCTTCATAATTTATAGGTTTACAGCATGGAAATAGGGTTATGTAGTAACTCTTTCAAGTATATCTATTTAATATCTATTTCTTGGTTTACTTACAAATGTTGCATTATGATCATGTATTTTAGCTTTAGTTGATATACAGTGTTTCTGAAAAGGCTGGCTGGAAGTTGAAGCACTACCTATGATCTATGAATATGGAAAAAGCCTTGCTATCATATAGTTTCGTGTCTTTTTGTTTCTCCCCTCTATTTCATTTTTTTTTTTTTTGGTTTATTAGGATGAAGTTGTTTCTTTCCCCTTGTATGTGGAGGCTATAAGATTTGCCTTCCATGAAGAAAGTATGATTCGAACTGCTGTGCGTGCTTTAACTCTAAATGTCTATCATGGTGAGTTCTTTTTGACTTTTTAAGCATTTTGAAGGGCTACAGGTCCAACTCATCCTTGGAAGTGTATTATGACAGCATGAATTGCATGAATAATTATCTTACTATGATTTGCAGTTGGAGATGATGCTGTAAATACTTTTGTATCGGGGGCACCTCATGCAGATTATTTTATAAATTTGGTCAAATTTTTCCGAGACCAGTGTATCCATTTGAATCAAGTTGTTTCAAATGCTTCAGAGTAAGACTTGAAATTTTGTATTCCCTGAGACAATGTTCTTCATGTCTTGCTGACAAAATAAAGTTTTTCTAACAGGAATCTTAGCATGGAATCTACTTCTCTCATTCTTTCTGCTGTTGACGAGATCGAAGATAATCTCTATTACTTTAGTGATGTTGTTTCTGCTGGAATTCCTGACGTTGGAATGTTAATAATGGGCAATGTTCTGAGACTTCTTATATTTCCATTAATTCTTCCTTCCTTGAGGATTGGAGCACTTAGCGTATGCATTCTCGTCTATCCTGCTTCTTTGTACTAAATTGTGTTTTATTTTTATTAATTTTTGGCTTGCTATTTGGCAATTAGCATGTGTTTGCATGTTCTGTTTATTGTTATTGTTTGGCATAATTTTTTTTTGTGACCACTTGAGTGTTGTACTTTTAGGAACCAAGACTTGGTGCTGTCACTTCTTTATATTTACTTTGTTGCATCCTGCGCATTGTAAAAATCAAAGATCTGGCAGGCACTGTTGCTGTTGCTCTTCTGTATTCTCCAAAGACCTTCACCGAGAATTCTGAAGCTAAACCCAATGGTACTATGTTGGAACATGGTTATTCAGATGCAGCAAACTATAAGTCAGACAAGAACAATCACATTTCAGAGTCTGATGCTGGAAGTTTGCAAGTCACCATTCTTTCATCTAGTTCTTCACAAAGCCACCCACCAACTGGTCTCCTGGTTCATGATCGTGATAGTTCCCAATTAGTTCCAAGGTAATTAGTTATGTTAATCACATTTAATTTCATCCTTAAAATGTTCCTTAAAATTTGCATCCTGTTACAATTATTTATTTCCTTACTGTATCTTGTGAATTTTCAAACAGCTTTTTAATGAAATTACCTTTTGGATATTGATGAATGATCTCTCATAAACTTTCTTTAAACTTTGGCAAAGTGCTACCATCAAGTATTAACGACACAGATAGACATCCCCATGCATAATTCCATTTTACATCTTATCTTTGTCAATAATGAGATAATATTCTAGATTTCTTTTTGAAATTGTGTTTCTGAAGTGTAGGGATTCGAACGTACCTGGTAAATAGTATAGAAAAGTATAACTCATGCTTCCTTCTCCATAAATGTGCATTATTTTATTCCATTGGTGTTAAAGGAGTATTTATCTTTTGGTTTTTCATGACTTTGTGTTATGTGATTGTATGTTCTTAGATACTCTTTCTTATTCTAAATTATTAATTAAAATTCCATCTCTGGGTGATAAATGAACAGTTGTACTATGTTTGCTGCTCCATGGACAAAAATTTGCTTGAAAAAAATTCAGTCACGCTTATTTGGTTGGTGTTGTACTTAGTTGTTAATGATGAATATCTGCTGCGTGGCGCAAAGGCTTCATCGAAGCACGCAATATTGCATTACATATGAAATATATTTATATTATCATTAATTTTTTACAAACATATAATATAGATAAATTCTAGATGTTAAATAATAATTGCAAGCTTCCTATCTTTAGAAGTAAAACAAATAACAAAGAAATAATTAGCATATAGCATTTAAATTTGTATGGAACTAAGAATATTAGCAATAAAAATTTTAGAATTTCATCAATAGAACTTATAGAATTTTGGCAATATTCAGCCATTCAATTTTTAGAAATTTTAAAATTTCTACAAAGCCCAATTATAATTCATAAAAATTTTAAATTTCAATCATTGAGAAACAGAGAAATAGAGAAGAAAAAAAGAAGAAAAATTGACAAAAGAATAAAAAGATGAAAGAGGAGGCCTAGCAAAAGACAATGCAGGCCATTTTTATGGCTTGTTTGAAGCAAACAATGAAATTCTAGCAAACTCAATAAAATGCAGCAGAATCACATGATGGAAGAAAGCAGTTGCTTTGTTTTGGGTCTTGTTGGTAGCGAAAAGTGAGACCCTGCAAAGCCCAAGTGAAACTCCTTGTTTTAGGGCTGCCTTTTCTCTTATTTTTTGTAAATGTTTTGATATAAAATACCTCTGAAAAACCGCCTTTGATAAGACACACACAGGAGTGCCATTTGTGGCATAGGTTTGCCGTGTTGAAAGTGGTCACTATTTTTTGTGAAAGTTGTAGAGGTTACGCCATGCACCATGGTGCATGCCATTTGGCAACATAACAACTATGGTTTGTGCTTTCCTTGTGGGGGCAGATAGGATCTTTAGTATTGAGGAGATGACTTGGGCCGGGGGCTTGTAGTTTGTTCTAAATTTGAAAAAGAAAAAGGTGGAATATTTGTTTTGAAACATTAAGATATTGGGAGCTGCAACAAAATTTTTAAACTGAGACAAAACTCTGATGTCATATTGGCCAGAATTCAGTTTGTTGAAAAGCTGCCTGGAATATTCTAGTATCGAAATGACTAATGTTATGATATGAAAGATTATCAATTATCTTTCTTTTTCTTCATAGTCTTGGGTGACTGTTAACTAAAGTGCACCATGCTAAATAAAGGTATTCTGTGTTGTGCATAATCATGTACTGCATTTCCAGGATAGAGTAACCCTATTTCCTTAGTGTTTGTGACAGCCAAAGGATGTTTACCATTCTTTTTACTATTGCACATGTTTCAGTTATATTCTATTGATGGAAATTGCACAGGGAGGCTCTGCTTTCATTTGTTTCTAGTGGAGATGATGTTCAAGCTTCAGGCTCTTTAAGTGTGCTGGCTACTTTATTGCAGACGAAAGGTTATACATCTCAACTTGTATTGGTATTCAGCTAATGCTTTTGCTCAACGGATTAATCAACTTTGTTTCCTGCAGAACTTGATGAATCAATTGTTGATGCTCTTGGCATACTTCCACAACGCAAACAACATAAGAAGAAGCTTCTGGTATGTGGTTGTGAGTCTTCTTCGGATTCTAGGACTATCAGGAAATTGTGTGGAAATAATTCTATTGGAAACATAAAGTGAAGGGAAGTAGAAGAACATGCCACTGTCGAGTTGAGTGAAACGGTGGAAGAAAAATAGGATGCTCATGAAATAAGCGGTGATTGAAATCTTTTTGCTAATTTTCGAAATTGTGAAAAGAGAGTTGGGGGAATGCTTATCCAGAAAAATCCTTTTATCTTATATTCAACTATTCAAATGACTGGAAAGAGTAAAATATCTACTTTTGATTTGCTTCTTCCTTGTTTCCTTTTGTGTATATATTATTATTCTGTTTCTAATATGAATTAGATGAGGCAAAAATTTGTTTTGCCTTGAGTTGTTAAGAGTAGTGTTGAAATCTTATTTACCATTTCAATCATCTAAGGAGAAAAGGCTACAGTGAGTAAATAATATGCATTTGTGCTCCATGATAGAAGAATTAGATTAGGATTCAACTACTATCCATTTCTTCATGTCGAAGGGACGGAAAGGAGAAGAAAATTGTGCTGCCTTACGGTCATAAACCATTATAAGCTAAAGAAAACTGCAGTCACATCATTCTTGTAATCCAAGTTGAATATTCTGACCAAAATTTCTATATTCAACTTGAGGGGGATTGTTAGAATACTTAGATTATGATATATCTAACTTTTATAGATCATCTGATTAGGTTTATGTTTAGAAGGTATCTACTAATTAGTTTCTAGTTTAAGTATAATTCTAGTTGTCAGAGATTTATTTTATTTATGCCTCTGTAACTGCACTCTAAGAATAAAGTGTCGTGACTTTTAATTTGATGGGGAAATACAATTTACTTCTTCCAATTTCTCGACAGTCCAGAAGCTGTGACCTAGGAATTTTGGCTTTAATTACTTGTACTTCTTCCTTAACTAAACTAACCATTTGCAATACAATTTCTATCAAATTCTTTCCTTTTCTTGTTGAGATTGCATGAGATTCAAATAAATCGAATCAACATGCCACACTATTTATTTTTTATTCAAGTTACTCCTAGTAGTGTTTTGGCAATTCTTTAATGATGAAACAACAGCATGCATGTGATGGCTATGCTTAATGTTTTGAGTAGAATGTCTCTTTGTTACATGCCTACAGCAAGCCTTGGTTGGGGAAGATTCTGGGGAAGAGCAACTTTTCTCTTCAGAAAGTAGCGGGGTTACAAATGGCATTAGTAGTGACCTTGATATCTATCTGCAAAAGTTGAAGGTACGGATGCTTTTGTGTCTGCTGGTATTCACTTCTTACTTTTTCTGCGCGTAATATATTTGAATGGAAACATCGATATTTGGGCTCATACGATCCTTGAATTAGATTTTATGATTGCTTCCAACTGATTACTTAAAATTAATTATCAACTAATGATTTTTCTGTGAAGCAGTTATTTCATTTATGCATCCTTGTGACATTTTAATGATTGTTGGAAGTTTTGCCTTTTGATGCTATTTTTTCTCTTGTATCTCTTGAGTTTTGTCCTTGTTTGATAAGTCTTTATGTTTCATACTACATTCAATTGTTTCTTGCTGCAAAGAGAGCTGAGCAAACATATGATAAAATTAAGAAATTTTGAATTGTCAGTTGAAGGGATTCATCAGGTTATGAAGTTTAGTATCAAAGTTTTTATCTTCTAAGTTGAGTGTGATTGAAACCTTAACAAATTAATTTTATTGGGAGTTGATCACATTAATGTTTTAGTTCTATGATTCAAAGTTTAAGCAAGTGATATTCAAATGTAGTACATTTTCTGAAATTTCGATCAACAGGACTACATTGGAGTTTCATCTGATATCCCAGATGTCGGTGTGAGTCCTCGCGTGCATAGATTCCAAGTATGTCTTTATAAATTTAAATAGTTAGTGAATCATCTTCTTTATGCACCTTTTTAGCTCTTGCATCAGATTAACTGCCCTAGTGTCCCATAGGGCTGTAGCTCTTAGCTTGATGATGTTGCAGAGTGCTATTTCTAACTTGGCATTAAATCTTTCGTGTCTATATGCATGTTTTGAGACAAGTTCATTGAAAATTATTGACAGTAAGAGTATGAGATATAGCTTAAAATTATTTTCTAGATTTGTTCTATGTGTTAACTTTCTCAAATATTGTTAATCTCATAATCCACCCTTTTATTGTTTTATCCATATTCCACAAGCTTAATCCTGATATGCTCCTGATTGAATCCTTCTTGTTGTGTTTGTTCTAACCTTGCTTTTTCTTATTCTGAGAATCCCCACTTTTTGGAATTAAACTGTGGAAGTTCTGTTTTGAACTTGATGTGCAGGTATCAATTATTCATGCATGATCAGGTGCATGTTGCTTCGATTTTAAGAGATCTGTATTATAAGGAATAAAGAAAAGAGTTTTTTTATTTGTTCTTTTTTCTGGTAGCAATAAAGTTATCAGTGTTTTTCTTTTTGCTATTCTTGGTCAATATGTCTGTTGAATTGATTGCTTTTTTTTAATAGCTTCAAGTGTCTAAAACGATTGTTTTATTGTTAATTGGCATAATAAGTTCCAATAATTTGAACAAATCAATGTAGCATTGAAAAGTATGATTAGGTGTTCCATGTGAAGCTATAATACTGCCGCTTATATTATGAACCTTGGATAAGAGGAATTGTAAATGTGAGTTTGGTTATTAATTTTATTCTGTCCCTAATTTGGGTAATGAGGCATCTTCCATTTCAGAAGTTTTGTTGAGGCATGGTGTCGTTTAAGAACTGTAGTAGATGAGAAAGAAATAAGTCTGATTAATATGCGGTTTGTATGTTCAAGGCATTGCATTGATCCTAATGATTGAGGTGAAAAATAAAGTTCAGCTAAAACACCTGTAGTGCATCTTTTGTATTTTGATTGAAATTTTCCAACAAATCATGAGTATCACATATGTGTCAGGTCAGTCTCAGAGCTGATGTGTATCTTGTCTTGTAGAATGTTTGCGGATTTGACTTCTCTTTTGTAGCATATTTGTAAATGAATGTGGCTGCAACTTAGTTACAATGCAGATGTCGTCTTCGAGTATTTATCATGCTGCTTTGTTTTCATCACCTGTACTCTGTACTTGTGTGGAGTTGTTGGAATGTCATTCTAGTAACCATGTTCTGAGGTAGAATAGGGTTCCACCTACAATGGCCCTTCCTGTTCAACATTTTGTGTATATGCATGGCATGGTACAACCAGAGGGTTTTTACAATTCTCTTGTTCAATTCCCTCAGAGATAGAATGAAGGGAATGAGTTCTGTTTGCATCTTTTGGATGTAAAACCTGGAATATGCATTAACTGAAAACTATTCAAATTTTGTACTCCCTGCAACAATCATTACATTGGAGCTTTATATTTATTGGTTAGCATTCATTAACTCATATTGGTCTTTTGCCTCATTTGAACTAATTCTTCCATAAATCAACTATTTAGGGATATTGCTGGAATTTTGGAAGAAGTAAGCCAACAATGAAAAATGAACTAGTTGATTGAAGTATTCTTTTGTAATCAACTATCTAGATTTGTCTCATAATATATTTTAGATAGTGGACAAAATTGAAATCGTACTAGGTTCCCCAAAGCAGGTTAATTTGGTAGTAACTAATTTCTTTTTATAATTGAATTAAAAGATCAGCCTTCATTTGGCAACCTTCAATGACACTTTGTTTCAACTTTTAAGGGGGGTCAGTGATTTTGAGAGTTGTAACAATCACATGCTTTAAAACTAGTTGGAGGAGAAATGTAAGTACTATATGTTCTGAACCTGATAGTAGATGCAAAAGACTAATTTTGTTCTGTTGGATCTGACGTATCATGGAGCTGCTAGATTGCAGATTTATACTATAAAGGGAGGGCTAAATTGTTGCACTCACATATTTTCATCTTGAGTTGTTAACTAGTAAATACGGATGACAATAATAGGGAAACTTTTAAATTTGAGAAAGAGGGTGAACTTTGTCTCTATCATTCATTAGGTTATAAAAAAGGAAGGGAACTCATTGGTTTGATATTCATGAGTCATTTGATTATGGAAACTGAATGAAATCATTATGTTGTTGGTATATGCATTGCATGTACTTATCTTGAACCTATTTTTCTGTTTCTTAGGTACTTGATGCACTGGTTAGTCTCTTCTGTCGGTCAAATATCTCCGCAGAGACACTCTGGGATGGTGGTTGGCTTTTGCGCCAGCTGTTACCTTACAGTGAGACTGAGTTTAACAGCCATCATCTTAGATTACTCAAAGTATGCTATTTTGAAAGGAAACTGAAATTGCTTATTAGATGGCTGTCATTTATAATTATGGTGTAGTCATATCTGTCCAAAAAAAAGTAAGCTCACATGAGGTGCCATTTAAGTCAACTGACTGGATAGAAGTAAACAATCATCTTGAGAAGTCCAGGGCTTTGTTAATTTTCGCCATTACAGAATCATCATTTCTAGTTAATTGTTTTCTCATCCTTCTGCGGTTGTGTTTGGAGTCCAGAACAAAAATTTGGTTGTCATTTGAATTGTGAATGAAAATAGCTTTCTATTTAATTTGTATCACTACTCGATTATTTCATAATTAGTCTTGATTGATTGGTTCTCTAGACTGTTTGACAAACTAAATGTCCGAATGTTTGACATGATAGATGTTATCTGTAGGAATCATTCCACAAATGCACTAACCATGTTCTGGAGGAAACCAGAGGAACTTGGTGTGATTATTTGGGGACAATTATATGTGATGAGTGGAGAAAGTGCAAAAGAGGTGTGTAATGCTTTGTTTTTTTAGCCCAAAAGTAATTTGGAATGTGGCTAGTAACTCACACTGAATAGCTAAACTTTACCTGCAGCAATTGAAGCCTCTTCACCTCGAAAAGATCCAAAATATACACTCTTCCCACCATACAAGTCTGCCTCTGATGGTACCCCTCTCTCTTCCCCTCTTCTGTAGCATAAAACTATAGATAGAATATTAGGTGATTTGCCTAATAAATTGTTTGAATGGTACATCCAAGTTTGACATCTTTTGATTTTTGTCATCTTACAGAGCATGCTTCCTCTGAATCCTCCTTTGTTGCTGGTGAAAGAATGTGCGAGACAGTAAAGGTTTTATCTTGTAGTGCTTTCTTATGATATTCAAAATAATATCACAAGTACATTTTTTTATGACTCTGAGTACCATGGAATAAAATGGGATGCTACAGATTCTTTATAGAGTAGGATTAACTAACATGGAATTTTGTCTAATGTAGATACTCATGAATGCAACTGATTTGCACATCTTTAATGATCACTAAATTTATGGCTAAGAGTTGACCTCTGTAGGTATTTGTACTGCTTCATCATCTCCATATTTTCTCGTGCGGTGGAGTTTTGCCAGATCAACCTCCTGTACACTCTGCTGTTGATATTCCTGAGAAGTCCAGGGGAAAGAATGCTGGTGTGAATCCATCAGGAATAAAACCAAACACTGAGATAAATCTTGGTATTTTGACTTCAAATGCCATATTCACCTGTTGGCATTGTCACTTTTAATATTCTTGTTATTGCCTTTTTGTTATGAGAAACTCCAATACACACTTTTATTAAAAGATGTGGTGAAAACATGCTAATAAGTTGCATAAGTCATGGTTTGGATTTTAACTTGGTTTCTTATTTACTGTCCACCTTCAGTGGATGCTGTGCCTTGTCGGATTGCATTTGAGAGGGGCAAGGAACGCCATTTTCACTTTGTAGCAGTTTCTATGGGAAGCTCTGGGTGGCTTGTCCTTGCAGAGGAGTTTCCAGTGAAACAACGGCGTGGAATTGTTCGAGTTGCCGCCCCGTTGGCTGGATGTAACGTGAGTGTGGCTCTTGTGATCTGTTAAGTTTCTACGTGCAATTTCAAATTGTCTCACACCTACCATGAAAATTTCCTATTTAAATTAGTACCATATTAGTGGAGCTAGCTCAGTATAGAAAAGAAAGGTGCAAGTGCATTGAGGAGAGAAGCCATTACTGATCACGTTATGGGGAGTGGGATGGATAAGTAGACTTTTAGTACTGGAATTTCTGCCTTGGATCTGGAAGAAAAAAATGATAATTAAATGCAAACCGTCAAGGAGCCTTTTTCTAGATTCCTCTTTGCTAGAACTTCTTAAAAAATATTGTACTTTGCTTTTTAACTGCTTGTTTTGAAGTGCTATCCCTTAGTATATTGTATTTCTCTGGCTAAGTTGGTGCTTACAAGCTATTTTCCCTCCAGCCCAGAATAGACGATAAACATTTGAGGTGGTTGCACCTGAGAATTCGTCCATCCTCCTTCCCTCTTACAGACACTGCTAAATTTACTGCCCATGGAAAAGTCAAGTCAAAAGCTTTGGTTGATGGACGATGGACTCTTGCATTCCGGGATGAGGAGTCTTGCCATTATGCTTTGTCTATGGTTCTCGAAGAAGCCAAATTGCAGAGTCATGTGGTGGAGAGAAGTCTACAGCCTTTACTTGAACTTGATAGAAGTTTAGACCATTCAAAGCCCTCAGTAATTGATGACAAATCTTCGTGAAAGCACATCTCCCAATTCTTTGTAAGAGTTTCACTTCTGAGCTTTCTTTAGTTCATTTTCTCAGCATTTTCCCTGCATGCATGGGTGTGGAAATTTCTACCAGGCACCCTTTTGTACAAGCCCAAATGAAACCCTTACTTATACAGATATAAGAAAGAGCATGTAATATGTAGTGCAATTCTTTGTATGTACGAGTTAGTGGTCTTTATCTGTACGAGAGATTTTTCTATCCTATGTTATAGCTTTTTAACACAGCCCGGGAGTTTAGATGCTGCTTACTCACCTATTTGTAAGCTTTGTAACGTTTTGTATATTTGAGCTAATGAGAGAAAGGTTTCGTTCAATTTGTCCTGTTTTTTGGGCGGTGAGTCGTGATTCTTATGCACTTTTATGCTCTGGTGGTCATGGTTCTTGTAATAGGCATTCCATTTCAAATTTCTCTCTCTCTCTCTCTCTCTTTTTTAATTTCTGTTTAATTATCGGTTTTTAACTAATCTCAGAACCAATTCTTTGCACAGGCTTGGCAGATGGCATCATGTTTGGATGTATGGATGTATGTGTTTGTTGGGGTTGAAAGGTGGTGCAAATATTTGAGAATGGTGTAAAAGATAGACAAAAGAAGGAATAAATTATTTTGATAAGTAACATTGTTAGAGGGTGTTTGCGATGGGATGAAACTTTTGAAATGGTGCAATCCAAATATAGTCCTGGAATATATTGTAAGACTAAGATAATCAAATTGTTGTGGAAGACTTTAGGCTAAATAGAAGTGGGTTCACTGGTTCGGGTTCAATGGCGTAGGGTTAAGTCCGCTCAAACATTTTGGTTGTGAGGTCTCATAGAGGGTGTAGGCAAGCCATGACAACCTGACATATCATTTCTCCATCGTTAACAAGTTTCCTGAAAATTGAGTCATGAGACCTCTTTTTCTATACTAAGTACGCTGTTTCTTTTGTCATTTGTCAAACTCTGCAATCATCACATTTTATATTCTGCTGTGTGGGGGCATACCCCTTCGCGTAATGGAATAATTTCTTACATTCCTGACGAGCCCGCCCCTAATTCGTCATGGGCAATGATTCAAAAGTCAAAAGAAAGGAATTTCTTTCAAGAAAAACGGGCCATTGAAGTTTATTGCTCGAGGTGCAACAATAACCATGTACTTAATCATTTCCTTTTTAGAGGGTGTTTGGTTAAATTTATTTTTAAGAGTTTGTAAGCTTATGTAGTATATAAAATATTTTTGAAACTTATAAGTTGTAAGATTTATTTTGTAAATAAGTTAGTAAAGAATTTGGATAAAAATAATAAAATTATTTTAAAAGATTTTGTTAAAATTTATAATTATAGATTTTCATGTTTTTTGATGTAATATTAATAAAAATGAATCAAATGTCATTTATATGATGTAATTAAAAATATTCGCATCATTTTTAATATGTAAAATAAAATAATTTATAAGATGTTGAAAATAAGATAGAGAGGATTAATTTATTTTTAATAAGCTTATAAATTCTAAATATCTTATTTTAAACTTCAAACATCTTATTTTAATAGCTTATAAGCTAATTAATTAAAAAATTTATCAAACATTTTTAAACTTTTTAACATCTTATAAGATATTTTGAAAAAGTTATAAATTGACCCAAACTCCCTCTTAATTGTTTTTAATTGTCAACCTGTAAGTGGGAGTTAATTTCATCCAAACGTGCACATTTTGGATGAATAATGTTTTGGAAACCATTTGTCTTGGAGGATACAATGTTGTGGCATAGCTACATACATAATATTGTTTGAGGAAATGGGGTTCAAGAAACCTTTATCGCTAGTAGGTTACCAGGTTCTCTATCTGTTCACAAGTAACTCAATTTCTTACCATATAAAATTTAGTTTGTTTTCAAAGATTTGCCATTTCAAAGATCTTCTATAAAAGAATACTATGTAATTTTTAATTTTGAAAAATTTTCTAAAAAATTCTTGATCTTATAGATTTATCACTCTATTACTATTTGGTGTAAGCACTTGCACACTTGTGAACCCAAACATAACAATCAAGAATAGAGCAACTAAATAAAATGGTTGGAGCGGCTGTTGAAGCCATGTTCCAAAGGTGGTTGGATGCCCTACCTAATAGAAAGGAAAGAAGTAGCCAGTCGGCGTAGTCCAGTAGTGAGGAGACTAGTCAATAGGTAAAGAGAAGGCAAGTTGAAGAAGGTAAGGAACCAAAGGAATTAGAAAGGAGGATAGCTGAGCTAAATAGATAGATAGAGGAAATGAGGAAGCAAGTGAGGGTGGAGACATGCAAGGAAGGCCTACCATTCATCTCTGAAATTTTGGAAGATCCGATACATAATAATTTTAGGGTAATCATCATCCTAGATTATAATATGGCCTTGATCTAGTGAAGTATTTAGCCAAGTTTAGGCATCAAGCCCTATTGCACCTATATTATGATGGAATTAAGTGTTGGGTATTCCTTACCACCCAGCATAAAGATGATTTAATCAATTCCCATTAGGGGTGATTACGAACATTGAGGAATTTGTGTCTTTGATCCTACATCAATTCATCGATTGTAAAAAATCTGAGAGGACATCCATGGCATTATTCAATATCAGACAAGGCTATGAGGAGATTTTAAGGGAATACATAAAGAGGTTCTCTTGTGTAGCACTGGAAACCAAGAAGTCATAATTAGTGCGCTTGCACAAGGACTCAAAGAGGGCCATTTTTCAGGTCATTAGCTAAAAAGTCAACCAAAGACTTCGAAAAATTATTAGCTCAGGCTGGCAAATATATAAATATGGGGGAGGCATGGCAGAAGTGAATGGAAAGGAGGAAAGAAGCAATGGATGCTAAGAAGTTCGGTAAGCCAACTCAATGGGTTGAAGCATTGGTCATTGGGAAAAGGCCAAGTTTCCTAGTTCACACCATTAAAAACAAGTATGGGAAAAATATTAACTTCCATACTGGACTTGGACATGCTAAGATGGCTTAAAGGATCTTACACTTCCTTAAAAAATCCTAGGAGTGAGAAGTTTTGCAAATTTTATAATGAAATAGACGTAGCACAAAGGTGTGCATTAACTTGAAAGCACAAATTGACACCTTAATCAAGAAGAGATACTTGCAAGAATTCACTGAAGGAGAGTAAGGGGATGGGAAGTCCCCATGGTAGAAACTAAAAAGGGAATAGAAAAGAAAGGATTCATCAGTATGATATTGGATGGATAATCTAAGAGAATAGGAAAAGAAACCTAAAGCTAATATCTACTGTAAAAAGAAAGCAGAAGGCCTGAGCCCACCAAGAAAGGTAAGTATATCTTTCGGCCTGAAAGATCTAGAGGAGGTAATGGTGCTTCATCATGACGCATTAGTTATAACAGTTAGCGTAGTAGGCTATGATATCACCAAATGCTTGGTGGATGGAGGAAGCTTAGTAAACATAATATCAAAGGAAGCATTAGAGAAATGTATATTGGGATAGAGGAACTATAGTAGGTCTATGCCTTATTTGCATTTGCTGGTGAGGTAGGACAGTCGTTGGGGCCCATTGGGATAGAGCATGGAGAGATGACCATCTTCAGCTGAGATAAGGTAAGAGAATGCTCAAGCTCTAGAGATCAAAATTTTCCAATCATCTCCTCAAAGCGACACAAATCTCTAAAGTCCAAGTATTGTGATACTTTACCATCCTAGATAAAGGCCTAAAAATAAGGACAAAAGTTAACAGTAGAAACAAGTAAAGAAAAAGAAAAGAAGAAAGGAAGGATAAACAAATTAAGCTTTGATTCACGGTGAATTGAGCAAAGACCTAGCGATCTGAAGCACTTGAAGAAATGGCCCAATGACAAGATGTTGAATCACCTAAGAGGAAGTCCTAAACTAGGCCAAAGTTCTCAATGATCGACCCTCCTACTAGGAGCATATTGTTGGGTGTTGAAGAATTGGTAACCGAGGGGCCACCACCAGGGTGGGTGAAAAGATAACTCAAGGAGTAGACGATGACTTCCCAACAACAGTACGGGATGACATGGGATGATCCTCACTAGAAGTGCCATGTTGAGGAGAGATAGGAGCTTGGATTGACCTAAGGGGCTTGGGTTAGGTTGAGGCAAGAGCTAAAGAGAAGTAAGAAGGATCAAGTGGGGCGATGGCTTCAGATGAGGTTGCAGCCTAGGAAGAAAACTGCAGCCTGGGAGAGGGCACTGGGATGAACCACCTTCTTGAGTGAGGTGCCTCTTCTTAGACAGGAGCTCATTCTAGCGAGCCAGCTTGGATTTCAATTCCTACATCACAGTCTCTGCAAAAAGAAGAAATAATAAGGTAAGCAAGAACAAGCATAGGCAAAGTAGGTGTTAAAGAGCTAATTTACCTAGGTTGGCATAAAGAGGTTCCTTATGCCAGTTTCAACTAAAGAAATGAAGGACCCCATGGGAAGGTTGAGTTCGAAGGAGTATAGGGCTTCTAGCTTAAACTGTAAGATCTTTTAGGGAAAGCTGCTTAGGAATGCCTCAGGACTGAGGGCCTTTAAGAAAGAAAAATTCTTTTTTCTAACCCTTACTACTATTAGAAGGAGATTGACTAAAACATTTAGTACTAAGGTGAGGACTAAAGTAGAAAACCTCGGGCTTTGAACACTTTGTCGTACACAAGTGGAAAAATAACTCAATGGAGGACTCTATGTTGGCTGAGCTACAAAGGATAATGAACCTAGTAAAGAGATGAAAGGAACTTGGAGTAAGCTGAGTTATAAGTACTTCAAAATATACTACTATCTTAATATAAGGGGGAATGGGGAATGTTAGACCAAAACAAAGTTAAGAGACAAAAACAAGAATGTAATGCTCAGGAGTGGAATCAAGACAGTGCAAACTATTAGGGATAGCAACTTAATATAGAGCAGGAATTCCATACGTCCTAAGGGTATGCGCAACTACTTTATTAGTGCAAGAAGAAACAATAGAAGTATAATATGGAGTTCTTTAAGTCATAATATTAAAAGAAAGAAGGGAATATGAGATAACCTGGAAAGGGAATGACAGTTGGCACACTAGAAAGAAAAGAAGGCAGATGATTTAACAAAGAAAAGACTGCAAGAAGTGGGAAAGTGGGCATTGAAAGGCCAATGAAGTTTATATAGGCAAAGGGGATGAGCAAGAACCATACACATGTATGATAATGACTCTCTAAAGATAATGAGACATAGTAGGGACAGTACATGTGTACGACAACGAACTTTTGAGGAAGTTGAAAGGATGGGGTAATTAATGAAGGGCAAATGGTATACAGAGTATGATATGAGACGTGATTGGATAACCAAAGGATGTTGTACATATGGATGGATAATAATGAAAAAGGAAAAAGAAGAAAAAAAAGAAAAGAGAGAGAGAGTAGAAAAAGGAGAAGGAAGAAACGAAGAAGGAACCCATTAATTTCAAAATTACAAAGAATATAGAAGAAAGGTCAACAATATCCCTTAACCTATGAGGAAGGTACCAAAGGAAGGTCGGTAATATTTTTTAACCCATATAAAGCAAAAATATTTACAAGCCTAGAAACTAAAGCCTAACAACCCTGGTAAGGGCAATTCCATCTTCATTGGCTAGAATGTACATTGGACAGAGGACTGGGAAAGATGGGCTCTATAAAGAAATTGGAGTGTAGCTCAATAGAAGGACTAGCCTTTCCCCCTCTTATAATTAGATCGTCTGACAAGCTTGACTAGTCTACCCTCTACTCCAAATGTCCTACATTAAACCTAAGACGTGTCATATCCTTGCTCAATATTTAGTCAAGCCACTTGAAGAAGGCTAGATGGTACTTCGTTAAGGCGTAGAGAGTAAGAAGGTTGGTAAATTCCTAAGAAGCCTAGTATTTAGGCAGCTTGTCTTCCCAAAATGATGCCAGAAAGGAATACCCATCAAAGCTCAAAAAATAGTCACTTATAGAATAACCTGGGGCCCTTGGGAAAGCTTACACTTGTCAAGAAAATGATAGTACTTTTAGAAGATCTCGTCATGAGAACGTTGCAGGTCGACATAATTAAATAGACAAACACTTAGCTGTTGACATATCCACATAAAATTATGCCCCATTTTCTCCATCTAATCAGTAAGGAATGGATTAACAGAGTAACTATGAATAGGATTAAAAGGGCCAGACTTTATAAATGATAGCTTACGCAAGGTCTTCATTGCATTCGATATCTTTTTAGAATGAGCAACAAGTGAAGATAAATGCTAATCAATGACTATAGGACAGTCTTTGACCTAAAGCCCACAATTGGAAGAAAGTAAACGTGTTATTTATGAGGAGCAAAAGAAGTAGGTGTACAGACAAGTGGGTTGCTATTTATAGAAAAAAGGGGGGAACCAAGAAAAGAAATGACTAAACCTAGAGGGAGGGGGGAAGATGTGGTGTAGTTGCTTGCACAACGATGAATCCAATTGTAACAATCAAGAAAGATTATAAATGACAGTTACAGCTGTTAGATCTAAGAGCCACAAACATAGGCCTATAGGCCCCTAGTGAATGTAGGGGGCATCAATAAGGGTAAAATAGTCAAAGGACTAATTGAGATATTTCCTATAAATATTTGTTTCATGGGTTATGTAGATATAAGAAATGTGAAAACCACTATTCACATCACACTATTCTCTCTTCTCCATTACCACCACAAATCATATTAGTAATAATAATAATAAAAAAAAAATCAATAACGATAACAACACCAATAATAATATAATAACAATAATATTAATAATAATAAAATCAATAATTTTCTTAGTTCATTAATACCTACACTACTAGTTCATATTTTATTATAGAAAACATAGATAGCACATTTTCACGTCACTTAACAATTATTACATCAATATCATATCTCTGTCATGTTATTTTTCTCATAAAATTTATCCAATAACATTATAAATTTTACTATTTACTCTAAACAAAGTTTCATTGAAAGTCAATTCATCAATTTTCATCCAAACACAACCTTAATGGTATATACCTTCTCATTATGAAAGACCTACTAGTGTCCCACTTTCCAAATGGCGATTGTAGTTTAACAGTATCTTCCTTTTGCTTGTGTAAAGGTCGACACAGAACAGGTTTTTCAATTAGCAAAGCAGCTCTATATTGTCATTTTATGCTACTTCTATCTACAATTCTCTTCATTATTTTGATGCATGAATTTCAGACAGAAATTTGGCTTTGAAGAGGGGATGCCAATTTGATAAAATTATTAGAAGGCACTAATTGAAGCCGAAAGGATTATGTTACGAGTTCTTTAACCTGTTAAGAAAACCTAGCTCTTTTTAGAAGACATGTTCCCATGAATCCAATCTTTTGGACAGAACCCTCCTTTCCCTCCAAAACAGAGCATAGTGCTAACCTTCTCCCAATCATCTAATATCTATAAACTCCCATGAATCCAATCTTTTGGCCAGAACCCTCCTTTCCCTCCAGAACAGAGCGTAGTGCTAACCTTCTCCCAATCATCTAATTTCTATAAACTCACTTGGAAAACATTATGCAGCCATTGTTTGAACAAGCTATTGAGTATGTTGGTTCTTGTTGTTTTTTTTTGGTGAAGTGTTGCCAATTTGCGGCACAAATAAATTGTAAAGTCTTAAAAGTTAATGTCATCAAGTGTAAAATACGTTAGATTTAATTTCTAGTATGGCAAAATATATTTCTTGCCATGTAGGGATATGATCGGATTGTTCCTTTTACAATAGATTTCATAAATATAAAAACAATCAAGCACCAAGTCGGAGCTGACCAATATTTAGAAGGATTTGATTTGAAAATATTCAATTAGGAATGGATGAGGCTGAATTTGGAAGGGAATCTCACAATAAAAGAAAAGTTGACCTAACATTACAACGCCAATTAATTTACGCGCAGAATGTACAGTTGGATTAGGGTGGATATTTGATGGATATTTGT
Source organism: Avicennia marina (assembly GCA_019155195.1). Taxonomy (NCBI): domain Eukaryota; kingdom Viridiplantae; phylum Streptophyta; class Magnoliopsida; order Lamiales; family Acanthaceae; genus Avicennia; species Avicennia marina. Next base: position 10,593,265 of record CM032758.1, on the reverse strand, counting down.
AACCTATTTGCGCAGTGTCATTTAATGGATGGCATCCATAAATAATGAAAAGTTGGAAAAGACTTGGGTGTACCTTCCACTAGAAATGAGTGAGCTAAAAAGAGAGCAAAATACTTGCACATGCACACACACATTATGTTCTTGAGTTCATTTCTTTTGAGTAAGACCTTGTGAAGAGAAACACCTCCATACTTTAAAGTACAAAGTGCTGCAACACAGCACATGTTATCAGCTATGACTGTCTCTCCCAAAGGATTTGCTCATCAATCTTGCTCAGCATCTCGTTATCAAGTCGTTTCCATGTCTTGATCCTTTGTACTCCACCCCAGCACCTTTCCCCTTTCCCAAGTTCTACCAATATCACTCGGCTTCTTCTCGGCCACCCAGCGAAACCATATGCATGGTATCCAAACCCTCCACCGTAACAAAACCATATTCCCTCTAGACTCCCACAGAAATCATTGTTGTGATCATGGCCCATGAATACAGCTTTCACATCTCCCATAGAGACAAGTGTCTTGAGAACTCCATTGTTTACAAGGGAACATGCTACATGTTCTCCATGATGGCCAACCACATTGTAGATGGGACCTAGTCGAACTTCAGGAATTGGGATGTGGAAGAAAGCCAATGAAGGGCTGGTGGTGGTTGAGTGTGATGAACCGACCGATAGCTTTTGTTCCTGTTAATGTGTGGCCTGCAGCATGTTAATAATTTTGAATCTGCAGTACTGATAGCCTCCTGAAAAATGAAACGGCCTGAAAAAAAAATGTGTAACCTAGGAAATAATTATGCATGAATTGGAACTCTTTTTGAGGCCTTGGGACTCATAAAAAGCAATAAAGTTGTACCATAATAAATCTGGTCGATTTAATGAATAATTACATTCAGATTCACATGAGCAATACCTGGCTTGAGACAATTATGCTTGCATACAGATTTAGACTGAGAATTGTTTGAAATCAGTAGATGCTTTACCTGAATTTTCTCAGAAATGCTCCGAAGCCAATTAAGTTGGGACTCTTTAATCCAATCATATGTTTGATACCCATTAACAACAGCTCTGTCACCACTATCAAGAAAATAAAGATTAAGGACACTGCTATTGGCAAAACTGGAACCCGGAGCACCCCACACTCTCAGATTATAGTTTCCAAAGCCATCAATTTTTTGAAGTGGGTTCTGTTTATCGGACTCAAAGGTATCTTCAACTGATGGAAAGGTTTGTGATAGAGAAAAATCCATGAGAGAAAGGAAAGACATCAGCTCTTCACGCGCCATAGTAGATTCTTGATCATGGTTCCCCAGAACAGCTGCCCAAGGAATACCAGATTTTATCACTGGGCCAAAAGCTTGAAATAGAGATTCAGCAGCATCAGTAGCACTTGATCCAAATATATTATCTCCTGTATTGCAAAACTCACATAAATGAGAGAATAATTACTTGCACCTGAGCACGAAACAAGATGCTTATAGCTAGATGTGTAACCAAATCCATAATCAATCAAACAAGATGTACTATCAAGAATTATTGGCATTAAGCTCCTTTGGTATCAAATGAATATGGCCAGCTGCTCACAAGAAGTAAAATATGACTGTAAAAGAAATGAGCAGCAAAAGTGCTTTAGTTGGTTAACAATGACGTCCCCTGCCCATTCAAATGTCCACAAGATTCTGCCTCTTGTCAGGTAAAATGGTTTAATGCGATTGGCTCTTGAGACTGAGATGCCAATACAGATTGCAGCAACTTCAGTTAGATGCATCACAAAATATTGAGAGACAATTCTGGTGCTCATTGCTTATATCAACCTCCCTCAAATATCCAGACCAACAAAATTAGTTTAATTCTCCAGAGTCGGTCACCAGTTGTATAAAGGACTGCACCTATGCAAGGCTTCATTTTCCTAAGAGTGCTGATAAAAAGAATAAAATGATATATAACATCACGTACACTATGTAGATCAATGGGATTGAAAATTACACAGAAAAAGAAAAGTAAAACAAGTTAATACATAGTAAGGAAGGGAAAAATATAGCAGATAAAAAAATTTTTTTATGCCATTTGCTATGTAAGTATATCTACTATTATGGAAAAATTATATATAAATATTTTGTCCTTTAATGTATTAATGTAAGTAGACAAGATGATAGAATAGATATAATGTAGGCTATACATAAAATGATTAGGGCAGATACAATGAAATATTGACCCCAAAGTATTTGTATAAATATCTAGCCTTGATTATTCAATGAATAACAAGAAAATCAGTTTTTTTACATGGTACCAACGCCATAAGCTCAATAACCCTAGCCATCCATCATCACTATGGCTCTGTGGAGGGAGTACTAGTCGCTGCCAATGGTGTAGATTTTCACCGGCTCTAGTTATTCCAAATGTATGTTCTAAAGCCATTTTAGGTTGATGTAGTATCCATAGCGTGTTTTCTAATCAACCGAATGCCTTTGTCCACGCTTCATGGTAAGATCCCTTCATTTGTCCTATTTTCGGATTAAATTATTTCTAATTGAACCTCGAGTCTTTAGGAGCACTTGTTTTGTGCCAGATGTTCGTCCCCATGTAACCAAATTAGATCCTAAGTCTCTTGGGATATTCTCATGTCCAGAAGCGACATTGGTGTTTTTGTCTAGGATTTGGTAAATATTTAGTGTCAGCAAATGTCACCTTCTTTGAAAATCTCTCATTCTTTGTTTTTGCGCCACTGAGTACAAAGAAGGATGACGATGATGTACTAATATATCATATTACTTGCCGGCCATCAATCGACACACCATACCCAAGACAAGTGCCACCCATTCGTCAGGTCTACACAAGACAAATTGCACCGCTAGCTTCATGCCCTGCACTATATCTTTCCTAGTCTTTAGATCCAAACACTTTTGACCTAGATCTTCCAATTGCCATTCGCAAAGGTAAACGCCAATGTGCTTTTCTTATTTCTGCGTTTGTTTCATATAATAAGCTCTCCTCTAAATCTCACTCCTTTATAACTTCCCTAGACTCCATAACTTTTCCCAAAACTGTATGTGAAGCTTTATCTTATCCTGACTAGCATCAAGCTATGTTAGAAGAGATGAATGCCTTATAGGCTAATGATACTTGGGAGTTAGTACCCCTACTTGCAGGTAAGAAGGCTATTAGTCGGAAGTGGTTGTTTCCAGTTAAGTTTAATTCTAACGGATCTATTGCCCAACTTAAAGCTCGCCTCGTTGCTAAAGGTTATGCTCAAACTTAGGGTGTTGATTATGCTGAAACTTTCTATCCAGTTGCTAAATTGACCTTAGTTATTCATCTCCCTTGCAGCCAACAACAATTAGCCACTTTATGAGCTAGATGTTAAAAATGCTTTCTTACATGGAGATCTCCAGAAAGAAGTCCACATAGAGCAACCACCTGGGTTTGTTGCTCAGGGGGAATATGGAAAAGTTTGTCATCTACATAAGTTCTATATAGTTTGAAACAGAGCCCTCGAGCTTGGTTTGGTAAAATTCAGTCAAGAACTTAAAAGATTTGGAATGCAAAAATGTAAATCTGACTACTCAACTTTATACAAACAAACTACTTCTGGACTTACCCTTTTGGTTTTTTATGTTAATGACATTACCATTACAAGAAATCTTTCCTATAGAGCCAATTTCTAACAAAGGACTTAGGAGAGTTGAAATACTTTTTGAGAATTGAGGTGTTGAGGAACAAGAAAGGTATTTATTGTCACAAAAAAAGTATGTGTTGGACTTGCTAGCAGAAACAGGGAAATTAGGATCTAAGCCATGCAATACTCTAACGATCCCCAACTAGTAGTTCATGAAAAAAGGAGATTCTTTTAAGGAGTTGGATAAATACCAAAGACTAATAGGAAAGCCAAATTACCTTACGGTAATGCATCTAGATATTGAAAATTCAATCAGTGTTGTAAGCCAATTTATGTCTTCCCCCACTATTCATCATTAGATAGTCCTAGAGCAAATTTTGAGTTACTTGAAAGAAGCTCCTAAATTAGGAATATTGTAAAAGTGATATGAACACACTCAAATTAATTGTTTCTCAGATGCTGATTAGGTTAGGTCTAAGGTTGATTGAATGTCCATCACTGGGTATTGTGTATTCGTTGGAGGGAACTTGGTCACATGGAAAAGTAAAAAGCAAAATGTAGTAGCTTGATCAAATGCAGCATCTGCTCAGTCAACATGTGTGATCATGTGGATTTATCAACTTCTATTAAAGTAAGGGCTCCAAGTGCCTACACCGACTAAGGTGTGGTGTGATAATCAAGCTGCTTTTCATATAGCCTCCAATCCAATATTCCATGAACGAACTAAGTATATTGAGATCGATTGCCACTTTGTTCAATAGAAGTTACAACAGAATTTGATCTCTACGGTCATGTGAGAACTAGAAAACAGCAAAGGACATTTTTACTAAAGTGCTCAATAGCAATCGAGTCTGCTATATTTGTAACAAGTTTGGTATGATTCACATATATGACCTAACTTGAGGGGAAGTGTTATGGAAGTATACTTGCTATTATGAAATAATTATATGTAAATATTCTGTCAATTAGTATAATAATGTATGCAAACAAGATGATAGAATAGGTACAATGTAGGCTGTACATAGAATGACAAGGGTTGATACTTACTACCAAATATTGACCCCAAAGTATATGTATAAATATGTAGCCTTGATTATTCAATGAATAACAAGAAAATCAGTTCTTTTACACCATTCAAGTTTTAATCACTAGTTATCCACTTAAGTGATTCAAAGAAAATTTTGATCTCTCTCAACATCCCAATTCTTTATTAATAAGGAAATCTTAAGTGTTTCTTTAAATCACATCTCAATTTGATGGGCCCCCATTACAATGATGGAAATCCCACACTATCACCTTTATTAGTCATATATATTGTATTTAATGGTCTTAGTGAAATATATATATACGCATACATGCACACATACATATATATATGTATGTATGTATGTATATATAAACACACATACACATCTATTTCAAGTAAGACAAACTATAAAAACTTAAATAGCCAACATGGAAAGAAAAGAAATCCTTTTATACAGTGCAAACTCTCAAAATGATGATCGAAAGCACCACAGCTGAACTACTGCTAAACTGCGAAAATTGTAGTTTATTCTAGCTGCAACAAAAAAGGTAAGAGTTTGCATGGAGAATCAACACATACTCCTTCAGTTTCAACCCAAACACAATACCAACAATTGCCATTTTCCTTATTCAGCTAGTTGCTATTTCACTCGTCTAGCTAAAACCAACTGTAAAAGCAAGCAACTGCCAGAATTGAGAATGCTAACTTTCCATAGAGCAAATTCTGCCAAAAAATTTCAATCTGATAACAAAAAGCTAAAACGACTTCATCACAGTGCATATCCAAAGAACGGGACTAATTAAGTACCGGTAAAAGCGACAAAATCGGGGTTTTCGAGATGAATCATCTTCTCTAGAAACCGAGTTGTGTTCAAGTCAGAACAGTACTCAAACTCACTCTCCAACACGTCCCGGCACCGAGTCAGCTTCCCATTTCCGAAGTGCATATCAGCCACCTTCATCGAAATCCGCACCACAACAATCGTCGAAAAATGAATACATACATAGAGATATACATATATTACCCACAATTCTTTAGCATTTGCATATACCAGAAAACCAAATCGTTTCTATTGGTAGCTAAAATAGCCTAAATTGTAACACCCTGAAAAAGAATACCTGGAGAATTTTGAAAGTCCCATCAGAGCGGAAGCGCAGAGGGAGGGGCGCCACTTTCTTGAGCCTAGCATTTTGGTGGTCAACGGTGAGTTTAGGGGAGATCAGCAGCGTATGAAGAAGGTGTACAGAAGCAGTCACGAGGAAGAGGAAAAGGAAAGAGTGGATCCATGTCTGGCTACAGAGGGATTCCATTTTCCTAAAACATGCTATGGGAGGAACGTCTCCTGACTTTATGTCCCAAGGGTCATGCTTGTAACCAAACCTTTAATCGTAAAATATCTTTACGAACCTTTTACCTATTAAATATATTGTTTATTAATATTTAATTTAAATTTAAAATTTTTTATATATAATTAATTATTTTTTAATCATTATATTTATTTGCAATTAATTAATATTTATATATTATATATATATATATTTTTATTTTTTTTATAATATAATTATTATCTCTATAAATTATCATATTATTCAATTATTATTATATTATATATATATATTCAAATAAATTATCATATTTATTTCATTAAAATAGTACTTCTAAACACACTACTCATTTCAATACATTTCTTATGTAATATTATATTAAACTGTTCTAGTTACTACAGAAATTGTTACATTATTTTACATTGATAACTTAAATAATTGATGATATGTGATTGGTCATGTTGATCAGAATGAGAATTTAAATTTTTTTGAATTTCAGTAATTTTATATGTATATTCCATATAATAATAATAATAATAATTAAGAGGTGTAATAATATCACATCATATCTAATATCTAATGTAGCATATATAATATATAGTAACAAGGGTGTTGTGCCAACCCATTCATGTAATTTTGACTGAATTCTCAGATTTCAAAATTTTGAGAGGATTTTGATTTTCTTAAAAATATTTTTATTGGATAATACATATCTATTTCCATATTTATATAATAGCAAGAAAGTATTTGACTAATTTTAACCTATTAGAGTTAAATTCTAACTTTCTAAAATTTTAAGTTTTTTATTAAATTAAAAATTTGATATTAGTTAGACTATTAATATTGCATTTAATTTTTTTCTAAATTTGTTATTTCTAATGAAATGTAATATTAATTTAGTAATAAACACACTTTTATAGTTTTTAAAGCTAAAATATTGTCTAATCAATATATATATATATATATATATCTATATAGAGAGAGAGAGGGAGGGGGAGAGAGAGAGAGAGCAACAAAGAAATAATTATGATTTCTATCCAAAAAATAGTTGATGGAAATTAGTATTTTAAAATTATAACTCAAGTTATTAAATATGTCTTAGTGTAATGCGCTTCTAAATTTTTGTTGAATTATTTTTTATTTTTTAAAATGTTTTATGATTTAAAATATAAAATATATTACTGAATTGGTCAATGCTATTACCAAAATACTTTGAAAAATAACTATTTATTTAAAAATAATAAAGAGAAATACAATAATAATTGATATTTTTTCTAAATGTATCATAAAATATAGTTCATTTTAAACTTTTTAAATATATCTATTATTCATACAAATTATTAATTTCAAATCACTTAGATAGAATTTACTATCCTAAAATTATAATTCAATTTATCAAATATATCTTATTTACAATCCTAAAATTATAATCCACTTTATCAAACATATTTTAGTGTAATAGGATTTAAAATTTTTGTTGAGTCATTCTTTATTTTTTAAAATATTTTCTTAATTATATTATAAAAACATTACTAAATTAATGAGTAATAATATTTAAAAGTTTTGAAAAGTAACTATTTATATAAAAGTAATAAAGAAAAATATGATAATAATTAATATTTTTTCTCAATCAATTATAAACTTAATATGAGTATATTTTAAACTTTTCAAATATATCTACTAATCATATAAATTCTTTAATTCCTAATCATTCATGTATGTAATAGAAACTTACTTATTATGTTGCATGCTCTTATTTTTTATTTTTGTCTAATATTATCTTCTTTATTTTTCACTCTTTTAATTATTCTTTTTTATTCTTTTAGATAGATTTTCTTATTTAACTTTTTTGTTACACCTTTCAATTAAATTGTGATACCAAAATTTAATTTTCATAATATTAGAATATTTTAAAGCCTTTTGACTGAAAAAAGCATAAATATATATTAAAACAAATAAAAATTCATATTAACTATAACTTAAATGTTTTATACATAACTTTTTCAAATAAAAATAAGGAAACATTAGAGTAAATTACAATTATATATATACACAACTAAAACAATAAATGCAGAAAAACAAATAAAGTGATTGTTTTTTCATTGAATGAAAAACAAAAATTAAAAATCATACAAAATAATTTTTTTAAAAAATAAAAATCATAATATATAAGTTCAATTTTTAAATAAATTTATTTCTAATAACTATGAGTCATTAAATTTATTTTCAAAATCATGAACAATCTATGCATATATAATAAAAATAATATTGACAGAAATTTTAAATTAAAAAATTTACAATTAAAAATTTTATACATACTATAACATTTTCTAAAATTTGAAAATAAAACTATATAAGTTCAATTTTTAACTAAATTTATCTTTGATAAGCAAATTTAATATGAGTAGTTTAATTTTTCAAAAAATTACAATCTATCAATGCATATATAACAAACCTAATTTTCACAGAGATCTTAAATTTACAAATTTTATAATTTTTAAATAAATTAAAATTTTAGAATCTTTCAATAGAAATTAAAATTCTTGATTCTAAAGGAGCACATTATTTGATTAAGGTAATTTTTTAAAAAGACTAATATTCATAAATGAATGTGAAAATATTTGAAAATTAAAATACTTTGAAAAAAAGTATTGAAATGATAATATATACTATTTGTTTCACAACTTACTAATAGTTCTGTCTGGATATAATATAATGAAAAAGCATTTAAAATTAAAAAATAAAATGATATTATAACATAATAACTTCAATGTGAAAAAGTAAAGAGAAAAAGACTTATAAATATTAAAGGATGAAGTTTAATGATAAGTTTATATGAGCATATTGATAATAAATTATATTATAATTACATGAAAAATTTGTAAATATAATTTGGGAAAAAGATAAAATAAACTAATGCATTGAAATAAATTAATGCGTTAAAAATGTTTAGATAGAAAGTTAAAAGATGTCCCAAAAGGATACCCAATGGCTTTGAGTCCATTACCTTATTTATGAGGACTTGGGTTTAAACTTGAAAATGCATGAGTGGAAAAAAATAATTTTTTAAAAAATTTGAATATTATATTGTTATAAATAAGTATATTTACTATCAATATAAAACAATTAAAATATAATACAAATAATATATCTATAGAACATAAAATCATATGCAATTATATTAGTAGCGAAAACTTTTTATTTAAATCAATTTACCAATAAAATAATTTTAAATTATTTAGTTTAAATTTAATCAATTTAAATATAAAACCTTTTGGAGAAGTAAATTAGAAAATAGGGGTATAATGCAATAAAAATAATATTAAAACAATAATTTAAAGTTCTGTTTTGAATTTATCATAGAACTAAGATGAACAAATTATAGATTAAATAATTTTAATTTAATACACAATATTCTCTATATATTTTAATTTCTAGATATGGATTATTTTTGTTATATCGTAGCATAGATGTAAGAATTTTGATTTAAAGGTATATACTAAGTAATAAAGAAAAATAATTTTAATTTGAAAATAATATATGAGGTTGTTTAAATATATAAACTAAACAAAAAGTAATAAAATGAAATTTTGAAATGAGAGAGTAACGCAAAGAGTTTTAAAAAAAAAATTACATATATATATACATCTATCATTGTTTTCTAAACATGATTTAAAATTTTTTTTTCTTCAAGTAAAAAATATTATTAAATTCTAAAAAATCTCACTTTTCACACAAATAAAATTCAAACAACCTTTTGTCACTTTTTAAACTTAGCCAAATAACTTCCAGATGGAAGATAAGATTACATTACTCTTTTTAATTAATCAAAATTCATTCATATAAATTAAAATTTAATAGACCTTTTTCTTATTCATTATTTTACTTAATTACAAAAAACAATTATAAACAATTTCTTATTGTTCATACAGTAGTTTGAGTAAGTCCAATAATTAAAAATTAAAATTATAATATCTTATATATATATTTTTTAAATGCTTTATCTATTTTTAAAGGTTATATACTAATATAATTTGTGATATGATTAATACAAAAATATAAATAAAGAACTCAATATTTAAAAGGACTATGCCGTAAAAAAAAAAAATTAAAAGGACATACTTCAACATAATCTCATGTTATTTAAAAGATATATATATATATATATATATATAAAGATTTAAGGTAATATATTAATTGAGGCATATTAATTTAATTTTAAATTTATCAATTAATATATTGTCTTGACTCTTTATACATATACATACATATATATATGTGTGTGTGTGTGTGTGTGTATTCTCCGTGGCCACTGGCCCTTGACCGCCAACGTTCCAAAGTACGACTGGATTTACCGACCATCCGATTGAAAAGTCCCAACAGTCGGATTGTCAACACGGAGTAACGGAACAATTTCAAAAGAGACACTAGGACCAAATCAACCTGCCTCCCAACCGACACCACCTCCGATAATACCTATGGCCTGCTACTTGGTACCCTTTTTCCTTATAATTACCTGTGTCCTAGTTCCGACCACATTCCTTAAGTGTGTTTCAATTCCTTTAGTTTAATAATAACAATAACTAATATAAGCGCACACCCACCCAAGTTTATTTATAAATTATAGTATTATTATATTTTAAATAATAGAAATAATAAAAATTTAAAATATAAAGAATATTTAAAATTAGAAAAAAGAAAGATAGAAAATTTTGAAAAGAGAAAGAAGTTGAGATAAAAGTAAATAAAAATAATAAGTTAAATAAAAAGAGAAAAAGAAAAAAGCGAAGGGCAGAAAAATTAAAAAATAATTAAGAATAATTGTATAATTTTACAATGTGCAAGTGAAATGTCCTACCTCTATAATAATATATTATGTATGATGATGATGATCATGCTGAATATACATTTTAATTTTGCAAGTCAAAGAATGTATGTATTCAATGTAATTTATATAATTAGTTAGTTAATATTATAAGAGTTTTTTTATGAAAATTAATTCCTTAAAAGAATATGTTATTGATAGCAAAACAATTTTCAAAGAAAAACTCTCATCATATATAATTAACTTACTAATGAAGTAAAATATATCATTCCATAAATTCTAACACGAAACAAGGCAAGATGCTTAGAAGCTATACTGAAAAAACTAAATTCTAATAAGGTTAAATTTGAGGATTTTCTACCCATCTATAATATTACAAGATTCACTTTGGATTAGGATTTTTAGAATTAACTAATACAAGTTAGGTCAAGCGCAAGGAGGTGAAATTTGTCAGAGTACTCAAAAAATGTTGGCTACAATGTTGGAACTTCCATCAATTCATCAAATGAAAAATAGAACAAGTCCAACCAATTTGTCATCATTATTCTAAATTTGAATTCCTATGTCTAAATGCTTTTTGCTAATCAGGCATCTCATGCATGGAAGAATTGTTAGACAAAATGTTGTAACCGAAGACAAGAATTAGAGCGAGGTTAAGAGAATTTAGGTTAGAAAATTAGACATTAGATGCCTTGCGAGCTATGCGTCCCTGTTGGCTTATTCAAATAAATCTTGTACTTCAATAATAGGTGTTCTAAACATATGACTTGGCATAGAGACAACCTCCTAAACTACAAAACCTACCTTGGTAGATAAGTAACATTTGGTAATACTAAATGAGACCATGTGATAGGGAGAGGAGTTATAAATGTTGAAGGAATGACCAAATTAATAGTTCATGATGTTGGATTAAAGGCTAACTTATTTAGCATTAGCTAATTTTACAACCAAAATTTGTTTGTGAAATTTGAAAAGGATCAATGCTATGTATACAAGAGGAAGAGAGATGTGTTCTATCTGGGAATCAATTTACTAATGATTTTTATCTTCTCAATGATGATTCAACATGTCTAAAAACATGATTCGATGCAAGCAAGATGTGCCACAGAAAAAGTGGATATATTAATTATCATGATCTAATTAAATTCTTAAATAATGGAGCAGTAAGAGGAATGCCTCCTTCGACCAAGAAGACAATTAGTATGTGTGAGCCTTACTAATTGGAAAAACATTTAAGAAAGTCCCACAAGATATTGCAATATCTAAGCATGCATTGAAGCCACTGCACATGAATTTCTTGAGTCCTACATTCATTACTAGTGCTAGAGAAGGCCATGCTTAAGAGAAAGTGGATAAAACATTGTTTGTCCAATATGGTAGTGAGTACATGATTGTGACTCAATTGTGTAAGGACAACATAGTGTTTAGATCCATATCTAATGCAAGAATTATAGTCCTTAATGCATAGAATGAGCTCAAAGAGAAGCATTTGGCATAGAGTGAAAATATTGGAGATGAGAGCCTTAATGATCTCAAGAGCACATTAGAATATTAATCAAGTGTTGACAAATCAATCTATAGACCCTTGTATTAACATGGGAGAATTGAGTGAGGAGCCAAGAGTGGTCACACTGAGTGGAAGAGTGATTGCAACTTGAAGTGTAGCAGTTGTGGCCATTCAAATGGGCATAATCAATCACACCATGAAGACCAATTGATTGAACAACGTGAACAATTTTATTTTATTAGTTTAGTCAAATAATTATGAGCTTAATTACTTGTTTTATAAGCCAACTTGACTACATATATTCTAGGGTTTTACTATATATATGCTTTTTCTTCAATTAGAGACGGCAAGTTGGATATTTTTGATACCTGAATACAAGTTCCTTTTCCTAGAATTTTGAGCAATTGTCCTCAAATTCTTGAGAAACTAAATCAAGCAACTAAGTTAATTATGTCGTATTGACTAATCTTCCACGTGTTGGTTGTGGTTAACTTTTTTTGGGTTTGATTGGATTGATTTTGTTCAATTCTATTTGTCTTTTTGTATCATGCATTGTTGTTTTTGCACCTCTTTTGATGTCAAAAAGGATAATGTTCACACAAATCTCAATTTTAAATTTTGCACTATGTTCTTGTTAAGGCCACATAAAAGATCACAATTTCTTTCAAATCAGTCATGCATTAGCTTTCTAAATTAGGTTGATCACACACCCACAATCATAAAAATAGTGCGTCAAGGGTGCATCAAGATATTGTGACTTTTCTAGGATCAATCTCAAGTTTTTCTAGCATGGATTTCTTCTCCCTTTCATAAACATTTGCACTCTAACCCTATTATACATTTCTTTTGCACTAGAAACTGATAATTTTTAGTACACTTGAAGCTTTATTTGAATTCTTTGAAGGCAACCAGAAGATTTGAGTGGTGGAAAAAAATAAGAGTGAAAGATACACGAGCATTTGGAAAGATTGATCAAGACCACAAATAAGGAGTGAATGGCATCTAATATTGATTTCCTCTAATTGTCTAGTGAGATAAAGAGGTACCTATGGTCTCAGATGGAGGCGATGCATCAATGATTTTATGAGGTAGAGGCATCACTAGTTCTCAAAGATGGAACACTATATGGGTTAGATGATGATGAATTTACAACAACTGTCACGGACTATGTGTATGAGGTTAAGTTGAGATGACCACCAAGGCAATATGACGGTAAGGACAATGCCATGAGGGAGATCAAACAAAAAGACTTCCTTCTTTGCAAGGTAAGTTTTTGTCCAAAAGCATACTCAGAGTGGGAGTATAAAATGGAGTTATCTTGATTGTTGGCCTACACAAAAGCATAACAGGTGAAGTTAGTAGGGGTGGAGTTTACAAATTATACAACTATATGGTGCAACCAACTATTTCAACTAGGAGAAGGATCGGTAAGTGACTTATTACCATATGGGACAACTTTGAAGTTATAATAAGACATTGTTTTGTGCCCTATCATTATCATTATCATCAAGACCTATTTTAGAGAGTCCAATTACACAGGGGAATGGAAGTGTGGGTGACTATTATAAGGATATGGAGATGGAGATGGAGATAATGAGGGTAGATACAGCAAAAGATAGAGAGGAAATAATGGCTAGATTTCTTAGTGGGCTCAATTAGAATACCACAGACATTGTGGAATTATAGCATTATGTGGAGCTTGAAGATATGGTAAAAAGGTGACAAAAGTGGAGAGCCACCATAAGAGGAGGGTAAAGAGCTATACAATCATCAAATAAATGTGTCTGTAGGAGTTTTCATATTAAAGAGGAGAGAGTTGAGCAGATAAGACCATTGAGGGCCAAGACACCAAAGGTTGGTACTTCTAATCTTTATACTAGAATTAGACCTCGAGACGTGATGTGTTTTAGATGCCAAGGACGTGGCACATCTCTTCTTAAGTATCTTTAGAAGCATCCTCAAGTTACGACAAACAATGGAGAGAATGTGATCGATGACCTAAGTGAAGCAGCGTTTGAGGAAAATGTTTGTAAGGATGGTAGACAACTTAATTTGGTGTCACTTCAAGCATTATGTGCATGTGTGACAGAAGGAGGTAGACAAAGAACAAAGAGAAAAATATTCAAGCTAGGTGTGGAGTGGAGGATAAGATATTTAATTTGATCATAAATGGAGGGAGTTGTGTAAATTTAGCTAGTATACTTTTGGTGGATTAGCTAGCCTTTTCAATTGTTGACCGTCTAAAACCATATAGATTACAATAATTAAATGTTGGAGAAGAGGTTAAGGTAACAAAGAGAGTGATGATTTCTTTTTGCCTAGGTAGTTATGAGGATATTGTGTTGTATGATGTAGTTTCTATGTATACTAGCCATATTTTTTTGGGTAGGCCATGGAAGTTTAACAGGACAGTGAGATATGATAGGTCTTCCTAGAAGTATTGGTTTCTATTCAAAAGTGTAAGATCATTTTGTCATCACTTCCACCAAAATCAGTGAAAGAACATAGGGGTTACATGTAAAGGTAGTGGGAAATATTCGTGTGTAGTGGTAAAAACTTCTTTCCTAATGTGCAAGAAGTTTCCTATGGAGTTAACCCAATGCACATATCCTTTCCCATTCTTTGTTACTTTATATTTGTAGGTAAATGATGGAATTTGAGATAAAATCAAGTAATGTGATTTCATTTATAGGCTACAAATGAAGTATATGTAAGAATTGAGGATAATTCATTTTTCAGAAGGGGGAAAAACTGAGCATTGGAGCTCTAACTCTTGGAATGAGCTCAAGATGTAGCATTCAGCATGCATGCGGTGAAAACATAATGAGTTCATGGCCTAAATGATCTCTAGAGCGCATTAGAATATCAATTGAGAACTAACAAATCAATCTAGAGGTCTTCAAATTTATGTGGTAGAAAGTTGGGTGAGGAGCCATAAGCAATCACATGTAGTGGTGATTGATCACAACTTGTAGCCAAGGCCGAGATTGATTGAATTAAAGGGGAGAGTAATTACAAATTGAAGTGCACCAATTGAGGTTGTTTGAATGGGCACAATTGATCACACCAAATTGTTTTATTTTATTAGTCTAGGCAAAAATTTTGGGCCTAATTACTTATTTTCTTGGCCCAACTTTACTACACATTTTCTAAGATTTTAGTAATTATTTATACAGTGTTTTTATTCATTCAAAGATAAGAAGTTGAACATTTTTTTATACTTGAATGAAAGTTCTTTCCCAAGAATTTTAAGTGATTGTCCTCGAATTCTAGTGAAATTGAATTGAGCAATTTAGGGAGTCTCAAGTTACTCATGTCATATTAATCAATTCATGGTATGTTGGTTGTTGTCAACTTTTCCTAGGTTAGACTAGATTTGTCATGTTGGGTTTTGGTTAAGAACTAAGGTTCACACAAGAAGAATTTAGTTGGGTTTGGGATTTGCCAACTTATCCTTGTTTTTCAATTTCTTAGGTTGTCTTTCATATGTCTTTGATGGTGGATTTCATTGGGTTTGAGTGCAAATTTTTAATTTTAAAACATGAAACAATCATAGAATACCCAATGGAATAATAAAACCAAACTCAAACTACTTTCAACATATAACATGCAAGAACTGAATATATCCAAAAATATGTAAAGTTTACTTTTTGAAATCATATTCCAGTTGAGGTGTACACGACACCTATGAGCCATAACCCTCAAGCTGCAGCATCTAGTTTGCCTATATAGAATGAATGTGAATAAGCACTTTTAAAATCCTCCAAAATCTCATTCAGAAGGACTTGACATAAATTTCTTTGGACATGAAAGCTTTAGACCAAGAAAGAAAAATTAAGAAAGAGGCTAGGGAACATGGAGGCTTTAGACCAAGAAAGAAAATTAAAAAAAAAAAGGCTAAAGATACTTTCTTAGAGAAACTTTCTTTTTGGCTTAGGTAGAGCACAGGATTTTTGGATGACTTTCTAAAGTAAAAGATTTGGAAATCTGCTTGCTCTATTTATTTCCAAAATGCAACATCATACTCAAGATAGGATTTTTGTTTCCATATAAAGAATCTAGAACACACATAGTATAGGCTCTATGGACTTCTTCATGGACCTTTAATTGTTTTAAGCCCAATCTTTATTTAGTTAATAATCTCATTATTAACAAATATAATGGAAAATCCATTTGATCCAATCTAACTGCAACTAAATTAATTTTACAGTGAGACTTCTCAAGTCTCGTTCATACCCTAACAAAACTACCAACTTGTCCTCATTCCAATATGTGACTCTTTAACTTTATATTTAATTGGCAACAAGTACAATTCAAAAGAAATGGATAATGTCTATTCTATGGCCTATCATAGCTCAATTAAAACAAGTTAAATGGATCACACGAATCCTTCCGATTTTATAAACCATATGTATAGGCCTTTTATCTTGTTATATCCTGATCGAGCCAGAATTATAGATTTAGTCAAATTCTCTAGCTGTATCATATGACCAAATCAATATTACCTTATGAGACAATGTGCTATTGGAATGTCCTTTTGATGATGCGCAATGTTGATCAAAGATTTCCATTTTATGGAACATTCATCGCATAGAACAAACTCCCTACTCACTTATAAGGAGATGAAACCTTTATTGAACACGTGCATGCCTCCATACATATCCAAGAAATGACACATTGAGTTTATAACCCTATATTATATCAAGATAGATATTAATTTGAAATACCTTAGTAACACACTGACCATTATACATACAAGACAACAATGTTGTCTTAGACCTAAAGCTCGCGTGAACTTAACATGACCATAACAAGTGAACTCTATGTGTTTACTTTATTCTTTAAGTTATGTTCAAATATTCATTTTCTAATGATGTATTCATACATACGTGTTCTCAATATCTTAAACTAAATAGGATAACACTCATCATACAATAGATACTATACAAGTCATACTAACTAACCAATGCAATTTGAAATGTTGGTGACTTGAAATATATTTTAATGATTGTGCACTAAAAAGTTTTTTATCAATATTTACAACTCCTTATGTATAAGACGTCTTTACACAACCATATGGGCACATAACTTTGTGCCATATAAGATTTAAATACATGAAAAACTATAAGAATATCGATATAATCAAATATCAATATTTTATTAATTAGTCAAAAGTTTCCATTTACAAGTAATATTCCTCATAATCAATTGGAATTAGAGGGAATATCACTAACATTTGGATCGCATCAATCTCCTAGAAATGATCGAAAATAGAACAGTAAATATGGATCATGTTGTAAGAGAGACAACTTAAAGGCATTTTCTAAAGCAACAAATTTCTAGAGATATGAACTTTTGAGATGAGAACTATGCTCATGTGAAATGAGAATTGCGAGACAAAAAAAAAAAAAAAATGAAAGAGGAAGTAGGCTTAAACATTAGAAAATATCTAAAGAGTCAATTTTTTTTTTTTTTTTGTGGAGTCTTTGAAGAACTAAGACTTTCTTTCCTTATTCCCAACAAGTTTCCATGAACGCTTGATTTCTTTTATCTACTTTATAAATATTGTCACTAACATAGCCTTGATAACTTAACTTTATAGCCACAAAAAGTTCTTTAACACTATGCAGACTGTTGCAACCATCTCTTTGACAAGACCTATGTTTCTTATTCCAAAATAGGTTAACAAATTCCCTTAACACCTCAAGTTGGTGAATCTTCAATGACAAAACCACCGCCTGTGAGTTATTCAACAATAGATTCCTAAATATGGGCAATTGTTCTTTATACTAGAGCTGGTTGTGCACAACTTCTTGTAACCATTTTCCTCATCATTTCTAGAAAAGAGCCTAGGGAAGAATGCCACATCAAAATTATGATTGATGAACTTGTTTTCCATTGCAAAGAAAATCATGGCAACAAGTTTTAGTGGAAACTATTTTCCAAAAAACTCTCACTAAAGTTTATGGCATCCATACCACTTGTTTGGCCTTTCGTTACAATCAAAGAAGATAAACTAATTATGGAAAAAGATCAAGAAGTTGAAGTTCTTATTGCTAAGTTAAGGCAATCCAAGCCTGAGCTACTCCTCAACCAACTTCGACTGAAATTGCCCCATCAAGAAAAGCAAGAAGGGAAGTTTCCCCCATACACACACGAACATAGACCACAATCCATATTGAGAAGGCTTATAATACAACATTTTTCTCTAAGAAAGCCAAGAAGTTTCCTAATAGATTATGATTAATGCTAACAATTTGATAAAATTTGATTTTTGAAAATTTTGAGAAATTTGGGATTGTTCTAGTTTATGACTTGATTCAAAGAGTTCCATCCCTCATTTGTTCAAGAACTTTACTTAAATGTTCTAAAAGTTGCCAGAGATAAAGAATGATCATGGTCTCAGAAGGTTTATGTGAAGGGGAATTAGTGAAAACTTCACCAAATCCTCTCAACAAAGTATCAAGGAGACCTAGATCTCAGTTACAATTGACCAAGAGGTTTTGTGGTGGATTTTGATGAAATTGATAGGAAATTATATGAAAATAAGTTGGGCGAATGGCCAACTACTACTACACTCCAATCATCCCTGCTATCAGTAAAGTTCTTCCAAATCTATAAGCCTACAACTACCAACTAATTGCCACTGCCAACTCTATCTAAGTGATAGAAGATATGGCCATCCACTTGTATTGCATCAACACTAAAGCAAAGGTAAATCTTGGTCATCCAATCTTCACTACCCTTCCAAGTCATGCTAAATTTCAAATTCAAACATTGAATTTGCCATATCATGGCTTAATTTCAAGGTTTCTTGTTCACAAAAGGGTTTTTATTGGAGAATTAGAGTTAACAAGAAAAGTTGTAATTATGAGGTGGAGAGATAAAGTTCTAAAATTGGGCAAGATGAATGACCTGCTGCATATTCTAACACTTGACGGAACAAGGCATCCATGCCTACCACTACTAAGCAAAAAGTACAAGCTATTGCTACTCATCTTTTGTCTTTAGGCAAGGCACTGGATGCTCAAATTGGTCTAATGCAATGTAAAAGATGTGTAGTGGATTTGAAGGTTGCAATACAGAAAACAATTACAAATGCTTTTTCCCTTGAAGTTGATGCTAAAACTGCTATCGATGCTTCAACTGAAGTTAGAGCCTCCTCTATTGATCTCTATCAGGGTTTCTCCTTACTAATTTGATGACTTTGGTATTTTTTGGAATAAAGGGATAGAAAATAATGAAGTGCGAGGATTTAAGAGAGAGAATTAGTGAAAGGGGAGCCTTTTGATGTTAAGATTAAATTTTTTGCTTTGTATCTTAGTTTTTTGGAGATTGTTGGGTAGTTACATTTTTTTTTAGATCGTATTGTGGTCCACTAATAGGTCTTTATGTTTTCTCTTACTTACATGTTTTGATCTCTAATATATTATGGATGGATGGAACTAATGACTAACTCTGTTAATGCTTTGATACCTTGAATGCTCTGGCATTTTTCTAGATTGAATCAAATATTACAATGTCTAATTATAGTAGTTGTTTATAAGTAGTTTGTTTGAATGTTGCGTTTTTTTTTTTAAATTGTAAATGGAACATTTTGAATGAAATTTTAGAAGTTGTGCCACGCAATACTAAAAGGGTAGAAAGTTAGTTTTAGCATGTAATTAGTTGACAACGATGGGGCTCAAAGTTAGTTTAGGGAAGTTTCATAAAATCTTAAGTTACATTTTTTTGGGATTCGTGTGTGTGTGTGTGTATGTAC
Source organism: Avicennia marina (assembly GCA_019155195.1). Classification (NCBI taxonomy): domain Eukaryota; kingdom Viridiplantae; phylum Streptophyta; class Magnoliopsida; order Lamiales; family Acanthaceae; genus Avicennia; species Avicennia marina. The sequence goes on along the minus strand of CM032758.1, from coordinate 10,573,208 downwards.
ATATATAAAAGATGAATTCTTTATTTTCTTGGCAAGAGGATCAAAAGAAGAAAAAGATTAGCATAATATTTGTTGGAGATATCTTGTCAAAAAAGAAAGAGATTCAATTGATCTAAAGAAAAAAAAAAAGAATCCATTTATTTATGAAATCTTGCTAATTGCAACATAACTAGAACAACCAATATGTTGAATGAAAATTTATTTCTTCATTTTGGCAAGATATGTGGCCAACAATCTTGAAGAAATAATCTTTATATTAGGAAAACAAGTATAGATATAGGGTGAGCCTTTACAAAGAGAGATAGGACGAGTCTACAATTACCATGCTATCACTAGTTTATTATGTGTTGAGGTTTTGTCAATCCTTGGAGGAAATGAATGCATGATGACAAAAGGTTAAGGATGAAGAAGAGTTCAGTTATTGCACAATACAAAAAGAAGCTTGTGATTGTTGTGCTAACTACTTGTAGCCAAATAAAGTTTGTTGTAGGTAGTTTTGTGAACAAGGATTGTTGAATAAGCGTAAGTGTAAACACCTTTTATGATAGTGAAATTACTTTGAGTGGGAGAGGCCTTATTGAAACTAAAGAGTTTGCTTTAAATTACATGAACATTTTGTTTATCTTGTCTCTTTTATTTTAGAACATGTGCACTGTGTTGCAACATTATAGTTCATTATTGTGACTTGTGTTGCAGCATTCAACCCAACTTTCAAATCGCACTTCCAATGCCGCCAGAAACATAAGACTAGCTAATTGTCGGCATTGTATTACAAAATATGATTTGTTCTTGCACAAATTATAAGAGCATTTTGCAGAATTAAATGGCTTCCATTTGATAATTCAGAACTTCATATCCTTGAAATGTGGTTTTTAAAGTAGATAAGAATTCGTTAGATCAAACTGTCGTGCTCACAAAGTTGAAATGAAAAATTTTAATAAAATTATGAGTATATATATGTTACACATGCCATGAAATAACATAGTTTGTAACACTCACAATAAATATGTTGTTGCATTCAAAAGACTATGAATGTAACAAGAATTGATAGGACACCACATTAACATATTAAAATTGTGGTGCCTCTTGAGTGTTTCACCCCAGTCGAGAGTGAAATTTTAAGGGATTAAAAAATTAATTTTGTGGTGAATAAAAGATTAAAGTTAAAAAATTCATCTTATGCATGTCACAAAAGGACAAAGTTAAGCCAATGTATTTACAATAAATTAGTTGTTTTGGAAAGATGCCGTGGACATAAAAGTTCATAGTATCTATCTCAGACCATGTCTAGCTATGCTTGGCTATTTAAGTGTTGTTTAGGTAGGGGATTTTTGACAATGTTATTTTTGAGTATATAATTTTATGATTTGTATATTTAGTATCATGTTTTTATTATGTTGTTTTTTACTAGAATAATGCTTTGCATAGTTGCACTTCTTTGTTTATTAGAGAACAAATTATAGTGTCAATGTCAAATAGTAATTTGATTTGTTTGAATTTGAATATTTACTCTTATTTTTGAGTGTTCAACTGTGTTAACCAATTAATTGAATATAAAGTTTTTTTATTGATCAAGAATCAATGTGATCGAGTGAAAATCTAATTGATTACATAAAAAAACTTGATTTGATTGATCACTATATTGATAAAACTACAAAGAATCGACTTGATCGAAAACACATGTCTGTCTTCATTGTAGGTAATTTATTTTGAAATTTTCATATTTGGCCCTTATTTTTTGTGATTAAGATGTTGTTTAGTAGGAGGTTCTGGAATTGGGAATTAGATTCAATTTCATAATTGTTATTTAAATTACTACTATTGAAATTGAAAATCAGAAATCAAATTTAAAAATTTAGGATTTAGGATTCAACAAATTCCTAATTATTGTATGGCTGATCTAATAAATTTGGAACACACACACGTACACTGTATATATATATAATTAAAAATGATACCTAATTATTGCTTAATCAAATGTAAAATTATAAAATTAGCCATATTTTCTAAAACAAAAAGATAGGTTTTCTCTTAATGTATTTTGTTATTTTTTTCTTTCATCTTTTTCTCTACCTTCCATTTAGCTTATTAAACTAGCCTTATTTCTAAACTTTTTTTTCTTTTATTTCTCCACTATCGTTCTACATATTTCATTCTTTTTTAAAAAAATTGTCTCTATCATTAATTTGACTTCTTTTTATCTCTCTTCTCAAATTTTAAACTCTTGCATTCAAATTATCTATACTGTTAAACTATACCTGAGGGCTTTAAGCTTACCAATTTGTTTTCTCCTTTCTATTTTAATGTATATCATTTATTATAGTTTGATATTTTCTCTTTCTTTAAAATCCTTTTCATATTTCAGTTACTGTTTTCTAAAACTATTCATTTGAATAGTTTTGTTTTTATTATTTGAAATATAATAATTTAATAGCATATTAAAATTAATGAAAATATTAAAGTTGTTAAATTATTTATGCATGCATTGCTTATTTTTTGATTGTTTATTTTAAACTTTATATAAGTCAAGTCTTAAATGAAGAATTTCTCATATCTCATTTCCATGTATTGAATCAAACAAATGTATTAACATAAATGACTTCATTTCAAACTCAAAATGATTAATCTTAAATTCGAATATAATTAGTGTACCAACTAAACGTAAACTAAATTTTTGGACAGGACATTCAAATTCATGAAACTTGTGTTTGAAACTTTCAATATTGGAAAGCAATCATAGCTTATGTTTTTCTCAAATGTTGTTTTACTAAAGCGACTATCTGCATATGGGGCCGTTGGTGTTAATTGCTAGTATTCAAAAAACATAAATGAAACACGATTTGACAGTCAAGAATTTCAATTTTGTATTTGTTGTAATGAATATGAAATCATATGCTATTGGAATTAATTTGAATATTTTAGCTTCAACCCTTCTATCAAATACTAAACTTTCCAAAAACCCATTAAATGAGAGTTGAAAAAAATCTTTTAAAATAATAGTTGAGAAATATGAAGAGCACTTAGAGATAAATGAATCAAAATTGTTGCTATCATTGTTTGGTAAGAGAAAATATACGAAAAAAAAAAAGTTTCCACAAGAAGAATATATGAACAGATTTTGTAATTGCCGATAATTAGGAGTTCATGAATGTTGACAACTATATGTCGAACGACAACATGCATATAAGGTCAAAATTCGTTATTGCAATTCTTTTGTATTCGTATTGACACTAAAAATATATATCAATAATTGTCAAAGGTAATAAAATGTATGTAATTCTCCCAATGCAATATATTATTCTCATCACTTCACATGTATAATTAAAAGTAAAATAATAACATCAATATTATTAAAAGAAATATATTATTTTCCCCATTTCCACGTGCATAGAAGCCGCGCTAGGGTGAATCTTAATGATTGGGGACAAATATGGACAATAGTTGATGCAGGGATTATTCCAAACATATACTCTAAAATTTATTTTTCTAACTTTTCTATATATATAAATATACCAATATCCAAATTTTTATAATTAAAAAAATATATGAAAAGAAATTGTTACCTTTATACACTCACGTAACCCTATATATTTAAATAAAAATGTTACTAGTGTGATATAATTTAACGCTTATAGTAATTTTTGTCCTTTCAAAAGCACAAAAACAAACAAATGTAGGAAAATTTAACATGGACTAGCAGTTTATGTTCCATTGTCCTTGGCCTAGAAGGCTAGTGGATTCAAGACTCCTCTTGACAGGAGGACTCACAGAGTCAAGCTAGAAGTTGGGAAATTGATTCAAATTAACAAGAATATTTTGTATAATGATAATTAATTAGTGGTTACTTATAGAATTTATTAACAAAAATTAATTCTTCAATTATAAATTAATATCCAATTATAATATAATGATTTATTTTCATGTCGCGAGAGATCAAACTATTCAGCCTTTGTTTGTTTTCAATTTTGGTTTGTGTGTTGGTGTGCATGGATGATGTTGACGTTTATTGTTGGTTGAACATTGTAACCAATGACCAACAACCAGTTAAGCAGTGTAATAATTTAAAAACTTGGTACAATTAAGTTCCGCTTTTATCTCATTTAGGAGATTAGGATCAACTTAATCAAACAATAACTCAAGTAATAGAACACATAGAATTATTTCTGCAGTTCGGTATCAATTACACTTACGTTTGTGGGGCCTTGCCTAGCCAAAAATAAGTTTACTAGAATCAAAAGTTTGTGCAACTTATACAACTCAAACCGACCATTAAATCAACTTCACTTCCCCAGAAACTAGGGTTTACAACTAGATGATATTCTACACTTTCTACTCAGTAGAATAAGGACCTAACTCAAATGTTCACGCCCTTTGTCAAAATGAGCAATCACATTGAGGTGCATGACCTTAGAAATCACTTTCAGTGGCCTCTCACAACAATCTTGACTCAACTGGAAATACAAGAAAACTTCACTCAAGACCATATAGTTGGTTAACTATAACTCTTCCTAACTTAGACAAGTTCAACACAATTTCTCTCAAAGCTTGAAACGATTACTTCTCATATCCTCTGCATAAATAGATCATCCTTCAATAGCTTTCCATAAAGTTTGAAATCATTTTAATACTTCAATATCTCTTTGATTTGGTCAACTCAGCATCTGTTATAAATTATCTGTCAATTATTTTAATACTCCGAGTTGACTTTCCTTCTAGCATAAGATTCTTAATCTTTTAACTTTGGCAATTCAATCTTCAATCTTCCACTAATTCTTCAGACGTGTTCCTCAAGGATTTCTTAGCTGGAAATAGTTTGACTTTCCTTGGTTGAGTGGTCTGCATTTCCTCTTAGCAAATGATCAAAATATTTGCTTCAAACCTTCCAAAATCTTCAAGAATAAAAAATTGTTAAGCAAGTTTATCAAATTATAATCTTTGCAAATATTTTGTTGACATGGAGTCCACATGTGTGCCACATCAGTGTCAACGCACCAAAATGTTAACAATTTCTTCCTTCAGAATTTTATGGCACAACCCCTTCTCTTTGTCTTTAGTTTCCTCATCCAATTCAACTCCCAAGGCCTAAAGCAAAATGTTTGAAGCAAGCCCAAGTGAAGCTCAAGATCTTTCTCATTTAACAAAGGAAAATGATGCAGCTACATTCAAAACACAGCCCAAACAAAAAAAGCCTATTTAACCCAATCGATGTTGCAACATTGATGACACAAACATGACCTAAACATAAATGCTTATAGGAATTTATTGGACTTAGCCCTAACTTAAAGCAAACTGAGACACAACCAGAAACTCATTAACAAAAGACATAATGGTAGCAAAATAAACTAAAAACAAAACAACAAAAACTTCATAAAAAATGGACAACTTCCCCCTAATCCAATTTTCTTCCCATCTTCACTATATACTCCCCTAGAGTTCATACTCCTCCATTGTGACACATAATAATCAAGCGGCACAAGCATAAAGGAAGGCAAAAAGTGGGTCCCAAGAATGGGATAGCCCAATCTCGTCGACTAGTCATGTGGATGTTACAACATCTGTAACAGGGGTGTTGCCTTCATCACTAGAAGCATGGCCTAATTTGGGCTCTTGCTCATGGGGTTGGTCAAATTCTTCTAGCACGAAGTCTAGCACATTCTACAAATTTATTATTTTCATGCCCAATGCCACTCATTGTTCTTGCTGTTGAACAATGTGGGCCTTAATCCCTTAGACAAGGCCTTTAAGGTAATTCAGGGACCTTTCAAACTTATTGCTCAAGGAGTTTATAGATGGTGCTTTAGCTATTGCAATAGGGGAGAGATCATTAACCTTTCCACTTCACATGAACTTCAAGTTAAAGCTCACATCCTGAATTTTAGTGGTCAGTTTAATCCTGTCAATGGCCATTTTATTTAACAAGTAGCTTGGATATTAGAGCAGGGTGTGGTAGATTTGTAATGGTCACCTTTGATTTTGCATGGTTGAGGATTATGTTAAAAATGAGTCATCCTTTATCAACTTCACCCCCAATACCTAAGCAAGAGAGTATAATAGCCATGTCCTTTACCACATAAGTGGTGTTTGCTGTGAGCAGCTAATTGTGAATCCCAACGTTGAACATTAGGAAGATATTAGTCTTGAATCATTTGGCCATGCACTTACGCCATTTCTACTAAGTATCTTTGCCACTTTATTAAAGTCTGCCACAAACCCATCACCAAAAAGGGACTTAAAATCATTGTGAGGTCTCTCCATCCATTTATTAATTAGTTTGGGTGAGAATTTGAATATCTCATATATCAAGTACATCTTTTCAAACCCTGGGGAATCTAGTACCCTAGTATCCTTTCTCAAATTGGAATAGAATTCATGCACCAGTGTGGGATGGTAACCCCTAAACTTAGTGGCTTAGTGAACAAGTTTTTCAGAACATCAACAAATCCTATATCTTCATACTTGTAAATTTTGAGTTTTCTTTTAATAGTAAACTTATGAGCCATGTAGTATAGGGCTGAACTTTGAGTCTTTTGAGTTTAGAAGCACCAGTCATGTGCCTTCTTCACATCAATTCCTCCCTTAGTTAAGGATGATTGCTGATTGCTTTCACTTACGGTTTTACTCCTTTTAGGTGTTGTCATCTCAAGAGTCTACATGGAGGCTCTTTTCTTTAAGTGCTTAAGTCCTCTTAAAACTAATGACATAAGGGTATCATCATCACCCTCTTCAAAGGTTGTTGCACAAGTGTTACAACATCTACTCCTACTATTTTTTGGCCTTTTGTTGGAATAGTTTCCCCATCGCTAGCTTCTTTAGTCCCTACACTAAGATGTTGAGTCTCTATTTCAATAGTTGCTTGTTCATCTGAACCAACATCTTTTAGTTGGGTTGTCACTCCATCAAGTGCTGGGGCCATAACTTCCTCAGCTTCGCAAGCCTCCTTTTGAGTCATTGGTTTAACATTTGTCACATTCTACACCTTTGGCCACTCCTCTAATAGGATGAATCTCGTCTTTCTCCAACAAATTTAGTCTTTATAACTTCAGCAGCTTCTTCTCTAGACTCTTAGTGTGGGTTTTCGTGAAGTTTCTCCCCCTAAGTTATGCCTTCTTCATCTTCAAGTTTAGTGTTAGAATCATTTGGGTCTTTGTTCGAATCAGGGACATGATCACTCGAGGAGTCATCATCGAACTAGGTTTCGACACCTCCTTGTCCTTGTTCAGCATGTGAGTTTTCAAGTGGGTCTTCTTACTTGTCTAAAGATTGCTCTTCTAGATAGGTAACATCCAAGGGTTTTGCATCCAAAGCAACATCTAGCGAAACCAATGACAATGATGGCCTTCCTTTAGTAGCAATACCCTGTTTATTTCCTTTTAGTGTTCTAGGTGTGTCAGTCACGAGATTCTCCTATGGTGCTTTTTTTCGAGTCTTTGGCACAATAGGGTTTTTTAGTTCAATGTCACTAGCTGGAGGTTTTCCATAGTGCTTTCCAATGGTGTGTGATCTTGAGATAGTTTAAGTTCAGAGTTTTTTACGGTATTTGTTTGAGATGCAGAAGGTGAGTTCTCCATTCTATTCAGACACTTAACAAACTAATTGTGGATATGGGTAATGGAAGTTTAGTATAGTAGGGGTTATCACTATGGTATGTAATGAATGGGATAGATATATTTAAAGAGCTATAAAAAGGATTCCAAAAGATTTAGAATATTATTAAGAAGGAAGGTCTGCACTAGCATACCATAAAGGAGTCCTAACTTTTTAAGCAACTAAATCAAGTGTGATACTATGTATTCCCTCCAATATTTGTTCGTTTTTCTCTTTCATTCCTTGGGTGGACAACATTTGGGGCTAAAGATCATCATGCTAGGCAAAGGCCTAGCTATTTCCTTAAGGCTTTTAACCTATTTGCGTCTAGTAGCTTGGTGAAGTCATAGTTTTTTTCTCAACCAACTCCCTAATGAAGTGATACCTAATATTAATGTGCTTCATTCTATAATGTTGGACTAGATTTTTGCTATTTTTATTTGCACTCTAATTATAATAAAGTACTGACAGTTTATCCCACTTCAGTTTGTAATTGGCCAGCATTTGTTTCATCCAGAGCTGTTGTGCATAACAATTTCCTATGGCTATGTATTCGGTTTCAGTTGTAGACAAAGAGATGGAATTTTATTTCTTGTCATACCAAGAGATCAGATTTGTACCTACATAAAAGTAGTTGCTAGTGATGCTTTTTCTATCATCGGCACTTCTAGCCCAGTCAGTATCATTATACCTTACGGGGTTCAAGTTTGAGTGCTTGGAATACCAAAGTCTAAGGTCAAGGGTTCCACCAATGTACCGAATGATTCTTTTGACTGTACTTAGGTGGCTTTGTTTAGGGGATTCTTGGCATTTAGCTCACATTTCAACACGAAGCTTATGTCGGGCCTACTAGTTGTCAAATAAAGAAGGCTTCTGATCATACTTCTATACAAGATCAGATCAACTAACTTCCCATCTTAATCCTTGGCCAACTTCGTAGCTGTCGACATGGGTGTTGTGACATGGTGAGAACACTCAAAGCTAAACTTCTTAACCAAGCTATTAGCATAGTTGCTTTGGTAGATAAAAGTCCCTTCTACCCCTTGCTTAACCTATAGTCCCAAAAAGAAGTTCTCCAACCAAGCTCATCTCAAACTCCATTTACATAAAGAAGTTCTCCTACCAAGCTCATCTCAAACTCCATTTGCATCACATCCGCAAACTCTTTTACAAGTCATTCTGAGGTTCCACCAAATACTGCATCATTAATATATATTTAAGAGATCAAAATGTCCTTGTTGCAACATCAGACCAAAATTGTCTTATCTTCTCCTCCTTTCTCATAGCCCTGTATAAGAAGATACTTGATTAGCCTTTTATACTAGGCCCCCCTTGCGGCTTATTTTAGTCTGTATTGTGCTTTTCTCAGTTTGTAAACATGATTTGGGAATTTTGGGTCCTCAAATCCTTTTAGTTGTTTGTCAAACACTTCTTCTTTAAGGATTTCATTTAGGAAAACACTCTTAACATCCATTTGGTATGGCTTAAAACTCAAGTTACAAGCAACCACCATAAGCAACCTTATTTCTTCTAATTTTGCTACTGGTGCAAAAGTTTTATTGAAGTCCACACCTTCCACTAATGTATATCCCTGTTCAACTATTCATGCCTTATTTGTTGTGGTTCTATCTTTTTTTTCAGTCTTTTTTTGAAATCCCACTTTGTTCCATTGACATTTTTTTTTCTTTGGCTTGGGCATCAAGTACCATACATCATTCCATTTGAATTGTGCTAGTTCCTCTGGCATGGCATTTATCTAATACTTGTCTTAAAGCGCTTTCTTCATACTTTTAGGTTCTATTGAGGATATGAAGCAAGAAAATCCAACGAATTCCCTATAATTGATGCGTTTAATCCCACAAGTTCTCATTTGTTCATTTAGATCGCCAATGACCACATCTTAGGGGTGATTTTTCTTTATCCTGGATGATGGTTCTGCTTCTATTTGTTTTAGCTCTTGACCGGCATCTTCTTGTTCCTTATTTGTTGCTACAACCATCTCCATTGTTGACTTAGTGTTTCTGCTAGACATTCTCTAACTAGCATCAATCTTGGTGTTACTATTTTGATCGACTTTTAGATCTTCTCCAACATCTTTCTATACCTCAAACTTAACTTCATCACATTATTACCAACTTTGATTCTGAATATTTTTTCCCAAGATAGCATGCTTGGTTTGCAAAGTCTCTTAGTCGTTCATTGAAAACAACAATTGTCTCATCATCTACCATGCATAGGTTCTCAAATTGGTATGCCAATATTTATACTGTGCTTTTCCCTTGTGGATATTCCACAAGATATCTCATGATTTCTTCTTATATTCACATATAGAAATCAATTTGAATTGTTTTTCATCCACTCTTATAAAAATTGCATTTATAACCTTAGAGTTTCCAAGAGCTACTCATTTTTCCTCCAAGGTCCATTTGTTCGAATCCTTGGGTAGTAGTTTACCATCTTCACATTCTACCATGGGTGATTGCCATCCTTTAACTATGACAAGTCGTGCCTTCTCATCAAGTGACTTCATGAAGGCACGCATATGGGCCTTCTAGTAAGGGTAATTCAAGCCATCAAGTAGTGGTGGATGTGTCAGAAATGTGCCTTTTCTCATATTCATCATCCACTACACCATCCAGGACCTTACCTGCTTGATTTACCTCGTCAAAAATGGTAACATGGCTTTAATGCCACTTGTTGGTAGGCATGGATGATTTCAGCATCTGCTGTTAGTTAAATGTTGTAACCAATGACCAAAAACTAATTAAGTAGCAGAATAATTTAACAACTTAGTGAAATTGAGTTCTATTTTTACCTTACTTAGGAGATAAAGATCACCTTAATCAAGTAATAGTACACACAGAATTGTTCACGCAATTCGGTGTTAGTTACACATACGTTTATAAGATTTTTCCCAATCAAAGATGGGTCCACTAGAATTGAGGGTTTGTGCAACTTACGCAATCTGAGTTCACAATTAGGTGGTATTCTATATTTTTTACTTGGTAGAATAAAGACTTAAACTCAAAGGTTCTCACCCTCCTGTTAAAGTGAGCAATCACACTGAGGTACACGACCTTAGAACTTACTTTTAGAAGCCTCTCACAATAATCTCGACTCCATCAGTAATACAAGAAAACTTCACTCAAGACCATCAAGTCGGTTGACTAAAACTCTTCCCAACTTAGACAAGAGTAACATAATTTCTCTCAAGGATTGGAATGATCACTTCTTGAATCATCTATATAAGTAGATCATCTTTAATAGTTTTTTATAAAGTTTGAGATCATTTTAATACTCCAAAATCTTCTTGATTTGGTAGACTCAGTATATGTCATAAACTATCTATCATTTGCTGCAACACTTTGAGTTAATTTTCCTTCTAGCATGATATTCTTAATCTTCTAACTTTTCCAACTCGATCTCCAATCCTCCATTGATTCTTTAGATGTGTTTTTCATGAATTTTTTAGCTGAAAATAGTTTGACTTTCCTTGATTGAGTAGTCTGCATTCCCTCTCAGCAAATGATCAAAATATTTGCTTCATACATTCTAAAATCTTCACAATTATAAAATTATTAAGCAAGTTTGTCAAATTATGATTTTTTTCAAGTATTTTATTGACATACAGTATATGTGTGTCACATAAATATCAATACACCATGATACCAACATGGTGTTATATGAGTTTTTTAAAAAAAAAAAATTGTGTAAAAAAAGGGAAAATAGAAATAAAATTTTAAAATATAATAATTAAAGTGTATATTTTATTTTAACATATAAAAGTCTGACTGTACATATAATTTGAGCATCCGAGGGCCAATGTGTGATTGAGGATCCCACTCGCATTCAATTTGACTGTAGTTATGTCATACACCGTGATCATCAAAATGAAGGTCTATACAACTTAAAAAATTAACACTTGATCCAGATGCTTGAGGTAGACAATCCAAAGCTAGGCCAGTGTTGAGCGATAAGGTTCACTATGTTCTAAATCCCTCTCTCGTTCTTAATTAATATTCAGTTTTTTTTCCATTTTTTTCTTACATCTAACTTTCTCTTTTTGTATTTTTTAAAAATTAACATAATTTAATAATAAGTAATTTTTAATTCAAATTATAATAATATAATAATTTTATGATTTATTATTATAACATTATTTATTTTTTTGTAATTACGCACGCACATAAAATGGACAACATTTACTCGTATTAAGCGGAAATTGCCCAGAGTAACCATCTTTTAAATGTCAAATATTTAGCTGATTAAAATACTCCCACTCTTCTTTATATTTGTTTATTTATTTTTATTTGTTAATTAATTCATTTTATTTCTTTTTTATTTTTCTCCTCCACCTCTTCTTCTGTTTTTTTTAATTAAAATGACTTTAGTTTTAAATAGTTAGTGTTATTAATTACAGTAATACAATAATTCTATGTTCTATTATAATTATTAAGACCATATAATTTTTATATAATTATGGAAATTTCAAAACCTTTATTCGAGAAAATAGAGTCAACAGACAAACCATTCATAATCAAATAACATAAATTGTATATCTAGAGGTTTGAGAATTCAATAGTATCAAAATGATAAAAGAAAAGGTGGAATATGAGAATTATTTATGATGATCCATCGTTATCTTATAACCTACACTTTGGATAGACTGATGATTTTACCCGTGACTTCTTTTTGAATTCTTAAGGAGTGAGAGGCTATTTGGCTAATTTTATTTTCAAGAACTCATAATATCATGTAATTTATAGGATATTTTTAGAGCATATAAACTAATACATTTTATTATAAAAATAAGTTAAAAAATATTTAGGTATAAATAATAAAATTACCTTATAAGATTTTATTAAGATTCATAATTATAGATTATTATAATTTTTTTGTGTGTAATAATAATAAAACTTAACTAAATATTATTAATATAATATGATTAAGAATATTTATGTAAATTTTTTATATAAAAAATAAAGTAGATTATGAGATGTTTTAAATAAATTGAAAAAAAATTGATTTATTTTAAAAAAATTTATAAATTTTAAATAACTTATTTTTAAATCTTATAAACTCTTTCGAAAAAGGATTTTTCAAGTGCCTTTTAAAAACTTATAAGATACTAAATATCTTATATTATATTTTTAAAAATTTTATAAATTCACCGACCACCTACAAATGAATAAGCCTCATACATGCACTTTATGATAATTGATCGTTTGACTTCATACAACAACATAATTGAAGCAAAAAGACACCCATTTTGAGGCCCCTATTTTTCCTTTTTGTATGAAAAAGTTGGGGTGGCTTCATTTTGGGTCTTCGTCCCGAGACACGACACGATTTCAAAATTATAGGATGCTTGTACAAATACCTATAGATGGTCCACCAATTGTCACATCAGTAACAAAATTTGAACGCAAGCCCTGTTATTCCTCTATATCAGTTGAGTCCATACTAGAGGTGAGATCGAGTCGAGTCTCTACTCGAGCTCGACTCGACAACGTAATGGTGAAGCTCGAGCTCGAGCTCGAGTACTTGAAGTTAATTAATCGAAAATATATCAATAAAATAACAAATGTCTAAAATGTCACAGGATGAAGACTTATTTACAAAACTGCCATCGAGTCGAGTTACTCGAAACTCGTCGAGTCGACACAGAGTCAACTCGAGCTCGACTCGAGCTCAACAATGCTCGAGCTCGAACCAAGTTTTGAGTCAAGCTGCTCGATGAGTTGAGTCGAGTAACTCGACTAACTCACAGCCCTAGTCCATACGCATTGATGCGAAACACGCCCACAAAAATAAATAAAGTTAAACAGAAAATCAAGGGCAATAATTATGTAGTTTTGGACTTTATAAGGTATCTTCTACCCTTCCTCAACTATTCATAACCATTACCTTGACACCCTTTTGCTGGGATTGTAAAAATAGAGCTACAACTCCCTTTAAAGTCCATATATCTATTCCTATAAATTCATAAAATAATCGAATATAGTGGAATTCAGTATTTTATCACGCCATATTGCTTATATGCTCATGCAAAGAAAATTGAACGCCCACTCAGTTTTAGAAAAATATAGGAAAATATATTTGGATAAAAATTAATTATTTGGTGTTAAAAAGTATGAAATCATAGATAGATTTGAAACTTTGGAGTTGAAGTGAAAATATTCTTTAGAGAAAAAAGTAATTTTCATAATAATATATTTCACAAAAAAATGTCAATACATTATTATTGTTTTTGTTGTTGTTGTTGTTGTTATAAATTAGAGCATGAAAAATTTGATACAGACACAAGTTGCTATACCATGTGTATGGGTTAAGTTAGATCAGAAGTTGTAATTTCAAGTTAAATTTAGCTTAATAAAATTCTAATCCCACAGAATAATTTTTGATCCAGTGTGTTGGATGTTGAACTAGTAAAAATAAATTCCTACTCTAAAATATAAATAATTTGAGTATAGTAGTGAGTAAAGTCATATCTTCAGGGACTGGAGAATTGTTTTCTGTGAATTGAGAATGATTTGAAGGGGGGAAATAAATTAATTTAAACTAAGCTATGCATATAAATTTGATGGAAATTAAATTAATAAATGATTAAAATCTAATCAATGCAAAAGTAAAAGTGAATAACTCAAATAAAAGAGATGCTTTTAGTCAAGTGAATAATCTCAACTATGGTTAAATGAACTGATCATTGATGCAAGGATAAATACATCTATTTGCAAATAAATTGGTTATGGTTGTTAACAGGCTCTAACAACCTACCTCTTCTTACTGTTTTGATAAGTATAGCAAGCTTTGTGACTACTTCTCTTATCAATAGACAATCCAACACAAGCTCTTAAGATTTAGTATATTGATATTATTAATTATTAGAAAAGACACCAATTCTAATAAATAAACTCAGAGACTTGGTTTTTTTAAGTTAGATTATATAGTCTTGAACATAATTTGAATGTTAATTATTCCTACCAAATATTAAAACTGCCAAATAATTACGGATTTGGCACGTAGTTGGTGATAAATTGTTCCTACAATTAAATAGTGGTTAATTATTTAATCATACAAGAATAATCTTCACAACAAAACACCTAGCATATATAAATACTTGTAAAAAGATGAAATAATAAAAACTAATTAGATCTCATAGTGTTGATAAACTAAAGTATCGACTATTCTTCAATTAGAAAAGAGAAATTAGTCACGCCACATATTGAATAGCAAAACACCCAAAGGAAAGAATATTCAAAGTCCAAAAATTCTCTAGAATATTTTTAAAGAAAGAGAAAAACAAAAATAGAGGTAGAAAAAATGGACTTTTTCTTTTTTCTTTAGAAATCTGTGCGGCTCCCCCCTTCCTTCAAACACGTCTCTCCCCTTCTTGTATTTTAGACAAAGAGATATCTTTCCAAACAAATTAGATCCTATCTACATCAGACCAAAAATAGGGTCAAGCCTAAAACATCTCCCATAGGCCCAATCTTAAATTTTCTACAGATCTGGCCCTCTAAGGCATGCTCACGCTCTCTGGATAGTAGTCTTCTGGCAATATTGATTTTTACCACTTTCTTTTCTTGTTTTTTCAATTTGATTCTTAAAACAATGAGAAACACTAATAGTAAGCAAAATTCAAGACTTAATAACAAATTTGGCAAAAATGGTGAGGAATTTATCACAATTAAATTACATAATTTTCTATTCAATAAATTCCCCCACTCCTAGAGAATGCTTGTCTTCAAGCATTCATAACTAAGAGAGCACAACCAAGACAATGAGCACTTTGTATTTCATCACACAAGCATAGGCACTTCACTCTCCCAACAACTTCATTGAATTCAAAATATTGAAGACTCAACAATCCTCACATGGAATTAAATAGAAGCACTTGTCACTCAATTGTGTATCGGGTAAAATTTAACTCTTAAATCAACAAAATGGAATGACATTACTATAGGCTTGCTAACATATCGCATCTCCACCACTAGTAACGAATTCAATGCAATAATCTAAGAGTCTTAAATAAGGTTGTATTGGGGCTTGGGTAAATGGTAGGATAAAAAGAATATTTAGGCATAAATATGTCAACGAGAATGTCTAAAATTCGCCTTATAAGTTCAATTGCCTTTCTCATCGCCAATTCCTTATTTTGAGAGATATTAACACTTTCTCCCAACACTAACAAGTGTAGGCATATTCAAACTCTTGCCCTACCACAATATAACAAATACACTTAAGGGCACTTTAGAACACAAATCTTCCTCTTTTGTTTTCAATTTTTTTGTTAATTCATTTTTTTTTGTCAAATACAAAAACTATAAATAATTTAGCCTTGCCTACACTTGCTAGTCTAACCACCGCCTTGCATTAGTATGGAAATAGTTATACACTAAAATTCAAACATCTCTTGACATGGTGTTCAAAAAAAGAGAGTCTAATTAAAAGGCCTTTGGTATCAATTGAACTGATTAAAAAAGGAGGGGTTAAGGTTCAAAATAGTTCACTAATAGGAAATAAAATAAATGTGGGTTTTCTAAGAAAGTCAAGAAGAAGATGGTTAATCCTAGATGTCCTTGTCATTTTAATGCTTCAAATTCATTATAAATGTGGTATTAACGAGCATAATAAAGCAAGTTTTAGAATGATATTCATGTGTGATAACCTCTCAACAAAAGAAATTAGAGCACAATTTAGTGAGATGCTCATGAATAGGCCTAAAACTCATAAAGTGGTTAAAATTTTGTCAAATCTTGCATATTTATCATCTATCCGTCATCGAGAAAAGTAAGGCACCTATCTAGCATAATTACACTACTCGTGCTCATGTCTCAATTGTATAAGACAAAAGAAAGTAACAATAACAAATAAGGCCACATAGGTTTTCAAATTTTCAACAAAAATATTTCAGCAAAACAAAAATATTCCCTTCGCCACACCTGAAACAGACATTGTTGCTAACGTAAAAATAAAAGTGTAAAATTCAAACAAAGACAGACAACAGAACTTCCCTGAAAGGTGCTAAGCCCTGGGGGATTTCGGATGAATAAAGGACCAGCTTCGATGGAGGGCGGACGGCAGCGTTTGTTTGTGGGAGAAGGTAGGATAGTCGAGAATTCATATAGGGTAAATGAGGGGGATGTCTTGTTGAGAGTCACTCTCACTAGGTAGTGGTGGCACAGAACAGTGGTGCTGGTGGGGGTGGGTGGTAGCAGTTTCTATTGTGGAGGGGAAGATGGTGGTGGCTTTGGAGGAATGACTAGAAGAGAGACGATGGGAACTTGGGTGAAATTGGGTGGGTTATTAAGGGCTTTTTTCATTTGCTTTGTAAATTTGGAATGGGTTAAGATGAGTTTAAGTGAGGAGAGTTTTGTGGTAATTTTATATTTGATTCCATTACAAAGTGTGGCCAGGTCTTAGATGCCCAAGTCTATTAGTTTTGCGTCTAACTCCTTTTTACTCAAGGAAATAAGGTGTCGCCACTCCTTATAGAACAAAGTTTGCTGGTTGCCAGAATCCTCCAAAGTTAAAAGCAGTTTATTTTAACTCCTTATGAGGCGCACCTATGGCTTACGATAGGAAGTCTTCTATAGAAAACCAAGTAGAATTAATCAGCATAGCAAAAAAAAAAAAAAACATAAATTAAAAGCAACAAAAATAACAAACAACTAAAAAAATGGTAATCCTTGGGTTGCCTCCCAAGTAGCACCTTTCTTTAACGTCTTTGGCTAGATATAGCCATATGCTCCTCAAATTCTACAAATAGGACCATTAAGGTGAATCATCTTCACATCCTCCACTTTAAACCCTTCATAATAAGGCTTAAGATGATATCAATTCGCAACAAACTTCTTTTTTGTTTTCAAGCTTTGAATTTCTAGTGCACCATAATGAAAAACATTAGTAATAACAAATGGACCAAATCAATGGGAATATAACTTACCTGGAAAAAGCCTTAATCAAGAATGGTAAGGAATAACTTTTTGGCTAACTTCAAAAATTTTTCTTGAGCTTTGTCAGTCATGAAAAGCCTTATTCTTCTCCTTATAAATCAAAAAAGTCTCATAAGCCTCATTCCCAATTTCCTCATATTCTTGCAATTGCAACTTTCTCTATGCACTCCCAGGATAATTGCACTCACAGCTATTATAGGGTTAGATTTAGAAGGATTCTTCATAGCATCAAAAATATTAAAATGAACTATCTTCCCATCAAAATACATAGTAAAAGTACCTTTACTAACATTAATTTTAGTTTAAGCTATATTTATGAAGGGTCTACCTAATAAATTGGGGTTGGATTAGAAGAATTATTATTTTCTACATTCAACACATAAAAATCAGCTAGAAAAACCAAATTATCAATCTAAATCAAAATGTCTTCCAATACACCACAAGGGTATGCATCGAATTGATAAGCAAGTTATGTAATTACACCTGTTTCTTTTAATGAACTAATTTTTAATGAGTCATATATAGAAGGAGGCATAACATTTATTGGAGCATCTAAATCTTACATTGCCTTTTTAATCCTAGAATGTCCTATCTTCCAAAGAACATAGAACATACCCGAGTCCTTATATATTGGAGGCAATTTTTTTGTAACATAGCAGACATTTTCTCCTATATGTACCTTTTCAATACTCTTCAACTTTTTCTTATTAGTATACAATTCCTTAAGAAATTTAGCATATCGAGGTATTTGTTTGATAGCATCAAGAAGAAGAACGTTTACCTCAACTTTGCAAAACGTCTCAAGAATTTACTCCTCAGATTTTACAATTCTACTAGGGAATGGAGGAGCTACCACTACTGCTGAGGGCTTTCTAGATGTCTTTTGCTATCCAAATGATGAAGGTTGAATTATTACCTCCTCTTTCTCACTATAGTGCTTAGAATCCTTCTTGCAAGGCTTTAGCCATTCTTTTCCATTTCTTAAGGTAATGGCACTGACATTTTGTTTCAAATTAACAACCATCTAAGAGGGCAATTTTCCCAAACTTTGAGATTCCAATCTACTTATTGTAGATGTCAATTAACTCACTTAGTTCTCTAGGTTTTGACTACTGGTTCTTGTCTCCTGTTTACATTGATGTATGTTAGTAGCCAATGATTTACAAAAATCTTCAAGAGACATACTTGATTTAGAAGATGACTGTTGTGGATGTGGAACTAGTGGCTTATGTTGATATGGCTGTTGAGGAAATGAGGAGACTTCATGGCATAACTAAAATTTGGATGATTATTATATTGCCATTGGGGTGGACTTGAAAATCCTCCTATGACATATATGTACTCATTTTGGTCATCTTTTAGTGTGGGACACCTATTAGTTGGATGACCAGGAGCATAGTAGATTTCACAAGTTCGAATCTGTTGTATTTGACCTATAGCCAATTTTTCCACCAAAGAGGTTAGCACATCTAACTTTTGTTCAGTTGAAGAAATACTTACCTTATTAACTCTTTTGATGGGAAAATCTTGTCTTTCTCCAAATTGTTGAGCATTTGCAGCCATAATTGAGATCAAATTTCAAGCTTGAGTTAGAGTTTTATTAACCAAGGCTCCTCCACTTGCTGCATCTATCATTCGTAAATCCATATTTGAAGGTTTTTTTTACAATCAAATTATGTCACATCCACAAAAACTAAAACTACCAAATAATTACAGATTTGGCATCATAGATTGCAATAGATTATTTCTACAATTAAATAGTGGCTACTTATTTAATCATACAAGAATAATTATCTTGATAAAGCACAAAGAATGTATAAATACTTGAGAAAAGATAAAATAATAAAAACTAATTAGATCTCATAGTATTGATAAACCAAATCGTTGATTATCCTTCAACTAGAAAAGAGAAATTTGTCACACCACATGTGGAATAGCAAAACACCCAAATGAAAAAAAATATTCAAAGTCTAAAAATTCTCTATAATGTTTTTAAAGAAAGAGAAGAACAAAAATAAAGGTAGGAAAAATGGAGGACTTTTTCTTTTTTCCCCATAACTTTGTGTGGTTCCCCCTTCCTTCAAACACGTCCCTCCCCTTCCCATATTTTAGGGAAAGAGATATCTTTCCAAACAAATTGGATCCTATCTATATTAGACTAAAAATAGGGCCAAGCCTAAAACATTTCCCACAAGCCCAATCTTAAATTTTCTGCAAATCGGGCCCTCTAAGGTGTGCTCCTACTTCAAAGGCAATAATCTTTTAGCAATATTGATTTTCACCTCTTTTATTTTTCTTATTTCTTTAATTGAATTCCTAAAACAAAGAGAAACACCAATGGCAAGCAAAATCCAAGACTTAATAGCAATTTTGGCAAAAATGGTGAGGAATTTAACACAATTAAATTGCATAAGATGCCACCACACACAAAATTGAAAATAAAAATAGACACAAGAACACACAATATGTTTATGCAGGGAGATTATCTCCTATGTCTACAAAACATTTGTCTAGATCAAGTAATCCACTACTCAAAGTGATTGTAAAAGCATCCAAATAGGAACAACTTCCATGCCATCCTAACACTTTAACTAAATTAACTACACACTTGATTTCAATTAGTTAGCGTACTATAACACTCTCTTCTAGTTAAGTGACAAGTTAAAAACCCCTTTGGCCTTAACTTACACATTGATATGAAGTGTTCAACTCATAATAACTTATAAAAAATCAATACAAGCATAGCATATGTGTCAAAGTAGATGTTTTTTCTTTCTAAATTCTCAAATCTCTGAAGGAAGGCACACCTAGCCATTTTAGAATTTGCCACATTTATGCTTGATTTTTCTTGCATAAAATCTGTGTTGGTCAGGTTCCAACTATCTCCAAAGTTTGGGTTAAGATTATGACAAAGATTCTATCCAATCAGTATAGTAATCTTGGACTCCCATATAGCTATCACCTTATCCAATTGGAAAACTTTTCTTGTGGTGCAGATCTTCTCCTTATTTTTAGCTCTTTCATATCTTTCCTTTCTTGTACGGATATAGTTAGATCAAATCATACTTGGTCATTTTTGGAGAGATTGCCACATATTTTTTACTGTTATAATTATAGAATGGTCGAAGTTTTTATCTTTTCATGAATTGTAAAATTATTTGGCTTTTACATTATAGAAACACTTGAATTGCAATCTTTCAAATTTTTTTCAAGATATTTCAATAATATTTTCTATTTTAAACTTGTGCGGCATAAGCGCTAACTTATATACAAAGTACTAGCAATATTCCCATTTGGTATTATATGGCACAAACCCATTTATAAAGAATAAATTCCATTAAGTTGGGCACAATATGGAAATAGTAGAAATTTTATTATAGAGAAATATTGTTCTTGACAAAAATGGACATCTTGAGTACATTAAGTCCTTAATATTCCAACATTAGCTAAGTAATAAATCAAAAGAACTCTAGGTCCAACCTAATGGAATTAGTATGGTAAAATTCAACATAATTTTCATTAAATTCTCCTAGGATCGGGACATTAACAAAGTCAACATATTCATATAAAAAAACCGCAGCAATAGTAGCAACCAAATTGAACTAGCAAGGTAGGAAAACCAGAGAAGAAAACAAGCACACTAAGGAGCTAACACTATAAATACAAAAATATTATTAAAAAAAGTAAAAATTAATCAAATAATAAAATTGTAACATATATCATAATTTTATATGTTCAGTGTATTTAGATCGGGTATAACATCATCTACAAGACCGACGGGATATGGCACTAGAATCAAATTATTATCCTGTCCCACCAAAAATGTTTAAAAAATTTAAATAGACACTTTTTGTGTGTTCGAACTTAATTATGTCCATTTTAAAATTATGTTATAATCTAGTAAAAGCTATACACTTTTTGTGTGTTCCAACTTATTTATAAATTGTAAAGTTATTCTATTTTAAATAATAAAAATTAAAATATTCAAAATTAAAAGTATAAAAATATTTAAAATTAGGAAACAAAGAAAGTTCAAAAGACTTGAAAAGAGCAAAAAATTTGAGAGGGCACAAGAAATAATAAGTAAAAACAAAAGGTAAGATCAACAAAAAAAATTGTATTTAGTAATATACTATAAATTGATATGAGACACAGTATGCACAGCCAACAACTCATGCAACATGCCACGGACTATACAGCTCTCGCAAGCGCTCACCCATCTCTGGGAAAACGGTTCTGCGTGTGGCTCTCTCTAAAAAAAAATAAATAAATAAAAATGTGTATCACTCTATGCACGTGACTTTCATCCACACCAAATGTTTTAAAATTATGGCAAATGTGATAATTTTATATTGAAAATTAAAATAATTAATTAAATATTAAAACTGTTATATTTGTTATAATCTTAATGCTTGATGCATTTTCACCGAAAAGGTGTTTCGGTGAGTTTCAAAACTTCTTTCAAGATGTTTGGGATATTGTAAAATCATCAAAAGTGTTTGATAATTTTTTTAATAAAAAGTATATAAACTCTCAAAATAAGATATTTGGATTTTGTGAATTTCTTAATAATAAATTTGACTTTTCTCAACTTATTTCCAAATATCTTATAAGCTAATTCCCTATATATATATATATATATTAAAAATGATATAAAAATCTATAATTACATCACATGAATGATATTTAATTTATTTTTATCACTATTGTACTAAAAAATCATAATTAATTATAAGGTAATTGGCACTTCACCCCTCGTCAATTGATTTGTATGGCACATTATCCCCTAAAAAGAATACAATAGCACATTACCCCTTAAATTTATATTAGTTGTAGCACATTGCCTCCTAACTATATTTTTATATTAAAATTTCACTTGAAATTCATAATATTTAGCTATTTTCAATTACCGAAAAACAATTTTTTTTTGTCAATATCAATTGTAAATATGTAATATGTAGTTGTATTTCTGTTATTGATTATTAATTTTTTTTAGTGTGAAAAATAGAACAACTAGTTGTAACTAACATAAATAAAAATGCAAATTTTATGCAATTCTAAAGTTGAAATCTAAATTTTTAAATTGTGTGATATAGATTACTAAATAAATGTTTTCACAAATAAATAGATCTTCACCAAATTTATGTTACTTGAACCACTTCAATCCTAATTTAAACTACATGTTAGCAACATTTGCATTTGATGATAGGTTTATATTTTTTCCTTAATTTTACTTAAAAGTGAAGCAAAAATTTTAATAATATTTTCTAGCACAATCATTTATTAAAAATACAAAAGAAAATTATATTGTTAATGTTAAATAATATTATTTAGTGTATGAAAAAATTAATTTAGTGGATATAAATACTAATTAAATGATGAAAATTTCAAGTTTGTCAGTATAGAATTAAAAAATATGAACATGTATGAAAATATTTATGAAATTGTTATGTTGTAGCTTTTTGTTGTGAATTTTGTTTATAAATTCATTTACAAGGCAAAGTGCTCCAATTATTTTAAATTTAGGAGGTAAAGTGCATTTAATTCATTTATAGGTGTAATATGCCAAAAATTAATCAATTTAGAAGATGAAATGGCATTTGCTCTTAATTATAATTATAAATTTTAACAAGATCTTATAAAATGATTTATCTAAACATTTTACTAACTTATTTTTAAAATCATATGTATGAATTCATAAACTCTAAAAATATTTTATAAACTATAATATTATAAGTTATTAAAAATAAACTTGACACCCTCCAAGTATAACACCACCTTTGAAAGACTAAAACAGGAACACGATTGATATATGAACAAATGCCAATCCATATAGCTTTTTTAGCCAAGTGTAATTGCAACTAATGTTTTTAAAATCAAACTGGTCATGGAATCAAAGGACTAATTAAATTATTGAGCCACTAATCTAACCAATTCAACTGATTTCAAAAAACTGATTATTTTAAATTATACATAAATTTATATATACACATATAATAAAATTAAATAAATTTTATGAAACAAATTTAAGTTCATTCATTAATATGTTTAATGTTAAGTTTTAGATATAACATTAAAAATTTAATAATCCAAAAGCATGAAAATATTTTTGCAAAAACATAAAACAAAGTAAATTAAAACTGAAGTAAAATATTTTATTGAAAAATTAGTTTTCCAAAAAAAAAAAACAATTAATATGAAAAAATTTAATTTCAAAATGCAATATTTAATTTTTTTAAAACTCAATTAGAATAACATATAGATAAAAATAATTAAACAAATAAAACTTAAAATAAAAAAGATAGTAAAAATTATATATTAATAAATTATTTAGCAGGTGAAAATGTTAAAAATCATAAGAAAGTCTAAAAAATATTTTTATTTATTCATTTTTTAAAAACTGTAATTTTTTTTTTTATTTGTTGTCAATAAAATATTAAAATATGATTTTGATCGATTGTGACCAGTTTTCACCTAGTCAAATGATGCTCAAATCATATAGAGAGATCGGACCAAAAAACCGGCTTGTTCTTGATTGAACCACCAATCCGGTCTAATTTTTAAAAACCTTGCCTAGACTTGGGCTGATATAGGAAGAACATATTAAGTAAACTCATTTCATTATAAAGCAATTAGCCAACAAGAGGCAGCCATGGATGATCTTCGTTGCATATACACTACACTACGTCGCATTACATACATACCCAACCATTGGTATCAAATAAGTACGCATGAACTTGCTTCCTGTGGTTTCACCAATCCTTAAGGAGTTCATTGGCAACATCCTTGTAGCTTACTTTCCTTTTCTTAACTGGTGTCGTCTCAGCATCCAAAGGTAATTTTTCCGCTACACGGATAGGTTCAGCACCTCCGGCTTTAAGCTCTTCTTCATGCATAGGATTTGCAGTTTCGACTTTCCCTGTTGCAAGAACTGGAAACATGTTCAATAGCATAGCTTGAACTGGATCAACAGTGTCTTCAACTTGGACATTGTACTGGCTGCTGCTTCCCTGTCCAGGTGCAACTTCATTTATCTCATCAAACCTTCGGCCGGGTTCATCACATTTGGCAACTCCTGGTTCAACTGCTTTGCCTCTTTCTGATGGATCTTTCACTGCCTCTTTCTTTTGAAATTCAGAACAGTGCAAGATGGCAGTCTCGGAAGACCCATCATTTGCGCCACTAGCTTGAACAGCCTCTTTTATAGCTTGCCCTTCAGAAGAAGCGCTTACGTCCAACTCATTTCCACCAATCTCCGCACGCTTGTTCCTAATTTGAGCCCCTAATTTTCTGGGTTGATTGAATCCTGATCTTGCTTTTCTTGTTAGCATCTTAGAACTACTACCAAGACTTACATTGCTGACTGCAGCTTCTTCCTTATCACCCGCAGAAGCATCCCTATCAGATTCGCTTTCGTTTATCTTAACGTGCTTGTTTCCACCCCGTGACCTTGCTCTTCGAGACTGATTGACGACCGATATTCCTTTCCTTGAGTTCATCCCACTTGGTCTTCCCCTCTTCCTCTTTCCATCGGCACGAGGCAAGCTGACAATTCTTGGCTTGTCTGACGTACCACTGCTTTGTTTCCCACCTTCAGAAGGAGGCGCTTCCTTTGACATTGCTTTCAAGCTATGATCTTCTCCAGTAATGTTGGCCTCATTACTGAATGTAACAGTAAAACACATGTTAAAGAGACAATTGTGGACACTCACATATATAATTTTTGAAGGAAAGGTGAAATTCCGGTGAAGCAGTTATTTGCCAATAGGCAGTTTCCCAAAGAAGAGTGCAATGGGTCATTCAAAAAAAAAAATTAACAGAAGACTAGCCTCCCCAAAATAGCCCTCGTGCTAATACCACAATTTTTTATTGGTCGATCACAATTGCTGACATTAGCAAAGAAGACAACGTAAGTCCCAAATTCCAATATGTAGGACATAGATACAGAACTTCAATATCATCTAAAAATAGAAAAAAAAGCGCCTTCAACGAGCAATATGCTTAACCGATAGAACTGTTCTCTCAAATTCCATAATCCTGAAACCTTGCAATCCCCAGTACAAAACCATGTTCCACTGTGAGTACACCATCACCGAAATATTGAGTATAAATAAATATGCATATATCTACCTACATGTGTGAATAAATACAGAGATACACATCCAGAAGTGTGTTACGCCATATTTTGTAAACCGAACCAATAAAAAGCATATAAAAGATATTCTTCATAACAGAGACCAAGAGAAAAGCACAAGTATATACTTTTGCACAAGATACTAAAGACACATACAATCCTCAGGAAAATCTACTAATAATGCATAGCTCATCAAAAGTTCCCCAATTACATTGGGCATGTTTGGTTGTTGATTTGAGTGGGGATAAAAGTGGAGATTTTGATCAGTCAAAAAATTATGTTTGGGGGTAAAACATAAGATGGAGAAAAATTTTAAAATGATTTAAATTTAAGTATTTATATATGTAAATAATATGTAAAAATAATATGATAGTGTATAAATTTATAGGGTAGAACTATATATGAATGCAATTATGTGTGTGTGTGTGTGTGTGTGTAGGTGTTGATTTGATTGTAAACAAGTATCATAAGTGAAATAGAGTTAGTTACATATCTAAGAAAGAAATTTTGAATTTGATTTTGTATAAAAATTTGTGAGTTAAAATGTTTGATTGGTAAAAATTTAAGTGGGTGTGAATAGTGGAGAATTGGGATAGCCATTATATTTTCCTTCTGTTTTCAATTCTAATATTTTCCCGAGGGACCACAATAAAAAATGGATATATATATATATTGGGGAGGGGGAGGGGGAGGGGGAGGGGGGGAGCGTTGGGATTGTGGGCACCATCCTGCAGTGGAAATGAGGTGGCCAACTACTATGCCAAAGTTACAGATTAAATGAGCTCAGTTAAGAGTATGAGAGAGGCAAAGGAGGGAGCTGAAATAAGCTTTGCCTAATTTGTATTGTTAATTAATCAACATATTGATGGATGAAAATTTTCATTCAATTTAAGCTGACAAAAACTAGCAGCATATGTAATATAAGAACTACAAGTTCTAAGATTTTGCTTCCCATGATGTCATCACAATCAATTAAATTCTGGTCTCATTGAGAGATTCCGGATAATGTTCATGAGATTGCTTACCTGTCCTCCGTTAAAGACTCATGAAAACCTTGGGGCTTCAAACTATAACTGTCCTCAGGCAACTTCTTCTCCTCTTCAAAGCACTCTCCTAACCATTGAGATTTGACAATTTGTAACCTTCTACTGCACAAAAGACGCTTATCCACCTCTGAGAAACTGTCAACAAACATAAAGTCACAATCTTTTAACAGAAGCCACCAGCGTTCTCAATTATGTATCAAGGAAGAAATCAAGATTATTAAACTCAATTGTTAACATATTTATGTTCAGGACATTAAATTGATACTTTAACCTCAATCATTAGTGTGTGGAACTACTACACCTCATTTACTAAATGTCATAAAATTGATGATTTAACATCAGGTTGACACTTGGAGATAAGGTTGACAAGATGGCTAGAGTAATTCCACTTACGGTTGACAAGTGATAAAATAGTACACAGGAATGCTACTTGAACTTCCTTTTCAAACACTAACAAGAATCAGAAATCTTAATCAACTTAGCACTGAAAGTAAAAAGAGTCCACGTTCCACTTACTAAATCGTAGTATACATTAAAATATGAAAATAAATCCCAAGCTGAACAGGTGGCAAAAGAGAGTAAATTGCCTGCACGAAACTTCTAACAGATTTTCTTGCTATGATAAAAACTGTATTTCTGCAGCCAGATTAAATATCCAAAATTATAGAAAAAATAAAAAAATTGTTGCATGAGAAAGCATTGCTCACCTATTTAATAATGTATTAAAGTCCACATCACTTTGTGGACCACACATAATTACCAAATGAGTAGCACAAGAAAGAGTCTCAGCAACTCTCCCACCGCAAATGCAAATTTCAATCTTCATCCTTCTCATGGCAATCTCCAATAGAAGTTCCCACTTCATATTTTTTCTGAATACAGATAAAAAATTATATATATCAAATCCAAATCCAAATTACTAATATCCTCAGCACCTAATAAAAATACATCATCAGAATCATCTTAAAAAAATTGCCTTGGAATGTGGAAGTAAATGCAGCAACCATGAAAACGAATCCACCGCTCCCTCAGACAGAATTTTTTCTTATAGTACTCCAATGCTTTAAGATCATCAACTTTAACGATGTTGCTGAAGATCTGAAGAGCAACAAAACCAATACCAGAAAATCAACAAAAAAAAAATGGCATGATGGTCCATGCATTGAATTTCAATCTAATGTTTTCCCCATTAAGCTAAAGCAGTCAGTAGCTAACTTTCTCGTATAATGTATTCCTTAATCACTTTACCAGTTTGAGATCTGTCACATTAAGATCCAAATAGTATGAATCAGAAAACTCATCAATTTCTTCTTCGAGCCTTCTCTTTGTTGCATCGGAGAGAAAAAGGAAGTACCTTAAAGGGCCAAAGAAGGACAAACCTAAATAATATTATAAGGTAATTATCCAAAATGTGAAATGAAAATTTACAATACGACAGACTTTGGCTGTAAAGGAAGAAGCTTCCTCTGTACACAACAGTCAGAGAACCAAGAGCAATGAATAACATCTCCTTGGCACTTTGCAGCCTGAAATTTGATCCCTGTTAAATAATTTCAAAATCTCATTCTTGTGCAATAAGTTTTTACTTCTCCTTAAATTGGAGCACAAGTCTCCATATGCGTATGTTCATGTGTCAGAGTCAGAGAGATGGACAAAGAAATGACTGACCTTTACTCTCAGAGGCAATACAATGAGTAACCGAATTGTTCAGATTCATTGAGAAAGTGCCCCCATTCTCAACCACCATTTTATGGAAGGAATCAAGAGATTGGGATGATGGAACATTTACAAAGTCTATAAATGTCAAGAAAGATAAATGTAACAATTGAGCTAATAATCAAAACCTACATATGGCATAGCTGCACATCCCCCTGGCTCCAGAAAAAATAATAATGAGTCAACTCCCTAAGATTGAGTGCTTTGATATATGGATCTACCAATTAACCACAATAACCCATTTCCCCTATAGTTACAAGTAAAATTAATTTAGTAATTATTTTATCATCAGACTCATGCCTAACTAGGAACATTGCACCCATGTCAAACTGTATGCAATAATGAAGATGCATTACACTTTATAAAATAACAGGTATAATGATAGGATACAAAATACCATGTTTGAAAATATTGATGTTTCACCCTTAACTTTAGAAACATCAGTCTGAATAAAGTGGGAAGGAACAACAGAAGCATTCTTCTTCGCTCCTCTAGACGATTTTGCACATTTCAGTTTATCTTCTTGCACAACTGCAGTCTCCATTACGCTCTGAGTGGTACCATTACTTGAATGCACCAAGTCAATAAAAGCTGTAGCAGGTAAAAAGAAAGTCAAAATGGATATGTATTTTGCTGGGGACTATATGATACTTATCTGAGGATATAGCAAAAACTGAAGAAAGAATGAACTCTATGAAGCTTGTTATCAAATTGAAGAATATAAGGAATTAAACTGAAGACTTACATTGCACATCAAGGCATTCATGCCAAGGTTTGTCATATCTCACTCGATCAATCCTTGGAAATCTCAAGCTGTATGGAGCAGCAAACACCTTCACCAACAAAATTTGCAGATTATCAAAAATTTAATTGATTTTCATCAGACATTATCAAGAATGGTGGGAATCGGAAGGAATTCTACTTATTGCTTACCTCAGATCTGATTGTTCGAATATCACTGGTGATGGACACAATAAATGATCTGTTTACACAAGAATTATGCATAAGAAACAGATACAAAAATCTGAATTCATCAGTACAATCTCAGCTCACTTTTCTGGGCTCTCAACCCAAACATCTGGTCTCTCCTTTGAGTTATTTGTAACTTGATAAAAGCTTGGTGGCGCCGTCTTTGGATGGTCATATTTCCTGGAATAGGATTACCAAAATTTTGATTGAAATTATGGATAATACAATCAATCTAAGTGGTAAAAAATCAATGTAACATTTAAGAATGTGACTCAGGTTTTATCCCACACAAAATACTCATGGGTTGAAACAGCTTAGCTTATGGGCAATGATGAGTTAGAAGGAGTTTTGTATTAAAATAACCAATAAAAAATGCTCACAAATTCGATTACATTGAGCTAACCGACATTGAATCAGAGACTTTTCTTGCAGTCATCCTACCTATGGATGGCCAAATGATTCTTCACCCACAATTTTCACTCTCAAAAATTATTGATTGAAAGTACCTGAGATGAGGCTTCAATTTGGAGACAAGAGCATCAAGCTCCTCATCAGAGAGTCCTGTACCAACTCTGCAGAATGAAATAAATCTGCAATAACAGAATCAAAATCTCAGAGAACACAACACCAAAATATCTGCTAAATTGTTTATGGAGCTGGCCATACCGTATGCCATTAAAATTCTGTACATGTCTAAAGGGGAGACTGTAGGCCAGTAAAAAAGACAAGTAACAACAGATGAACCAGACAAGAAATACACATTGAAAAGATATATAAATGCAAAAGGGAAAAGGTGAAAACTGGTAGAAACAGGACAACTAAGTAATACATATGTAGTGCTTTTAAATTGTAAAACATGTATAGTAGCAAATCAGAACTTCAATTCAACAAACAAACACACTTTCAAGCCAATGATAAAAGACTAACCGCTTGGGATAGGTGTTAGGGGCAGGGCGCTCTGCAAGGCCGACAAGAAACTGTGCCACCTTCAAGCATGGAAAAACAGCAAATAGTTTCTTTAGCAAGGATGACGGAAACAATTAAGAAGTAAATCAATATCCTCACCTCACCTCCACGACGTCCAGAACCATAGTAGCCCCCTGCATGACATGGCTTGAGTATAAAAATATGATGCAAATATCATTTGTTTGAAAGAGTTATATGACAACATTAACCTATTATGAGAACGTCTAAATCAGATCCTGCACGAATATACTCAGGTTTTAGCTTCAGCCACTTTCCACTTCGATCACTGGGCTCCCATTTGGAATTAAGATCTTTCAAAACAATACCTTCATCTCTACATATCAGAAAATGATTTATGGATAAGAAGTCAGTAAACACAAAACTGCCATATAATTATCAAATAACAATAACTACAAGAACACAAATGTAAATACTATAGAGAAATATTCCATTATTTGTCATACACAGCTTTCCTCCCTTTACACCCACCTTTTATTTTTCCCATTCTTTCCTTTAGTTTTCAGCACTGAGTAGCTCTCACTGTTATCATGCCGACTCCACCAGGAGAGTTTATAAACAAATTAAGAGATTTTTGGCATCATCCTCAATATGAAATGTCATAAGACCAATATGTTTAGGGGTCTTAGCAGGTGATCCATGCTGTTTCCCTCTTTACAATAAAGCTTACCCCCAGCATCTTACTGGCCGACCTTTACCTCTGTATTGTGAAGTCATCTAGTATTCAAAGTTTGCCTCTTTCAGAATATTAAATTAAATAGTCTAGAAAATTGTTACATTATTAAATATGTCTTAGGTGTCTCAAAGTCTTGTATCCACCTATCCTGTTCCACAAGTTTGTATCCTCTTGTATCATCTATGAAAACATAGTTCTTTTGCTCTAACATGGTTGCTTCTGATTTGATTTTGATTTAGTTTCCAATGTTTTCTTATTTTTCTTTAATCTTCAATTAAAGAAAAAGGAAAAAGGAAAAATGTCAAACTCTAATCTGAGCCTAGTATCACCAGCAACCAAGGTATTTGTAACCCTCTTCTACTTTCTTCATTCATTTGCCACCACTATTTCACCTTCTGGGATCTCCTGATTCAACTCTGATACATCTCTACTTGCA
Organism: Avicennia marina; assembly: GCA_019155195.1. NCBI lineage: Eukaryota > Viridiplantae > Streptophyta > Magnoliopsida > Lamiales > Acanthaceae > Avicennia > Avicennia marina. The sequence continues at coordinate 10,541,704 of CM032758.1, read as the reverse complement.
GTGATACCAAGGCCACCACTGTAATGTCAATGACCAGAATAGCATCTCGATTCATCAAGATTGTGTTGGCAGCACTATTATTGGATATAATGAATGCAGACACTGCCTATCTTCTTTGCAGCATATGCAGAAGTTCAATATGAAAGGAGAGGAGAAACTTTCAGCAAATGGTAGATTATGATTTCCACCTTGTGGTAGCAGTAGTGGTTCACACGTTAACTAAAACAAAGATGGGATTCTGGCGCACGTAATAGCAAGAGTCCAAACTTCTATCAAAAGGTCAAGGAGAGGCTAAGGCTTTGAATCACAACATAGCAGTGAAGAAGGGGCCCTTGGTTGTTTCTGGTCAAGGGAATTTCTACAACCAGGGCTATGGTACAAACAAAGTAACATTGAGTGCAACACTGTTCAACAATGGGCTGGTCTTGGATTCTGGGTTTAATGGTCTTGGACTAATTTTAAGACCCAAGTAGCCCACTTAAAAGAACAAACAGCTTTATTAGACTTAGTCCTTCCAACCTTAATAACCATGTGAAGGACCATGGACTTGGACTTGAAGCTCATTAAGTTGGAATAAGAAAAAGGTTTTAAATATTTTGACCACATATTATTGATGTTATTGGCAATGCATTATCATTCGTTGAGCTCTGTCACATTGATACGTGAGTTTCTATTTGTCAATTTCCATTTTCTATCGATCTCTATCTGCTAGCTCATGAAACAAGACTTTCATTTTTGTGGACCTCTATCTATTGTTTTGAAGCACGACCTTCATTTCTATCTACTTGTACCAATGTGTTGCTCATGAAGCCACTGTCTTTGTATGCCTACTATACGAAGAATGCTTTTGAGATTCAAGTTAAATGTCAATGTTCAACTTGCAGTAGAGAATCAAAAAGTTAAGTATTCTAGAAAAGTGTCATATTATTTAAAATTGTCCAACCTCATTATAAATTAAGGAGGTTGTTCATCAATGAACTACGAGTGAATTCTTTCAATTCTCTTAACATGGCCTCAAAGCAAGTTTTGTTCCAAAAGTAGTAGTTTTGTCAAAACTAATTTCAATTCCTCAGCTGCAGCCATTAGGGATGGCAATAGAAATGGATAAGGTGGGGTGGAGAAAATAATTTTCCTAGAAAGTGGGAGAACTTACTGTCGCCCCATCCCCCATCCCACTCCTGACATAAGTTAATATATATAGGCATATGTATTGTTTTAAATATAATATATTATAATATTACAATTAATTATATGTAACATATTTTAATTAATTTGAAAAGCAATAAATTAAATTATTAGTTTGCTCATTCTATAAAAATTAAAATAAAGAACTTTAAAAGAGTTATTTATGATGGTATGTGTATTTTACTTTGATAAAATATAAATCTTGCCACAAAAATTACTATTTTTCTTAACAATAAAAAATTGTAAAATAAGACAAAACAAAATTCATCACAATACTCTTTCTTCAATTCTAATTTTTACCTAATTTTCTTGATTTTTGAAATATACTAATTGGATAAACATTTTAGTCCTTATTCCTAATTTATACAACTTTAAAACAATTAATGAGTTATCATTCTATTTCTTTTTTTCGTAGTAAATAGATTTAATACACTCATTTTTTTACATTTATTATTTTGAAAATTGAATATATAGATTAAATACAAGTTTTTCATTTGTTTTATATTCACTCGTCTATGTGTGATTTACCTATATATATAGTTTTCAGGTCCACATTGATTCTTTTATTTTAATGTGAAATTTAGTGTAAAAAAATCCCTTCTGTGACAATTATTATGTAAAAAAATTAAATTTTATCACATTAAACATACTAATATAGCAAATATATTATTCCTTCAAATTATTTTCAATTTACTAATACAATAAATATGTAACGTTTACTATTTTTATGAGATTAATTAATATATCGGATTTTTACTTATTTATCTGAAAGTGAATATAATTAAGTTTTTCTTTTCTACTATAATTGTTAAATTAATTTTTTTTTCTTAACAAGGTGATGGGGCAAGGTAGGTGTAGTGGGGGCAAGGGGTGGGGCAGGGGCAGGAGGAGATTTTTAACCACAAGGTGGGGGATGGGAGAAACATCCCTCCCCTACCCCAGCCCCATTGCCATTTCCAGCTACCATGCACCACCATCAACCACCACATGTGGTGATAGCACCAAAAAAAATCAAGGGAAACCCCAATCTTCTGGATTAATTACCGAGTCTAATCCTAAATTTGCCAAAACCCTAAAATCCCACTTCCAAAAACACAACCACAGTCAATACTAAACCTAGCACTGCCTTTGATGTGAGAATAGATCAGCAAAAAATGCACAACTCCCAATACGACCTCTAAGCTGTGGAAGAGATAAGTAAGCGAACAAGTTATTTCAATTTCAAGTAGGCACACATCCACGAGATTGCATGCAAAGAAAAAAGTTACTTCTTTATATCTAGGGCTTTAGCATTTTAGGCTAGTTTATTATGCTTGACTAATATAGGTCTATTCTCATTTTTAAACTAAGCCTAAAATACCCTCAATTGCAAAAGAGAGTGGCCACAATCACCGCACCCATCGCAAACAAAAGATAGTTATTGGGCCCACAGCATGCGAAAGGGAGTTGTAGCACCCATTGCAAGTGAAATAGAATTGCAAACACATTCCAACATTCGAACTTTGTGCTACAAACAAAGAAAATGATTAGTTTTCCTACATGAGCAAAATGTGCATGTTGTTGAACTCTTCAATTAAAGATACCATGTTCAACTTAAGGGAGGAAATTGGAGAATAATTAAGGATATTCAGTTTAATATTTTAAGTATTCAACCACCTAATATAAGAGTTTTATGTTAATTTATACCCTTATTTTTTGGTAATTACTGTAATTGTTTCTTAACCTTATATTATAAATTAAGATGAAATTTTCCTCAATTAACTATGAGTGAATTCTTTCAATTCTCTTAACAACCTATCAACATTATGTGAGTAGGTATATTTGATGTCGATGTGTTTTTTTGTATAGGTTATTCAGCAAGTTGTATTTCCCACCCATCAATAGTATAATGACAATTTTTTTCCCTTGACAAGGTATCAAAGCTAGGCTAAACAAAAATAGAATCTATAATCCAATTCCCGACTGCCAATTAATTATGAAAAAATTCATCTTGCTCAACTATGCTGAAAAAAATTCTACTTACACGAGAGGAAACATTTTGAAGCAACTAAACTAATTAAATATTAAAATAATTTTCTTGCGTCATAACAAGAATGAGAGGTTATTACATTGCTCTACAGCCAGCTCTTCCACCCCTAGATGTTAATCTCCTAATCAAATACCCAATATCACTAGTACTAAGTATTTTTTCTCGTCATTTTCACATTCTATATCCTTATTAGATGTATGCAGTACAAAAGCACTTACTCTTTTTACCTTAGAGTTGGATGTAGTTAACCACACTAAAATATTAGCCCTAATAATGTCTTTTTACCCCTCGCTTTAATAACTTCTTATCTCTGGTACTATCTGTCTTAAGCTTTGCAAATAAGGACGATTGGTGGAGAAGATGGTGATGGTGTCCTATACTACATGAATACCATTATAATTGTAGATTCTCACTCTCTCAACAACTCTCTCCCCTTCAGTGACGCCATCATCTTGGTCTTCCCTCTTTATCTAAATTGAAATGCCTAGTTCCTTTTAAGTCTTCTATTTCTTGTCTAGATTGTGAGCTATATGAGTTAACGACACTTGCCCACAAACAAAGATATGATGAAGGATTAAACCAAACTAAGATTTTTGAAAAGAACTTGCTCTAATGCCATGTTAGAAAATAATCAGAAGAATATAAATATATATCCTTACTAAAAAGAAGTCTCAATTTATAGTTGAAATAAGTACAAAGATACTAAAAATAAGAAACAACTTAATATAAATCTAATCCTATATATCAAGAAACCAAATATTCTAAACTTATAAATTTGGAAACAATACGAAACCAAATATCATCAAACATTCTGACACATGATAAATTGTCTCCTTGTCAGTTAAATGTATTTTTAAAACTTTAGACACCAAAAGAATATTGTTGTTATGATTCCATAGCTTACCTAACTTCCAATTCTACCAACATTACCTTATTTGAGTCTCAGCTTTACTATTTCAAAGACACCAATCCTCTAGAGATTTAGACCAACACTTATCTCTTACCATCCCACCTATATTACACCTTGTAGATGATAAAGTTTCTACTTCATCTATCTAAACTTATACATGATGTTCTTGCCAAGAGTCCATGTGGCATGCTCCCACTTCCTATATTCCTCTAAGTGTGGTTCATAAATTTTCTGACCCTTTAACATTTGACACAAATCTTCTGATATATCAGCACAAAGCTCACTTGGTTGCAAAGCGATTCACCCAAATGTATGGTGTTGGTTATTTTAAGACATTTTCCCATTGCTCATCTCATTTTTATCCATGTTTTGTTTTCCTTAGTTGTTGCTTAGGACTAGCCTATGTAACAATTAGATATAAAAAATGCATTCCATTGTGAATTTGCACAAGACTATGTTCCTATATTAACTTAAAAGGTATGTTACTTTAAAGGAGGAGGCATACGGTGTGTAGAATCCACAAGGCAACTTATGGTTTAAAATTGAGCCCTAGAACATAATTTGATAAGTTCAACCATGTGATGGATGACATTAGTTTTTAGCAATTCAAGGTTGATCACTATCGTTAGGTATTTATGTTGCATGCATGTAAAGCGATTATTTTAATTGTATAATGCTGATGGGCAGATTGATATTCCAAAGTGATGATAATGGAATTAAGAATTTTAAGATATATTTACTTCAACATTTTATCATTAAGTGACATAAGACATCCAAAATACTTCATAGGCATTGAAATCACTCAAGCAAAATCGCAATGCCATTGTCCTAATGTAAGTATGCTCTTAGTCTATTTTTAGACGCTAATTTACTAGGTTTGAAGCAACAATAGCGCTATTTCGTGTACAAGACAAAGTATAGATGTTGTATGGCAAAAGCTGATTTATTTGACAATAACAAGACTCAAAATCTCATTGGTAGTGAGTAGTTAGTCAAATTTATGAACAAGTTATGACCTATGTATTGCATGTTGACTACTATGGCAAAGTCCAGTGCTAAGATTGTATACAGGGCTGAGGCTCGTACATCAATGAAAAGTGGCTAAGGAAACTATTAGAAAATTTGGGGTATGCAAACAATAAACCACTTTCATGTATTGCAACTATCTTGTAGAATCAAATAAATATGTTCAGAGCATATTGCCCTACTTATTCATGTCCAAGTCAGTATCAATTTTTTTGTACAATTATCAAATGTCATGCCACGTTTTTTTCTTCGTTCACAAAGTAAGATGTTGAAAATTTACATCGTGAGGCATGTAAACTTGCTAAACACAAGCGTGGATGTTTTTCAATAAGTAGTAAGAGAACTTTCACTCCTTTCAATCTTATAAACAGAAATATTTGAGGTCCACCTACTGCATATAATATTTTGGAGCAAAATGGTTTGTCACTTTCATTTGTGATCGTCCTAGTATTACCAAATTTTTTAGCTCAAACATAAATCTAATGTTAGACCGTAGTCCTAAACTTTTACTCAATGATGAAAAAACCAATTCCAGTAACAATCAAAAGATTCTAAGTCAGGCAATGCCAAGGATTATTTATTCCATCTTTTCAAAGAGAAGCAATAATTCATGAATCACCTTGCATATACAACCCAAAATAGCACAGAGTAGCATAAAAGAAAAAGTCTTCTTCCAAAAATTACCCGAACCCTATCATTTTAAAATATTGTGTTAAAAACATTTTAAGGACAAGCAAATCTCACTATATTTATCTCAGCCATAGACCACCACTGTAAAATTTTGGGCCACAAAAGTCCTATAGACACTCTTTTAACATTTTATCCAAACAGCAAAACCTCCAATAATGCAGTTCCTAAGATTTTCAATTGTACATTGATAGAAGAAATATCCTTCCATATATGCTCCACATATTGTGTTTCGTTATAGGAATGGTATCATTTGTTTCCCATGAAGTGTTTCATTTCCTTTATATGACAAGACTAGAATTTAGAGCTAGTACGATTCTTACTTTTCATATTTTCTACCAAAAGGAAAAAAAAAAGATCAGTCAAGCTCATTCAAAGGGGACAAAACCTTAATCTTTCTTTTATAACCCTAGCCAATCACTGCCTGCACCTCTAGGCCAAAAATCACCTCTGCCAATGGAGCTCTGGTCTGCAGCACCACCATGTGCGCATCCTTTGGCATGATTCTATGTGTTCATGCATTGCCCATCGCACAAACACAGTGCCATCTATAAATCTGAAACTCACTTAAAAATCTGTCAGCCCCTGATTTGGACCAAAAATTTTCGCCCATGCCCCTGATTTGGAATAGAGATTCTGGTTGTCATCATTATTAGGCACTTAAGTCACAGCACCACTGAACATGAAGAAAAAAAAGGAGAAAAAACAGCCTATGCGTGGTGATCCAAGTTGGCATTTGTTGTCTCTCAATTTTCGATACGAACAAGCCTAAAACAAAGTGATTGCTACCTTTCATCAAGTGATTTTGCCCCATCTTCATGGAGTTTGCTAGGTTTTTGTTGTTTGCTTCAAAAAAGCATGGGAAAAGGTCTGGGAATGTTTGTTACAGTTTTTAAGTGTATATTTTCAGGTATATTTTCATCGAGAATAGGATAAAAGTAAGAGAGAGAGAGAGAGAATTTGAAAACTATAATGATTTTAGTATGTGTTTTTTGATAGAAAATGTGTAAACAAACATAGCATTTGGTTCTTTCTTCTACCATGTTCTCTTTTTCTTCTTTTTGTTTTTTAACAAAGGTTTCATTTCTTTATGTCTTCTCTACTTCTCCATAGTATAATATACTTTTGTCACCAAAGTAATGGCAATATAAATATATGTCATGTATTTTGCAATATTGCGCCATGCACTGAGCTTCTATGCCACATAGAGTCATTCGCCACTAACAACTAATGCCATGTTGACCAATTAAAACCCTAGCCGAGAGGTTTTCCTTGGGTCTGAAATTTTGGGTCTTTAAAATAAGGGCTTGATATTATTCTTTTAGGCTCCTTTAAGTTTTGAACTGATGCTCAGGATTGGATTATTAGGCGAAATCAAACAAAATGTTTAGGTTCTCTTTTTATCTTATTAGGCCAATCATTAGTTTGGGCCTTTAAGATTTCATTTTTTAGGCCCCCAGATGTTAAAGTTGTTTAGAACTAAAAAAAATAAGGAAAAAAAAGAACAAATGAATCGCTTTAATAATTTAGTTAGTCTTCCAACTTACTACAAGCTTATCTATCATTCATTGAAGTATAACACGTACTTCTTACCAGACTACAAATTATTGTTATGCCTATAAATTTGTATGAATGACATGTTTCATTGCAAATAATCAGCGTTTGTCTTGATTTCTTGCAAGCCTTTCTGTCAAAACGACATTCTAATAATCAGCGTTTCTCTTGATTTTTTGCGAGCCTTTCTGTCCGAATGACATTGTCGGTCTGCCAACTTGCTACTATCAACCTTTACCTCATAAAATTGTAGACATTGAAGAATTTCCATCTAGACACAACGGCATGTGGTTGTCTGCCTTATAAAACCTTTTCTTTCAGAAATCAAAGACTGCTTCGATTCCTTCATGCATTTCCATCAAGAATGAAGACGCGATCAAGTTGCCTAATGTGTTTGTTGTCTTACAACAACAAGTTCGCATTTACAATTATCAAAGTCTCAATATTCCAAGTTGAATGCTTTAAAAAAAATTTATCTTGTTCAACATAAAACTCATTTTTTTTTATAATTGTTTTGATAGTTTCCTAATATCACCCTACAAATTGACATGGAATTTTCATCCTATTCAATTCTCTTAATTATTTTCTAAGAAGGTATCATGCTTTGGGCAATTCATTGTGTCATTTGTCAAATAACACTCCCATCCATTTGGTCATATATTTATATTGTGGTTACTTTGTGACAGCTTCATATGGGTTGTTCATATTTTTAAGTTTGAATTGAGTTGGGTCATTACTAGTGTAAAATTGAGTTTTAAAGCCCACATGTAATTGAGTTGTGACCAATAAAAGTGCATTTGTTTAGTGTTTTGACTTGTGTGATGGATGTCTACATGCACGGGAATTCATGTTACTATTATCATCCGTGTTATAGTTGTCACACTTGTGTAGATATCACGAAAGACATCTTTCCATAATGAAGTTTAAATTTGCCTTTAGTAAAAACATTGTTGGTCAGCTGACTTATGTTTTGTCAAGTTCATTCCTCATAAAGCTGCAAATGAAAAAGATTATTGCTGCAATCATGAGCTGTTTTGCAAAATTTATGCCACTCCAATGATATTGCGAATCATCAATATTTGAAAGTTGTTAGATCCCAATCTCAATAGCCTAAGTTAAATACTTCATAAAAATTTACACTATTCAACTTAAAGGTAAGAGTTAGAAAAAATATTTTCCATATATGTTTCACATATTGTGTTTCATAAGTTAGGAATGGGGCCGTTTGTTCTCTTAGTAGTGTTTTGTTTCTTTATAATAAAAGGCTACAATTTAAGTTAAAATTATAGCATTATTTTTTGTAATTGTTACTCCATCTCACACCATAAATTGAAATGAGATTTTCATTAATGAAGTACAGTTTAATTTTTTAAATTATTTTTAAACATACATCTTTTGTCCATATACATGATCAAAATTGGAAAAAACTTGACCCGAGAGCATTTTTGGGTTACACTTCATCTTTAAAAAGTTACAAATGTTATCACCCTTCTTCTAAGAAATTCTATTATTCAGTGACATTTAACAAATTTCCTATTTTTCCACTCCTTGTCATACGTGAATTTTAGGAAAGATAATTAAGAATTGATTGGATTATTTAACCTTTCAATGTTATCAACCCGATCATACGTCAAAACCATCTATTGAGCCCACTTGAGTTTATACTTAAGCCCAAGGTTTTGAAAACCAAATTGGACTGGCCAAGTCAACTAGAAACTAGCCAGCTTTTCGGTCTGGTTACACCATGTGACCTGCCCGTTAAGTGAATCGGTAGGAATAAGTCAAACCAACTCAAAAATCAGTCAAAACCAAGTTGAACTAGTTAAAACCGATTTTTAGTGATTTTATTGATAAAAATTTTAAAAAAACACATTTTAAAAAATAAATAAATAAAATACTCTTTGGCTTTCTTATAAATATTTTTATTCATAAATAATTTATTAGTATACATAATTTTCACTACCTATTTTTTGTTTTGACTTTTATTTATTTAATTTTATGGAGTATTAAAAAAATAAATATTTCATATTAATTGTGTTATTTTTATTTTAAAAAACTAAATTTTCAATAATTATATTTTACTTGGAATTTAATTTAATTTATTTTATATTTTTACAATTTTTTATTCATATTGAATTATTAAATTTTCAATTTTACATTTAAAGCTTGTCATTTAACATATTAATAAATCGACTTGAATTTATTGTATAAAATTAATTTAATATTATTGTGTATATATAATTTAAAATAATCAATTTTTTGAAAATAATTGAATTGGTTAAGCTAATGACCTAGTGACCTAATTTGTTTTCCAATTCGATGATCGGTCTGGTTTTAAAAACATTGCTTAAGCCAAATAAGACCACTCTCGATAAACTAAATGCGATTGGACCCAAAATAATGCCTAATCCTGAACATGCTTTTAAAGATGTGAGATTTGGTAAAAACTGATACTTAGGTAGAACGAGCCATTTGAATCAATGCATATTTAGAAGTCTAACTCAATCACTTTATATGAGGTAACAATTTCTAAATGCACACTGTGATACTATCATCTTGAGGATAATGTTCTTGTCTAATTACTTTTAGAAAATGCATGAAAAAATGTACAAAGTGGCCATTATATTGTCTTGCACATTTTTTATGATTCTAAAAATTCTCATCATCCCACACAGCCTCTCATAAGCCTAAACATTACAGTCATTCCCATTTCATACAACCTTATCCGAAACAAAGTCCAATGAAAATGGATACTTGACATGAAAGTGGAGATGATGGCGTTAGAGAAAAATAAAATGTGGAACTGGTCAAGTTACCAACTAGAAGGAGCCGATGGGGTGTAACTGGGGTTATACGGTGAAATATAAAACAACCAAGTTGATTGAGAGAACCAAGGCACAATTGGTAGCCAACACTTAGTCATATGGGATTGACCATTCGTAAACTTTTGTCCCTATTGTGAAGATGATCACGGTGAAGGTGTTACTAAACACTGCCACTAACAATTAATTATGATTAATAGCTACAGCAGTTTGATGTCAAGAATGAATTTTTGCATGGAGATTTAGAGGGGGAAATTTATATGCAGATCCCACTAAAATGTGGAAAGAAATTAGTTTCTCATTTTGTATGAATGATAAAAGAGGTGTTATATGGTGACTGCTCACCACAACCAAGGTTCTAATGGTTATAGGCAGAGTCAATGGCATCATACACTATTTATTAAAAACTCACCGTTAGGGGTACTCACGACTCTCTTAGTATATGTTGACAGCATAGTGACAAAGAATGATGACACTAAAAGGAAAGAACTAGCATTAAGGTGAAAAAAATTTTATATTGGGGTGAAAAACTAAAATACTTTGCTGTGTTGAAGAATATTATAAAATATTATGGAATATTTGTTTTGATATTTATATATTTCATTTCCATATTCATAGAGTTAGAATATTTTGTTTCCTAATTTCTAGTATTAGATTTATGTTAGAATATTTTGTATTTTTAGTATTTTTGTAATTATCCCATATTATAAATTAAGGCTTCTTTTCAATAATAAAGTACGAATTAATTCCTCCAATCTTCTTGACATATTGAAATTAAAGTCACATACTTTAAATAGGGAATTTTTTACATTGCAATAAAAACATGTTAGAAAACTTCTGAAAAAAAAAAAGGCAAAAGAGCATGTAAACCTCAAACACTCCTATTGACCCCAATGTCAATATTCAAAAAAAAAAAATACTTGAATATTTCAAAGTAACATCAGGAAAGGTATTATGTCATGGAGATGGAATAATTAACACTTGAAGCCCATAATAATGCTAATTATGCATACTTAATGCTAGATCTTATTGTAGAAAGTTAATTTTACGATATTACATATTTCTAGACAGAAATTTATTGACTCGAAGGAATAAAAAACAGAATGTTTTGGCAAAAGCAAGAGCAAAAGCCAAATTAAGAGCAATGGCTCATGGGATACGTGCACTACTACAATTAAATATCATTCCCAAAGATTTAAAAATACAGTACGAAGCTCCTATGAGACTTCATTCCAAAAACAAAACGACAGCATTACTCACAACCCAATGCAACATGATTGAACCAAGCATAATTCCCAGTATATTAAGTTTCTACATATGACCAACGTTCTTCAAACGAAAGGGTTGAGTAATTCAACTTTCCAAACAATTAAATCTGTGCCAAGAATGTAAATCCCTGTGCTACAGCTTGAAGAAGAGTGTTGGAAAGTGCACAAGGTTAGAATGTAGTTGACATGGCTTTGTTTGTTTTTGAATTTATTATATGTTTTTAGGTGTTTTTGTCTCAAGAATTGTGTAAAAGTAAGAGATAAAAAAGATAAAATTTAAAAAGTATAATAATTGAGTATATTTTTGGAATCCATAAGTTGAAAACAAACATAGCACTTAAGTGTATAATCATATTCAACTACATAGGGTTAGTAGGAGGTAGATAGAAGGTGACTAGTTTAAACAGGTGAGGCATTTTCATATATAACAATGTATTCTTGAATGAAACATAAAAGTACAGTTCCTTCTTTTTAACAAAACTGTATGCCAATTTGACAATACACTTATTTTTCCCAGACAAAAGACATAACTTTCAACCAGCACCAATTTAATAGAAGCCATTTTCTCAAATTATTCAATAGGAAAAAAAATCACTACCTCTTATCATTATTCATAGTTAGTCTATTCTTCATAACAATCCAGTATGATGAAACAATTATGGATTTTCCCTCCTAAGATAGGCATTATGCAGTTGCACCTCTTCGACAACAATAAGACATTATAGGTGTACGATACAAAAGTTCATCTTCTCGTAAGGTAGCCATCTTGGTAAGAGATGATCTAGTTATGCCAAAACTTTTAGCATTCATTTCATGTTAGATTACTGTATAATTCATATTTGGTACAATTTCTTTGTTTATTTCATTTATACATGTCACAAATATAGACTAATTAGACACAACATTTAAGAGTTGTAAACTAGGTAGCATTGTTAAAAGTTGATAAGATATAGAATCACAATACTTTCTTATAAGTGTATAAAAGAATGTAAAAACCAACCGCCATGAACTAATTAACTTTTTCAAACATAACCATAACATGCACATGGATGTGTAAAATATCATGCACGTACCACTGGAAAAAAATACTTGAAAATGGAGAATGAAAGAACCATGATACATGAAAAAGATTACTGACCTGTTCTCAACGGTTTCTTTGAAAAAATTCTCAACACCATCAACATCATGAACAACTAGAGAACACAGCCCACCTGTGCGGTAGTGCAGTTAAATAGCAATATGCCACCACATAACAGAAAAAACAAGCAACCAGTTTTGAGACTGACAACTGAAATATCTCAAGAGAAACATCTAGGTCTACACCGTAGTAAAAAGTACGGGTGGCAGCATTTCCATGGTAATGTTATTGTAAAATAAAAAATTTCCTTCTTGAGGAAACTTAGTAACTGAGTATTAAATAAATAATCTGTTAGTAACAAAATAAACAGGCAGAATAAGTAGTTCCATTTACCAGCAGCACGGCGTGCATTAAGGCCACCATTAGGAACCAAAATCTCCAAACGACCAGCTATTGGTTTGACAACTTTCAAAAGAAGTTGATGACGCTCTTTCAAACTTTGGTGGATAACACTTGTATCTCCAACATAAAGAATGTCAAATGCAACATCTAGCCACATGTCACGTTAAGGCCGACATTGAAAAACCAAAAATTGATGCCTGAGAACAATAATTCCATTGAAATCACTATTCCTGCTTGCACATTTCAAATATGGATCAAATACAAGATTCTGATCCTGGTCAAAAACCATAAGGATACAGCACAACTGCAACAGAAAGAAGTGAAGGTCAAAACTTAGAAGTAGCTTCTAGCTTTGCAACTATCATAAAAAATTTACATGCAGAGACCTGTCGGTCACTATCAAGCCCCTCCCTCGCAGCCTTGGCTATGCAAAAGATAAGAGAAATTAAAGAGTAATCACAATTTTAGACAAATACAATAAACATTCAATAAAACAGCATCGAAGGCAACAAAGTGAGATTGAAAATTTGAAACCTATTTCTTGATTTGAACCAAACTCTGAAAATCGATTTGCAGATGCATCCCAAACCAACATTTCACCATCAAGAATACACCTGCAACAGAAGTGGTCCCCAGTCATATCATCTAATTTGATGAATTTACATGCAAATGGAAGGGAATATTTTGATAAAGCACATGGAAACATGGAAAACTTTTGGACAGGATTCAGCTGAGGCTAATATCAGTGAATAGAGTGGATGCAAGCAAAGAATTTCCCAAACGATAGCACTGTTATCATTAGCCAGAGGCCAAGCAGATAATGTGAGGTTAGTGCCATTTGTACCGGAAAAAAAAAAGTTAATTCAATTGCAAGTACACAACATATTGAAGGATCGGACAATGAATCCTACAGTTTAACAGGCAGTATTTTATACAGCACATAAAATACAAAATTGATCAAACAATTCAAGTTTATAATATAATACTCTCTCATAGCATTCGTCCAATATCACTAAAAAAATTTCTTCTAATCGGCATCAAAATGGTTTTCAATAGAAATTGTCGTTTTCCTTTACTGAATTAAGAAGGCAATAGACTAGCCTGTAACTGCCATACGTATTTTTAAAAATAATCTTTGTAAATCTCACAAATCCCTTGAATGTGTGCTATCACTACCATTACACACATTAGAGCAATTAGGCTTCTTGCCTGGACATAAGCAAGAATTTTAAATAGAGAAAACAAGAGATGAAAGTTAAATAATGACATGTAAATATGGTATCAACTGCTTAATTCTTGATACATTCACCTGTCAACCACAATATTCTCTCTTATAATGTCTGACATGCCATGTTCATATTCTGGATGATCAAGAAAATTCCTGTCAATATAAGAAAACATTAACTCATTCAGGCATGACACACAAATTCAAAATTTAAATTAGTTTTGCAGAATGGGCTGAGAGGAATCATTGGATCATAGCAGTATCTCTTACTCATTGACCCCACCTGATAAGAGTTGTACTGTTTTTGGTTGTGACTCAATTTTTTCATTTAACAATTACTCTTTCATTGACCAAGACAAGAGCATGACATTGGCATACTATCGTTTCTAGAGACTCATCAGCATCAACTATAAAAAAAAAATATTCTAGCATCAAATTAAAACAGCCAAGTAAACTAATCATGATAATTTTCAAAATTGCTACTAAAGCTATAAAGGAAATTATTGCTATATCAGATGACTAAAAATAGTAAATATATCACAAGATACAACAAAAGAAGAGTCAGTTCAGCATAGGAATTACCTCGAGAAAAAGTTTATCTGCACTCCATTTTTATGGATTTGAATGCGATCACCATCAAATTTGCACTCAACAACAACTTCCTTTCCATGAAGCTATTTGGATGAAAAGATATATTAAACAATTAACAGGCCAAAAAATTCAAAGATGAAACTTGGAAAGCAAAAAGGAACAGAATTAAACAACTCCAGATATGAATTTAAACCAGTACAGAAAGGAAGTGCTAAATAATGTATCTCTTCCTTTTCCTTGTTGATGCAACAAAATGATGGTAATAACCTACATTTCACTTCATTGAAAAGCAATTATCTTAAACATAAATGATGTAAAAACCTTTTTCCATGCAGCAGCTGCATTGCTGACCCTCAGAGCTAGTTGGGGACGAACAGGTTTGCCAACTTCAATGTCCTGAATAATTAAAAGAAGCATTATTCTTGACCTCTCAAACATATGTCAAAGAAAGCACTGGAACTTTAGAAAAGTAAAAGATGGTGTAAAACAAAGGAAAAATGTGATGATTGTGAATCATCAATTATAATATATAGGAACATGCCTTGATTACAAAGCATGATCCTAAAAGAGAAAAGAGAACTTAAGTAACAGAAACTCCAGTGTGCCCCAGGTTTCAAGCTTATAAAAATTTTTTGACCTAATTTTTGAAGGGAGAGGTTTAACTACGAAAGTTTATTAACCAAAGTACCAAACTTCAATAACAATTAAAAAAAAAGAAGAAGAAAAGATCATAGATTAAGAAACCTTTTACATAGTAACTTCTTTAAGAGATCACAAATGCCAATTATAATGTGCAGTAAATGATTTATAGCATTGGGAACTGCAAGAAAAGAAAAGGCAGTGAATTTGGACACTGTGAACATGTCTGACAGGTAATTCTAAATGGTTGAGCATGTTGAAAGAAATATAAGCAAATATCCACTTTGTCCTCAGTCAAAATATTGGATCTTTTTAACAAGGTCAATGCTAAATGATTTTTGATGTGGTCGACCATGAGTTTCAATACATTCCAGTTGGGAAACATAAGGCATTCATCCCTCCATCCCAACCTTAAGCATTTAAGGTTTATTAGTAAATAAATTCCATACATAAAGTACTTAATCCAGAGTTTTGAAACAAACCTGACGCTTATGCCGCTGACTACGATCCCGCAACTTTTGACAGACTAATTTTAGATCACATGTCACATTAAATAAGTCCTCAGCATCAGGGTGAAATTCATGAAATATGCTTTTTTCACTTATTCCCAGCTTAAGATCTGAAGATCAGAGAAGATGCAGAAAGTAGAAATATTAAAAAATAAGAACAAACAAAGCCAAATGAAATGATAAAATTGGAAAAAATTAAATGAGCTCATCAAATAACACCTTTTAGTATGATCATAATAATCCACTTCATTTCCTGAGCATTTGTTTTCCTGATCAAATCAGAAAGAATTAAAGTCTTCTCTGACCTGCATTAAGAATCCCACGCACCAGTTATCAATTTACGTGAAATACTATTAGTGATCTTGAGCTCTATATCATCTTAATTTTTTCTCAGATGTTTAGAAGTGAGAATATAATCAACTGGGCTATGTCATTGAAGTTCTAAATAGTATTTATGGAAGAAAGTTGAAATGAGCTTCACTGCCAGAGCATGATGATCAGAACATGGCTATGGAGAAGAACATTTGCTAGATTCTGAAAAGAAAAAGATCTACAAGCATATAGAGCCAAAGGCAAGTCTTTCATATTGATCCTTCCTAGAAAAATACAGAAGATCCATTAATAATTCTACTTAAAACATCAACTGAGCTATGTTGTTGAAGTTCTGAATAGTATTTATGGAAGAGAAAGTTGAAATGAGCTTCACTGACAGGAGCATCATATGGAGAAGAACTTTAGCTAGATTCAGAAAAGAAAAAGGCCTACAAGCATATACAGCAAAAGGCAAGTCTTTCGTATTGATTCTTCCCAGAGAAATACGAAGATCCATTAATAATTCTACTTAAACATCATGATTTCTACCTATTATCACAGGAAGCCAATCGATCAAGCAATTCATTTAATTCTTTTATAGTCAGGCCCCCTGAAGTCAAGCCCTGCCTCCGCTGTAGCACCTGCTAATATTGCAAGAATTCACATAATCTCACCATCAAGTTAACCAATCGCCACTTAAATTGTCAATAACCGGGTGCACAAAATGCATGCAAAAATATTTTCAACTTAATATCCAAAGAAAAAGAGAGAGCACCGAAACATTAACAAAGTAGTGCAAAGAAAATTCCCATCAGCAGGCTAGTGAAAGTGGAGTCATGAACCCACAAACAAAGTGGAGTTATCCAATGAACTTGAAGGCATACAAAAGATAAAAGAGCTACTGAGAATACCTAAAGAAATCCTGTTATTTGTTAATGAAAATTACAACGAGTGGATGAAAAACCAATTACGATCACAAAAAAGTAAATGCCGCCTCGGCCAAAAATAGAGACTAATACAAAAATAACAGAAAAGCCAAAGAAGGCTATTCGTTAAGGAAAACTACAAACAAGTGAAGCCAGCGGAGAAATAGTTTATTTCCATCCACACAAATAAAATACTTTACAGTTAGAATCCCTGAAAAAAGTCGAATGAAAATCAACAAGATTTTTCCCGGAACAAACAAAAAGAGACGATAAAAACGGGTAGAATGAAAAATGACAACGAGAAATTAACGACCTCGGCGGCGATGAGAGAGAAGTTTCCAGCGAAAGCACCAGACTTAGGGCCGCCCTTGCGCCAGTTGAGGAGGCGCTGAGCGTCGGCGGAGTCACGAGACATGCCGATGGCGTCAATTAAGCACGTGGCCAGTACGTGCTCTCGAAGGCCATAGGATCCGCGCTCGCGATCGAGGGCAGGGAGCACCAAGCGGATGGCGGAGAAGTAGTCGTCTGCATTGTTGGGGCGGCAAAATGTGTCAAGAAACTTGCGGAATTTGGAGCGCTTGACAGACGAAGACTTGCTCTTCTGCATCCAGTTGAATAGGCTGACCATAACACTGAACTTTGTATCCGGCATGTTTGGCCTCTGAAGCGGTGGAGAAACTGGGGAATGGACGCACGGAGGGGATTTTGCATTTCTTTATACCAAAATTTAAACGGCGAGGCATTAAATAGTTGAGAAGCGGACCGTGGGAAGCTTTCCGAGGACGCCTTTATTGCCCGTTCAACGGATTTAATGTTTTTTCTAAGACTCAAATTTTGTAGGATTAAATTAGTAAAAACAATTTTTAAAAAAATTGTAAAAGTAAGAGAAAAAAAATAAAAAATATATTGACCACGTTTGTTTCTATTTTAACAAAAATAATATACACATTTTAATTGTTATATATTTTAAATTTTATATTTTTCTTTATATTACTTTTACAAAATTACAAAGAAATATACACCTAAAATACACATTTAAATTAAAACTGATATAGCAATTTTTGTGATGAATAGCATGCATAACAAAATGAGTTCTAAAGTTATGAAAGTGATGCAAAATTTGCACCCGAACATAGTCCTTATTTATAATTTGTAGTTCAAACCCCAATGTAAAGGTGGGGCATTTGCCATTGATAGGAACTTTTGTACTTAAAACAATAGTCTCCAATTGCAGTTCTTTTAAAACGTAAAATATATATCTTCTCACCATACTCATGGTACATGACCAATTGGACTAAGGTTATATTCTATAATTAATATCAACTCAAGTCAATTAAATAATGGGCGCCTATTGGCATTCCATTCTCATGAAACCTTTAAAATAATTGGCTTTAATCATTCAATTGATACTCTAAAATGTCCTTATTAATAATTCCTAATTTTTATTAAATAATTATGACTAATTAATGATAACTCGTGATTTTATAGTAATTTTTGCATCCAATCTTAGTGATTTTGTCAGTATTTGGAGCTTTAAATATAAAAATTATGTGTATTTGAACTTTTATGTGAAAAAATTGAGTTTGGTATGTTTTTAGATGGATTATGAATGAAAAGTAATTAAATTTGGACAAGTTCTGCACTAATAATTTATTGTTCTCCACTTTCAAGTGTCATGGCCGTGAAAGGATGGTTCACCCTCACGAGAAGCGAGCATAAAAAAGTTTAGATATTTTGTTGTGGGTGAGCCTACAACCGTGAAAAAAAGAGATACAACCATAAAGGAGAAAAAAAGAGATACAACCATGAAGGAGATTATCACGATAGTGGAGGAAGAATAACGAGAAGGGCATTTGGTCGTGATCATCATAGCGCCTACAAAAGAGGACCTCACTGCCGAGGAAGATGATGGCACAGCAGCATTACTGACAAAGCAAATATGTAAAACTTGAACCCAGGATTGTTGGAGCGAAAGATGAGCTCGCAGGTGTGACAAATGAGCTCATGGCCACAAGGTGAAAAGTAACGCGCAATTAGGATTTTATAACATGGGTGGTTTTGTTCCAATTTTGCAAATTTTGTGTAAACCCAGGCCACCGCCTATAAAAGAACACTAAAAAAGAGATTACGAAAAGTTTCAGAGAGCTTTAGAATACTTGAGAGCAAGAAGATATCAATTAAAGAGCAAGAAGAAGGTGCTCACATCAAGATTGAAGATTGCAATCGCCTTTATAGTTCAAGACTAAGACTTAGATTTCTTTTTCTCTTTTTCGTTAGTTTGATATTATGGGATGATATATGTTACCATGGTTTTAATTGAAAATATTATAGATCACTAAATTCCTTTTCTTGAGCCCTGTGATTGTGTTTTAGGATTAATGCATGAATGATATTATGTTCAATTTTTGTTGACCTTGTTATTTGCAATTGATGTGTTTAATACTATTAAAGGAATGGATACCTTTTAATTGATTTGTAACAACATAAAAGAATAACATGAGTGAAACTCATAAGTTAGGCAATTGATTGCAACTATTAATTTTGTGGCAATAACAACAACAAAGCAATAAAATTAATTTAAGATTACGTTGTTAATCATAGAATTTAGTCTCAATTTGATTGGGTTGAGGGAACAAACATAATTTGGAATTGGAGTTTTAGAAGAGTTTGGGAGGATATCTTAAATACATAAGGATTAGCAATCCATGAATGAACAATTAAATTGATTATTAATGTAATTCATCATTTATTGAGAATCAACATGTCACAAGGGAATAGAACTCTTCATCATTTGTTGCTTTGTTTCCAACACATTAGATTAATTAATTTCTATTAATTTTTCATTCATCACCATTGAAAGACCTAACTAATAGACACTTAGTTATATCAGTAGACAAGCATTTACACCCTTTATATAGATACGACACTCTACTCATTGCTACACATCATTCCATATTCCACACACCTTGTGACATGTGTCACGTTTTTGGCACAATTGCTGAGAGACTAATAAGTGCTATTGAATACTTATCGTGACTGCTAGATTAGGATATTTTTTCTTTTCCTTTTTATTTCAGCCTTCTTATTTTACTTTTGTTAATTGATTAGACACTTTTGTGTGGTAGCAATTAAAGTCTTGTGGGTACTCTTATAGACACCATAGTAAAAGTTTGAATTTTGAGGAGTTTGATCCAAAAATTGAGAAGAAAACTCCGTCAGAGATGAGCTTTACGTAGGCAATTATAGGAGGACTAAAGGACTGGAAAATAATTTGCCACTGCCGCCACTTCAATAGCTTCTCATGCCAAATCAAAGGGCTATATATGTTCACTATGTGATGAATCAGAATATGATAGGGCTAGTGAGACTACTAGTGAATGTAAATAATTTTGACCTAAAATCTGCATTAATCAATATAGTGCAACTGAACCAATTTGGAGGAGTCCTACATGAGGATGCAAACACTCACTTGGCAAGCTTTCTGGAGTTATGTGACACAGTAAAATCTAATGGGGTATCTGACAATGCAAAGAAACTAAAGCTATTCTCCTTCTCTTTGAGTAATCACACAAGACACTAGCTTTAAGAACTGCCTCTAGGGAGTATTGTGATATGGAAACATGGTGAATAAATTCTTAGTTAAGTTCTTTCCATTGACTAAGATCACTTAGCTATGTTTGAAAATTGGTACATTCAAGTATTTGGCTTTAGAGACACTCCCAAAGGTACAAGAAAAATTTAAGGAACTGCTTAAAAAGTGTCCACAACATGGATACCTATTTGGCTTCAAATTCAAACTTTTTACAATAGTATCAATGATAATTTAAGGACAGTATTAGATGTCTTAGCTGGTGGCACCTTCATGAATAAATTTCTAGAAGAGTCATGAGACCTTGTCGAAGAAATGGCATCAAATGCCTACTAATGACCTTTAAAGAGAGCTACCACTCGACAAGTGGCAAGAGTTCACGATTTAGATGCTTTTAGTACTTTATCTACTAAAGTTGATCTACTTAATAGAAAAGTTGATGGCTTAAATGTGAACTCTCTAATAGCACTTCATCTTCGGTTATGCAAGTGTGAGACATGTATACAGGTCCATACCCCGTCCGTGAGTGCCAAGTAGGAAGCATGAGCAGTGGTCAAATGGATATGAAATGCTTGAATTACATGAACAACTAAGGGAGGTTTCAAAATAATCCATAATCTAACACTTACAACTTGGGACAGAGGAACCATCTAAATTTTTCATGGAAAATCAATCAGTTGTAGCAAATCCCCTAGGCTTCAAACACGAAGGCCAGCAACACAAGTTCCCCTATATTAAGCACAAGAGAAGGAGCAGTAATTAAAGGACATTACTAGTAATTTGACTAAATCTACATAGAAAATAATAGAAAATATGGCCAAAACAACCCAAGACTGCATGAATAAGACTGAAATTGTACTCTAAAATCAACAAGCCTCGTTAAAAATTTGGAGCAACAAATTGGACAGCTGGCCACTGATGTTACTGTCCAAAGATGTTGCAAGTAAATTTCAAGGTGCCTTGCCAAGCAATAAAAAGCCTAATCTAAGATAACAATTCAAGGCAATCACCTTGAGGGGTGGAAAGCAACTTGAAGAAGGGTTATCAAAAGGAAACATCAAGGAAGGGGTTGAAGAAAAAGAGACAACCCAAGCAAAAAGAACAAGAAAAGGACAATGAAGAAGAGAGGGTTGCACCACCAATCAAGTCATTCTAACTATCCATTCTTCATCAATAGCTATTGAAATCCTCCCAAGAAGATAAGAAATTTTTTTTTCTAAATTCCTTGATTTATGTAAGAAATTACATATTACCATTCCTTTTGCAAAAACATTAGCTCAAATTCTGAGTTATATTAAGTTCTTGAAGGAGATACTTTTAAAGAAGAGGAAGTTGGAGGATCACAAGGTAGTCTTGCTTATAGAGGAATGTAGTTCCATTGCCCAAAACAAATTATCTCTAAAATTAAAGGATCTAGGAAGTTTTACAATCTCTTCTAATGTTGGAAATGTTAAGTTTAGTAATGTTTTATGTGAATTAGATGCTAGTATTAATTTAATGCTTCCTACCTTGTTCAGGAAACTGGGTTTAGGAAAGGTGAAGCTTACTAGAATTTCTATTTAACTCACGGGCAAATCTGTGAAGTTTCCTTTGGGATTAATTGAGGATGTCCCAATAAAAGTAGATAATTTAGTTTCTCTATAGAATTTTGTATGTCTTGACATGGAAAAAGATAAAGTACCATTAATTTTCAAGAGACCTTTCCTAACCATTGGTAATGCTTTATTGATATGTACTAAGGTAAGTTAACATTACGAGAAGGTGGCAATAAGGTAATTGTTAATGTATGTGATGACTCTAAATATTCTATTGATGTTGATACCTACTTGAGAATAGAGTGTCTTGATGGTTGTGTCCTTAAATTATATAAGGGAAAGCATGACTCTAGCATAAAATTGGAGAAGAGGATAGAGAAGACGACAAAAATTGAACAGAAGATGGTGGATGTAGTAGAGCAACTTGTCTAGCCATTAGTTAAGTCCATTTTTCCACCAAAGACCTCCTCGGAGGAACCCCCAAATTTGAAATTGAAGCAACTTCCATCACACTTAAAGTACACTTTCTTGGTTGAGTCTCCTACATTACTTGTGATTATTCCTACCCATTTAAGGGAAGATGAAAAGCATAAGTTGCTGGGGGTTTTGAGAGAACACATAAAGGTAATAGAGTGGTCTATAGCTAATTTGATAGATATTGGTCTAGCCTGTTGCATGCATAAAATTCTTCTAGAAGATGGATATAAACATGTTAGGTAGCCATAAAGAAGACATAACCCATATATGTAAGAAGTAGTTAAAAAAGAAGTCATGAAGTTTCTTGATGCTAGCATAATCTACTCGATGCTGACAATGAGTAGGTGAGCCCAACACAATTAGTACGTAAGAAGGGAGGCATTATTATGGTTAAAAAAGAGCAAAATGAGAAAATTCCTATGAGGGTAGTTATGGGTTGGTGAGTGTGTATCGATTATAGAAAACTTAATAGTGTCACCCAAAAAGATCATTTTTTATTATCTTTTATTGACCAAATGTTAGAGAGACTTGTAGGGCATCCTTACTATTGCTTCTTAGATGGGTATTTGGGATACAATCAAATTCTCATAGGGCCCGATGATCAAGAGAAAATCACATTCACTTGCCCATACAGTACATTTGCTTATAGACAAATGCCTTTTGGCCTTTGTAATGTACCAACCACATTCCAGCATTGCATAATGGCCATATTTTTTGATCTAGTGGAGAATTAAATAGAAATTTTCATGAATAATTTCTCAGTTGTAGGTGATTCATTTGATAATTGATTGTATAACATTTCCTTAGTTTTGCAGTGTTGTTAGTTTTGCAGTGTTGTAAGGACACTTACCTGGTCTTGACTTTGGAGAAGAGTCATTTTATAGTGCAAGATAGGATTGTACTAGGATACTAAATTTCAATAAAAGGCATTGAAGTAGACAGGGCAAAAATGGAAGATATTGCTAACTTGCTGCCACTAAAAAATGTAAGAGGGTTTGGAGTTACTTAGAGCATGCACGCTTTTATAGGCCCTTCATCAAAGATTTATCCAAAATCTCTAAACTCTTTTTCCAATTTACATGTCAAAGATGTATCATTCAATTTTACTATTGAGTATCTCGTAGTGTTTAACAGGTTAAAGGAAAACCTAGTTAGTACCCCAATAATTACTCCTATTGATTAGTCCTTACCTTTTGAGTTGATATGTTATGTCAGTAACCATTCCATTGCAACAATTTTGGGGCTAAAGAGAAGAATCCCCATGTGATCTACTATACTAGTCTCATATTGAATGATGTGGAATTGAATTATGCAACAATTGAAAAGGAGCTTCTTGCCATAGTTTTTATCTTTGAAAAATTTAGACCTTGTTTGATAAGGGCAAAACCTATAGTTTATATTGATCATTCGACCATAAGGGGTTAGCCAAGGATCAAGAAATTAATGAAGAGTTCTTGGATGAACATCTATTTGCATTGTTTTCTTCTCCTACCCTTTAATTTGCTGATTTTGTCAACTATTAAGCTTGTGACATACTACCCCTAATTTATCTTTCCAACAACAAAAAAAGATTTTATCTGATGTTAAGCATTATTCCTAAGACAAACCTTACTTGTATAAAATATATGCTGACCAAGTCATTCAATGGTGTGTCCCGAAGGATGAGATGGAAGAGATTCTACACCATTGCCATGTGCTTGAATGTGGGGGTCATTTTGGAGTGAATTGAATGGCATACAAGGAACTCTAACGTTGATTTTATTGGCCTACCTTATATACAGATATATGTTTATAAAAAAGTACAATATGTGCTAAAGGCTGGGGATTGTATCTAAGGGGAATGAGATGCCTGTCACCATCATTCTTAAGGTAAATTGTTTGATGTGTAGGGCATTAATTTCAAAGGTTCATCTTCCCCTTCCCATGGTAACAAGTACATTTCAGTTGTTGTAAACTATGAGTCTATGTGGGTTAAAGTTGTAACGCTTCCTACGAATGAGGCAAAACATGTCTTGAAATTTTTACGAAGAAATATTTTTACAAGGTTTGGGGTGTTAAGTAGTCATAAGTGATAGGGGCTTAAATTTTTACAATCGATAAATGGGGTCCTTGCTTACGTGTTAAGGTATATCACATTGCATTGCAATCCCTCATCACTCCCAAATAAGTGGTTAAGTTGAAATGTCTAAGGAAATAAAACACATTTTAGAGACCATTGCAAATCATAGTAGAAAGGATTGAGCTAAAAAGCCAGATGACGCATTTTGGGCATATAGGACTACATTTAAAACTCTAGTAGAAATGTTCCTCTGCAGACTTATTTACAGCAGGCATGTCGTATAATATCCCTATAAAATTAGAGCATAAAGCACATTAGGCGATAAAATTGCTGAATTTTGATATGCAAAAGGTGGGACATAAATGTGAGATGCAATTGAATGAACTTAAGGAATTCCATTTCCGTACCTATAGAAGTGCTAGATTGTACTAGAAGCACACCAAGAAGTGGCATGAATGTTAGATTCTATTAAGGACTTTTAGAGTTGGGGACAAGGTTTTATTCTACAATTCTCACTCAAAGTAGTTTCCAGGTAAGTTGAAATCTTGTTGGTCAAGTTCATTTGAAAATTATAATAGATTTCACCATAGTGCAATATAACTAAAAGCAGGGAATCATATATTCAAAGTGAATGGCCATAGGCTTAAACCTTACTTTGGAGAGAAGGTCCATGTTATTGATACATGACTTTGAGGACCCGTACATGCTAACCAATCATCGTTGTCTTGCTATGAACATAAAATGCTATGCTTCTCAAGAAGCAACTCGAGTTTTACTTTCTTTCTAATGTTTTTGTGTAGTAGTTAGGCTCAACTTTCTTGTGTTTGGTGGTTGTAAAAAACGAATTGTACATGAATGAAGGTGAAATTGGTGAAGGAATAATGCCCACAGTCCAACTTCACAGTCACAAGAGTGCATGTCATGGTGGTGGTACGACCAGTCACATACCCACACCAAAATGCAGCAAAGACAAGTAATTTTGGGCATTTAACATCACATCCACAAGAGCTAGAGTTTTGATGACAAAAGCATTATTCGCACCTGAAATATCAAACGCATTAAAACCTGCCTAGGGCTCACAATCGTTGTTCATAATTATGGTACCCAAATCTATAGTTGTAAAGCTTAGTCTAGTAGACACCTACATTCCATCTCTGGCAACTTAGGTTACAAAGCCTACACTTGTAGCCATGACAGATGACCTTAGTACACACCAAGTTTAATTCTAACACCTAGGGTGTGATTTTTTTTCCTTCTTTTTTCCACCTTCATGTGCATAGAGAGCCCTTTCCCCTTTCCCCTACACTCAAAATCCTATCTCCTTCACTCTCCACACATCCTTATCCCAAGTTTACTAAAATTTCCATCCATCTTCTTCATCCTTTTGGAGCAAAGTTACGGGTTCTCTCCTTAAAAACAAGCTTTGCATAGGTTCTTTCCTCAAACCCTCCTAAGAATATTAGGTAAGTTTCATTTATTTCCCATAATTGCTCTTTGAATTGGTTAATATTTACTTTATTTTAATGATTATAGTCTAATTCATGGTATTTTTGTGGCTATATTGGATATATTTTCATGACTAATTGGGGCTTTAGAAAAGTTACGATTTTTGGTGCATAACTTGAAAATTTGTGATGATATGTTCAGGAATTGGGGGGGATTGTTGATGATTTTTTCAATGTGGATGAATTTTGACTTTAGTTTTGGCATGAACATAGGATTAGTGTATAGTGCATGCTAGGTGTTTGAAAATGTCTAACAGTAGTTACTTAGCCTATTGTAGTTTGCATTGGTTCTTTGGCTTTGATCTTGATATGTGCAACACTATAGTTTACCTTGTGATTGAATTTAACTAAGTTTTGGAGTTATAATTGGGTATTTTGTTAGCAATCATAGGAGCACGAAAAAGCTAAAACATAGGAACAAGTTCATCCTGCCAACTAGCAGTATAAGATAACTTCCACTTTATATCTGAGGAGCCACAAGACAAGTATAGACATGACATGGTGCATAAAAAAGTAGTTCTTGAGAGGGTGTTAGCATAATGGATAACATAGACCCCAGTTTCACACAATTGGTAGCCTAACGTTGATGAGTGACTTTCATTGAACATCCTCCAATCTAGACTTCAAAGGAGCTCCTTTGATTATTTTATGTTAATGTCCCAAACTAGGTGAATAGTACAGTTACTATTATGGGAGTGAGGATCCTTTTGGATCTTATTATTATAAACAAGTTGTTTAATCTAGTCTTGATAGACATGGAGCTATATGAGGCCTTCTTGGCAGACCCCAGGGCGGTGGAGGAGCTTGTCACTATATTGTGCCCATATGGAGTCTAATGGGAGACAACTAGCACTATAACTTCCATTCTAATTGTATGCCTCAAGTGGTTAAGGTGAGGTAGTTATACATATATGCTTGAATCTATCTTAACCTCCACCACACCACAATTAACGTGGTGTAGTACTTTATTCCATGTGCCATCTATACATATATTCTTTTATATTTGGGTAGTTTAATTTATGATAATATCTAGTGCATAGTCAATAGGGGAAATGCGACGATAGCCCACAGCTATATAATTATTGCTTTTTGCTTAGGGGTTGGATTAGATATTGTACTCCATTACTAATTGGATGTTAGTGGCATCTGCCTCCTCACACCACTGAAGATTGAGGTAGAGCCAGCTTAAGTGGGACAAAAGGCACATGTACCCTAGAAGTGCAGACAGAGGCTTGGCACATATTAGCTCACCAAGTAGGTAATATTAAGGAGAGTATCCATCATTTGGACCGGCATGTCAACTAGTATTTCAACCAAATATTGCACACAATGGTAAATTACTATATTCTTCCAGCAAGCCTTTCCAGACATCTCCTTTGCCCCAATCTAACGAGCACCTCCAATGTACCATTATCAGCCTCATCCTTATATGAATGGGCACTATGTAGGCTATTGTACATGGGATTCTGATTATCCATTTCCACTTGATTTGTATGGCCACTTGCTAGCCAACCAGTGAGATGCTGAAGCTAGCCTCAACTCTTCCAAGTTGTGTCTTTCTTTGATTTCATTTTGCTATTTCATGGATGTAGTTGAATCGAGGATAATGCAACATAATAAGCGATTGGCATGTAATACACTTTGGCTCCTTATTCCTTAGTCTTTAATTGGTCTTGTTGAGTCTAGTAGGAGTAATTTGCTTTTCTTGTCAATATGGTAAGGTTGGTACATATTAAAGCTAATGATGTAATGAATTGCTCTATTGTTGACTTGCTTTGATGGAAGCTTACATATATTGTTTTATTTGTTCTATATATTTGGAATTGGACTATTGTAAATTGTGGGTAGTGATTATGGGTGATGAAGCATGTAGATGATGTGATGGTTGAAAGCATTAGAAAGAGAGGTTTATGGCTACCATAATTAATTGACAATGAAATTTATTGTGTGTCTTGTTGTGAAATTAAGTAGGTTATGTGGTTCTTTATTTATTCTTAAATATAACAATTCTTAGGCTAGTTTTGTGCACAGCGTGAACCCCATATCATAATCACAACATCCCTCATCCTTTTTTTTTTGCTTGTTCAAGAAGTTCTATTGCTAAGAAAAGGTAATGATTTGAGGATGTGAGCCTTGCCTTAATGTGTTTATAAACCTATTGGATAATGAATGAGAATAATGGAAAGGAGGGAAAAAATGTAGGAAAATGTTTTTTGAAATTTTGGGCCTATACTGAATATCTCTTGGACAGTGATTACTCCTGATGACCTTATAGTTACTAGGCAATAAAAAAGAGTGAAAAAAATAAGCCAAAAGAAAAAGCACAAAGAATTTGAAGAGTGAGCTATGAAAAATTTTGTCTATTCTGCTAGTAATTAGGATTGTGAAAAGATTCCAATTCATTTTCATATAAAATGGTCATCCAACTATGAGTATGCATAATATTTTAAATGCATTATGGGTTGAATAACCAAGAGTTTGCAATGACACTTGTTTACTTTTGTATAAAAGGCTCTTAACTATTTTCAAAACTTGTGTAATACTCACGAGAGGAAAAAAGAACAAGTGTGGTGGGTGAAAGAAAGAATGAAAAGGAAAAAAAAAAACAAAAAGGAAGAGAAGGGAAAAAAGATAGATTTAATAAAGGTGGTTGTTCCCAAATTTTTGTCCTGTCACCCTTAACTAACCCACACCTATAAAGTCCTGCAGATCTCATGGTCTCAGCTTGTTTTAAGATTAGTGAGTGGATCCATTGAGGTGAGCTGTCCAGGAACTAATTGTCTTTAACTAATAATAAAACCATCAAGTACCCAGAGTGATTGGAGGATAAGGAGTGACACACACACACGAGGATCTATAATGGAGGTGAAATTTGTTTAAGATTATTGTGTTTTTGAACGATTTTGGAACTATTTGATATTCTCTTAATCTTTCTAAAATTAAAAAAGGTGGCTAACTTCATGATTCCACAACTGCTGCACCTTGAATTATATGCCACATTGTGATTAAATTGTGTCACAGCTAGGCTTATGTTTGCTAGGGACAGCAAACACCTAAGTATGGGGTGTGATAACTCATAATTTAACAGTAATTTTTACCTCTAATCTTAGCGATTTTATTAGCATTTGGAGCTTTAAATGTTAAAATTAAGTGTATTTGATCTTTGTTTAAATAAATTGACTTTGGTATATTTTTGGATGAATTATGAATGAAAAGTGATTAAATTTGGACAATTTCTATGTTAAAACATTACTTGTTGTCCGCTTTAGGTATTGTGGCCATTGAAGGATAGTCCACCATCGCAATAAGACGAGCGACAGAAAGTTGGGAGATTCTACCGCAGGTGAGCCCGTGAAAAAGAGAGACATGACTATGGAGGAGATTATCATGACAGTGAAGCAGGAATAGTGAGAAGGGCATTCAATCATGGTCATTATTAAGCCTCGGGGAGATTATGGCGCAACCATGTTACTTACAAAGTGAACATGCAAAATTCATGCTTGGGATCGATGGGGCAAAAGATGAGCTTGCAGGTGAGATGAGCTCACGAGTGTAATGGATGAGCTCATGCGTTGCTAGGTGAAAAGCAACACACAGTCAAAATTTTAAAATATTGGTTGTTCTGTTCAAATTTTGCCAATGTTGTGCAAATTTTAATTGGCACTATAAAAGAAAGCTAAAAAAAGGAGGTTAGGGAGAGTCTTAGAGTGCCTTAGAATACTTGAGAGCGAGAAGGCATCAATTAAAGAGCAAGAAGTTCACATTAAGATTGAAGATTTCAATTGCCTTTACAATTCAAGATTGAAACTAAGATTTCTTTTTCTCTTCTTTGTTAGTTTGATATTGTGGGATGATATATATTAGCATGGTTTTAATTGAAAATATTATTGCCTGCTAAATTTTTTTCTAGGACCATGTGATTGTGTTTGAGGATTAATGCGTGAATGATATTATGTTTAATTTTTGTTGATCTTATTATTTGCAATTGATGTGTTCAATGCTATTAAAGGCAAAGCTACCTTTTAATTGATTTGTAACTGCATGAAGAGTAACGGGAGTGAAACTCATAGGTTAGACAATTAACTGCAATATTAATTTTGTAGAAATAAAGAGAGAAAAACCATAGAATTAATGTGGGATTTCATTGTTAATCATAGAAATTAATCTCAATTTGATTGGGTTATGGGAAGTGGGATCATACTTGATTTTGGAATTGAAGTTTTAAGAAAGTTTGGGACGATATCTTAGAGACATAAAGATTATTAATCATGACTAGATAATTAAATTGATTATTGATGTAATTCACCATTCAGTAAGGATCAACATGTCACTAGGCATAAGGATGGTACTGTTGAAACTTGTTCCTTGATTATTGTAGCTTTGTTTACAAGGCATTAGATTAATTAAATTTCAGTTACTTTTTCATTCATCATCGTTGGAAGACTTAACTAATAGATATTCAATTATATCAATAAACAAGCTTTTACGTCCTCTCTATACATACTACACTCTACTCACTATTACACACCATTCCATAATGTATACACCACGTCACACCCACCAATTACTTTTTAACTATTACAAATAAAAAGATTAAAATGATCCAATTGTATTTTTTACTTTTTTCTTAGTTTTATATTTATATTTCAATTAAATTTCATTTAATTTATTTTTATTTGATTTTTTCTATTTATTTTTTCATTTAATATAACTTTGTAATGCATTTTTAGCATAATAATTTATACTTTATAGTCATTAATATAATTCATTAATTTTATTACATTTAAAATAAAATAATTTTTGTTCGGTGAGATATTATAAAATAAAGTACAAATGTTTATATATAATAAAATTATATTTAAATTTATATGCACATTTATTGAGTGTGCATGAGTTACAAGGTAACAAATCTACGCACAAGTCCTTCAAATATTTTCATTAATACCCTCTTTTTTAAATAACATAAGTTGGTGTATTTTTACTTTTCACTTTAATTATCTATGCTGCACTCACTAAATTATTAAAAATATAAATCCATTTTAATTTATATTTTTTTTATTTGGAATTCTTTTATCTTTGTCATTTCATTTTCTGTCTTCTTTTAATTCATTTTTATTTAATTTTTTCTTGAAAAGTCTCTCTTTTTAATTATTTCATCTTTCTTTATTTTTTATTTTAACCCTTTTATTCTAAATAATTTTGTTTTTATTATTTAAAATACAATATTTTATCATTTATAATTACTTATGCATATACATAAATCGAATGAATTTAATTAGTATAGCGATTTGTGTACACTATGTGTTTACATATAAAATTTAAAATATAACTTATCACATGCACACATAAAGTTGCATCTTTACTGTATAAATATTTTGATACATACATGCATACTTTATTTTGAATTTATTATCTAATAAAGATAATTTATTTAAATATAATAAAATTTTGTAATTGTATTAATGACAATAAAATATAAATTGATATGTTTAAAATTTATTAAAATTTTTAAAAAATAAGGGAATATTTTTAAGAGAAAAAATTAAATAGGAAAAATAAATTATAAAAATTCAATTGAAAGGGGTTAACAAAGAGAAAACAAAAATTGTAAAGAAAAAAATGTGAATAATATGTGCAGGCAAGTAAAATTTTTGCTCAATTAGATGTCACCATGTGGAATTTTGTTGTAGTAAATATCAATTAAAACAAGAAATTTTATTATTTACATTCTAGGAATTTAATTAGACATGATTTTTGAATTTAAATAATAAATGAATTAATATTTTATTACAAACGTAGATGCTGTCCAATTAAATTGTGACAAGTGTTAAGATTGGCCAATTGAATCATGTCACATGTCAAATCCTATAAATTTAAAGGGAAAATATTGTTAATTTAGTAATTAAATTGTAATCCTTCAATTAAAAGAAATGATGCCAAATCAAGTATGCTTAACCAATCATATGTTGTCAGGTCATTAAATATTTATGACAGCAAGACCTTTTTCATTCTTATAAATAATGATTGTTTCTACACCACAAAGTACATCAAGACACACATCAATGGAGGAGTAATTTTGAAGAAGTCAAGCTCTCTTTCCACAAGAGCAAAGTTGTTTTTACAATATTCAAGGTGCTCTTCATAGAGATTCATCAGGTTAAAGCGTTTGATTCACATTAAAAGTATCAAACTAGTGAATTAATGTTATTTGAAACTCCAACCAACATCAAAGAAGATCGAAGTTTAGAAACA
Organism: Avicennia marina; assembly: GCA_019155195.1. Classification (NCBI taxonomy): domain Eukaryota; kingdom Viridiplantae; phylum Streptophyta; class Magnoliopsida; order Lamiales; family Acanthaceae; genus Avicennia; species Avicennia marina. The sequence continues at coordinate 10,509,124 of CM032758.1, read as the reverse complement.
CCTTTAGTTCCAACTGCGTTTTTCAAATAATATTCAAGGCGTTCTTGTAATGTTCAAAGTGTTCTTCAATAAGTTCATCAAATTTTAGCATTTGATCTGAAACGTGGCGTCAAACCATGAATTAACGATTATTAATGCTGAGACCTCAGTAAACTTTAATAAAGATCAAATCCATAAATGATTCAATGAATTATAAGAAAATTCAAATCTTTTAAGTTGAAAGGAGAATTAGATGACCTACAGAAATTCATTTGATTTGAATTATAATCACACGTATAAATTTCTTATTAATAGAAATTCAATTGTAAGAATTTTGTCTATATGCATTTTAGATTTTTTATTTTAAGTAGTACAAAATAGCAAATAGTGTAAATTTAGATTTGTTAATGACTACATTTTAGAAATTCATATTAAAATGCCCAAAACTAGTTGTTATCCATGTCTGACACTCTATAATTTAGCATGATCGTTCGCGCGCGTGCACATGAACAATTTAATAATCCCATTAATCTCTCACAGTGCAGTCATTTGAAACTGATCAATTATGTCCGTTTCACAATAATATAAGCAATACAATTAAATAACAAGAATAAATCGTACAATTGCAACAAAAGCAAATCAAATAATCCATATCCGTTTTCTTAAATTTTAACCATTTTAATTTTGAAAGCTTCTGCTCCCTATGTGAATAAATTTCATTTTCTAAGTTCGTCACCAAATTATTGTTAATATTTACATGTTTGAAAATAGGGTATTGTCAGTCCAAATTTATAATTAGATAATATTAAAATTGGTCCGCTCTAGTGTGTAAAATTATTTTATTAAAAAATAAAAATAATATTATTCTAAAATAAAATTCTAAAAAATATTGAAGATAAAAAATATACAAGATGAAACAAAATTAGAAATGAGACAATTAGAAAGAAAATAGAAAGAAAGATAAATGAAAAACGGTAATATAAAGGATCTAAAAACAAGAACTTAAAATAAGGGCAGATATGTAATATTACATTGTGCAATAAAAAATGGTATACTTGTGTAATCTACATTGTACAATTAAAATGAACCCAAACATTTAATAATATAGTGAATTAAAATCCATTCAAATCAATACACCATAGAAAATTAAATTAATGCACAACTCTCCCTTATTTACTGGTAGCTTTTACAATTTTATGAATTGCTTAAATTTTATCACAACATAACTTCTTCTAATGAATTGCAATTGAAATCAAAGAATGGAGAGCAAAGCAAGAGAGCATAGCCCTGGCCATGCTTGGATCCTAATTATTTCACATTTACACCCCATCAAACTACATAAACCATCAAAATGATATGTTTCTCTTTCTTTTTTACACACTATTTTACCATTTTCACACATAAAACACGTGTGTTTCACCTCACCCTCCATCAAAATTACTGATACATATTTTGTTATTCTTATAATTTTGTTAGAAGTTGATTACACGAGTTGATTGGTTATCCGTGCATATCAATCAGTGGAGCACAAGCAAAGCTCCATTCCACAAGCTTTCATGATAACATTTGAATCTGGTTGTCGACGGTTCCACCAAACTTCCTTCCACACCGATCTCCATAAATATGAATAATTAACAAGACAGATGGGTTTTGTTTGGAACTCATGCTTCAATCTCTTACATCTTATCTAATTTTACATCTCGAAATATACTACTTAACAAAATTTTTTTAAATTTAAATTTAAATTCTCTATATATATATATATATAACGAACTAACTAAATTTATTTACAATCAAATCAATACTTATATTAATAAATATATATATACACTCACACATTTATATATATATTTATATTCTAAAAATTAATTATTATATATATATATTATCATAGAATCTAATCATTTTCATGTATTTTGTACATGTATTTAAATTAATTAAAATTTTTAAAATATCAAAATATGATTACTAAATATTACTCATTATAATGCAATTCCCACCAAACATCATCTCTCACCAAAACCATGCTTTCAAACAAAAACATGGTGTTTAATGCAATAAGGGAAAACAAATGCAACACAACATTTTTTCACGACACGCGAACTAAATGACACGTAAATCCCAATGAGCAATTCCAACTTAATGGGACAAGTCTTATACTCTTCTTTGTTCACCTTCGAAGATAGGACTAAAGTTCTTTATCGTTATTTTGAAGCATTATTTTATCATATTTAATGTGTGAGATTTCACTTTAATTATTTTACATCATACTTGATATTAATTAAGGGCTTTTATTCATTTTGATTATGATTGATAAAATAATTTATCTAACTTAATTATTTAAAGTGAACATGACCTTAATGAATAACTATTAATAGTGCAGTGATGAGGACATTTAAGCTTCAAGTGATTCTCTTGCATTGATGAGAGCTCAAGCATGAAGATTTAAGGAGGCATTGACGAGCTTAATTTATGAGTTGGATGTTGGAGAAGGCCATGATCAAGTGAAGGAACCAAAGAGAGAAACATGAATTCAAGTGTTGACGTGGTATGATAAGACTCTAATTTTAAGACCTGAATAAGGGATCAATCACGAGGAGTTCGAATCAACATTAAGATGTTCTGGAATTATGATCATGGATCGGATCAGTTGCATGATTTGAGATCGACAAAGTAGCTTATTAAATTACGATCGCAAAGGGTCAGATCAATCGCACTAGCACGCAATTGACAAGATAAGTTTTGGAAATACGATCTCATTTAGGGTGGATCAACGTTGATCGATTTGAGAATGACATAATTGATATCAATCATATAGCTAATTTGATCAATTGTGCAGTGCTGCCTAGTGAATTTTTTGCTGAATTTTATTTAACGTATTTTGGATTATTTTTTAGCCCTTGCACGACCACCCTAGTTTTGATCCCATTGGTTGCTAGATTTTGGAAATATAAATGCTTGTTTTATGCTTTGGAAGACAATTTTTGGCACATTGGTAATAGAATTTGACACTTTGTTTTCTTTTCCAATTGCTAGTGTGTGAGTTTAACATTCAAGCTCAAGTGATTCAAATTAGGTCATCCAACATAGTTTTTGGAGGTTAGTTGCTTGCATCTTCGTGGTGTGGGTGTTAATTTGTTAGTTTGTTCTTTTTTCCATTTGTTTCTTAGGTCTTTTTTCAGTGGCAAGGTTCTTGATGAGTTAGATACGATTGCAAACTTTGCAATCCTATCCTTCCCCAACTATGGTTTTAATTTGTGCACTTCTGTGTTTACATCAACTGGAATCAAAGCCAATTGATCAAGTTTCCTAATCTAGTTGATCGGTCGAAGTACCAATTTCTATTAGTTTCTTCATCTCTTTCCTTCTTTGATCTCCATCTTTATTCCAAAAATTTCAAAAAAAAATTATTGTGACTACGCATATTTTCATTGTAGGAATTGCAAATTTGTTGAGAATTTTATTGGTTACATTGCAAATTATTGCTAATTTTACATTGAAATTTGTAGGAGAATCTCAGTGATTACTGAATTCAAAAAAAGAAAAAAAAAAAAGAGAAGAAGAAAATCATAAAAAAGAAGAACAAAAGGTGTGTGAGAGAGAGAGAGATCAATTGAGAGTGTTACTAGATTTGCTAGGTTTATTTTCGTCAGGATTGTATGTGCAATTGATTGTGATCATACACAGATTAATCGCACCATTGTTTTTGTAGTTTTCCCTAATAGTCACTATCACTCACGATCAATCGCAATTTTCACTGACCGATTGTGAATCTAGTGTTGAGGATCAATTGACATGCCAACCAATGCGATTGACTTAGTTTGCGTTCAGCCAGATCTATCCTTTCATCCTAGGATTGATTGCATCATTCCTTTTGTTGGCCAGATCGATTCTATTGTCTTCAGGATTGATCGTGATTGTTGTTTTCAACCTAGATTGATCCGTTTGCTTCCCAAATCAATCTCAGACTACTTTTCTTGATTTTTACACCTTTCTCTACAATTTTGGTAGCCATTGAGCTTGGGATTTCTGTCAAATTTTTCGAGGCAACATTTGTGTTGAGTTTGGTGAGATTATGCTTGAGTGTAGAGTGAGACATGAGGGTTGTGAGGTGTGAGGCTTACATTTTCATATTTGCACACACACACACACACACATAGTCTATCTTTCACCTTTCTATTACTATAGTGAACCATCAAGCAAGTTTTGGCGGGGAGATATATGACTTAAGGATGATGTGTGAAGCAATTACTAGACTCTCTAAGGCCGTGAAATGAGTGCATTGCCTTGTGGGAGAAATGCAAGATCATTTGGAGAGGTTTGAGGCATCCTTGACCAGTAAAGCACGAGATGAGCCTTCACCCAAAGGTGAAAGGTTTAAAGGCTATGATCATAGATTGTGGGCTGAGAAATGTTCTCTGGATGAGTTTTCTAATTATAATGATGACCTATTTGCTTGTTTGATGATGATCTTGAGCAATGCCATAGGAGATTGGTAGATGATGACGATGATCTTCGTGGGGTATAATTGAAAGTGCCACCATTTTAAGGTAAGTCAGACCTAGAATTATACTTAAAGTGGGAGCAAAGAGCTGAGATAGTCTTCGATTGTTTTCAATACTCGAAGACTCAAAAAATGAAGTTAGCAATTGTAGGTTTTACTAGCTACACAATAGTATAATGGGAATAGTTGACATTGAGTAGGTGGAGAAATAGTGAGAGGCCCATATAGATTTGGATCGAGTTGAAGGCGGCCATGAGGTGGCGTTTTATTCCATCCCACTATCACTAAGAGTTTACTAAAGACTTCAAAGTCTTAACTAGTGATCTAGGAAAGTAGAAGATTATTATAAAGAGATAGAATTGTTGATGATGAGGGCCGACGTGATAAAGGTCACTAAACAAGTGCTAATGATGTTTAGCATTGATGGGGATGTCAATGAAGTTACTTGTGGTGTTGTTCCTATGTAAGTTAGCCATATTTTTTTGGGACGATCTTAGTAATTTGATTCGAGGGTAACCTATGATGGATTTTTCCTTTTTTTTTTTTTTTTGGTAGACTTAAGATCACCTTGGTGTGATTCTCCTTGAAGCCAGTACAAGTTAGAGTTAGGAAAAAAAAAAATAGGAAAACAAGAGACAAAGGTAAAAGGAGATTTCGAGAGGATAGTTTTGAGAAGAAAAATGAGAGTGGTAAGGGAGGAGAAAATGAGTGTTTGTTAACTAAAAGGCGAGATTTAAGAAGAGTTTGTGAGTTTGAGAGGCCTTAGGTGTTATTAATGTATAGGGAGAATTTGATTATTTTTAATGATGTCACATCCTTCCTCATCGAGTGAGGTGTTTCACTTTTGCAAGAGTTCAAGGATCTGTTCCTAGAGGAGTTGCCGAGCGGGTTATCCCAGTTTGTGGGATAGAGCATCAGAATAACTCAGTGTTCAGAGTGTCCATCCTGAACTAACTGGTGTACAAGACCAACCCAAAAGAGGCTAAAGAGATTTAGTGGTAGGTAGAGGAGTTTCTATAAAAGAGTCAGGTCCAAAAGAACAGGAGCCCATTTATAGTACTAGTCTTACTCGTTCCTAAAAAGAGTGGTGAGTGGTGTATGTGCATTGATTGCCAAGCTATTAACACCATTACAGTAAAATATTGTCACCCCATACCTCATCTAGATGACATATTAGATGAGTTACATAGAGCTAGCGTGTTTTCTAAAACGAAAGGTAAATAGTATTTAAGACCGAATTTAGGCTATATGAGTGGGCTATTATGCCATTTAGTCTTACCAATGCTCTTAATACATTCATGCATTTAATGAGCTATGTCCCACGTGCTTTTATTGGTAGATCTGTTGTTGTTTATTTTGATAAGATATTAATATATAGTAGGACATTGGATGAACACATTGAGCATTTGTGTAACATCTTGTCTACCTTGAGAAAGGAATGGTTGTATGCCAATGTGAAGAAATGTATTTTCTATGCTAACCATTGTATGTTCCTAAAATTATTGTTAGTGCACATAAAATACAAGTTAAGGAGTCTAAGGTAAAGGCTCTTTAGGATTAGCCTACGCCTCGATCTGTAGGAGACGTTCGAAGCTTTGACTAGCTTTTACCAAAATTTTGTGAAGAACTTTAGCATAATAGTTGCCCCACTTATAGCAATGATCAAGAAAAATGAGAAATTTAGATGAGGCAAAACTCAACAAGATGTTTTTGATACCTTCAAATGAAGACTCACTCGTAGATCTATACTTTGTTTGCCTATTTTTCCTTAAAGCTTTGAAATTGAATATAATGCATTAGGTGTTGGAATAGGAGCTGTGTTAATATAGGAAGGAAGGCTCGTGGCATATTTTAACAAGTAGGTGATTAGCACAGCATTCAACTACCTGACTTATGACAAAGAGTTGTGTTCTTTGGTACGAGCGACGTAGACTTGGCAGCATAATTTGAGGTCAAAGGAGTTCGTGATACATATTGATCGTGAGTCTTTGAAGCATCTGAAGAGTTAAGGTAACTTAAGTAAAAAACCTACTAGGTGGGTTGCATACATACATTGATTGATACTTTTCATTCATGCTTAAGTACAAGAAAGATAAGGAGAATATTGTTGTTGATGCACTATCACCAAAATGATAAAATTCAAGCATATTTGTGAATTGGATAAAGATGATTCTGATTTTGGTGCTATGTATGTCTTGACATAGCCTGCATGTCGTGATAGATATTGTCAAGAGAATGAATATTTAAATTTTGATAGTCGACTGCGTGTTACCAAGTTTTCCTTGCATGAGTTATTGATTAGAAAAACTCACGACAGTGGTTTAATGGGACACTTTAGTGTCACTAAGATAGTGAGTATTTTACAGGAATACTTCTAATGGCCTCACTTGAGAAGGGACATGGTTAGGATTAGTGCTAGAAAGCCAAGTCACACACATATCCATACAGTTTGTGTACGCCTCTTCCTATTCCCCAAGCCCTTTGGACTTATGTATTTATGGATTTTGTTTGGGAGTGCCTAAGAGTAGGAGTGGAAAGGATTCCACATTTGCTATTGTCAACAAAATTTCTAAAATGACTCACTTTTTTCCATGCTATAAAACTGATGATACAAGCCATGTAGCTAATTTGTTATTTAAAGAAATTGTGAGATTGCATGGGGTTTTATGACCCTTGTGTCTAATTGAGATGTGAGGTTTCTTAGCTATTTTTGGAAGACGCTGTAGGGTAAGCTAGGAATTAGATTATTTTCTACTATTTGTCACCCCTAAACTAATGGACATATTGAGGTGGTTTATAGAACCTTAAGAATGTTATTGAGAAGTGTTCTTAGGAAGAATTTGAAGTCTTAGGATGAATGTACACCGCACATAGAATTTGCTTAAAATAAGAGTGTACACACTGCTATACATTTTTCTTCATTCAAAATTGTGTATAGATTTAACTCTTTAACTCGTATGAATTTATTGCTGTAACCTAGTAGTGAGTAGACCAATGTAGATAGCAAGATCAGGGCGGAGTTCATAAAGGTGTTGCATGAGAAAGTTTGCCAAAACTTAGAGAAGAAGACCTGATAACATAAGCAACAAGCAAACAAAAGATGAAAAAAGATTGTGATTGAACTAGGTGGTTGGGTTTAGGTATATTTTAGAAAGGAAAGATTTCCACAATAGAGGAAATCTAAGCTACATCCTAGAGGAGATGACCCTTTTCAAGTGCTGCAGAAAATCGGGGATAGTGCCTATAAGAACGAATTAGCAAATGAGTATGGAGTTAATGCTACTTTTTATGTTTCTAACTTAGCTCCATTTGATGTAGAGGATGAAAAGGAGTTTTGGTTGATTGAACAACCTTCGCAAGAGGAGGGGCATAATGTAGACATCAAAGCTTCAAGGGATCCCCTTTCAGTGCCACCTAGGCTAATCACAAGAGCTCAAGCACAAAGATTCAAGGAGGAACTTACAAGCTTGGTTTGCGAGTTGAATATAGGAGAAGACCATGATCAAGTGGAGGAATCTAAGAGAGAAACATGGATTCAATAGTTCATGTGGCAGGACAAGGCTCCAATTTTACGATCTAAATAGGGGCTAATTGACCACAAAGAGTTCATGTTGAGATTGGGAGGTTTTAGAATTACAATTGTGGACCAACCAAATCGATTGCATTATTTGGGATCGACAAAGTAGCTTACTAGAATTATGATCACAAAGGGATGGATGGATTGCACCAACACACAATCAATAGGGTGAGTTTTTGGAAATGCGATTGCATTCAAGGTGGATCAACTTTGATTAATCTAAGCATGTCATGATTGATTGCGTAGCGTTGACTTGTGAATTTCTTAGTGAATTTTATTTTACTTATTTTGGATTGTCTAAGGCCTTGCATAGCTGCCCTATTTCTAATCCAATTAGTTGATAGGCTTTAACATATAAATACTTGTTTTATACTTTGGAAGACAATTTTTGGCACATTGATAATAGAATTCAACACTTTACACATTTTTCTTTTTCAATTGCTTGTGTGAGAGTTTCACGCTCAAATTCAAGTGATTCAAATCATATCATTTGACAAAGTTTCTTGCAGTTTGTGGCTAGCATCTTTGAGGCATGGATGTTAATTTATAGTTTGTTCCTTTTCCAATTTGTTTCCTAAGTCTTTCTTCAATGGCAAGGTTCTTGATTGGCTGGGTATGACTGCAAACCTCGCTGTCCTATCCTTCCTCAATCGTGTTTTCAATCCGTACACTTCTGTGTTCACATCATGAAATTAAATAAAAATTAAAATATTAATATAATAAAATTTTAATAGTGATTTATGATAAATAATATGCAAATATCTAACTTCATTTCAGTATAATTAACATTATTTTTATTACATAATAGGTGAGTGAATGTGTGTGATTATGATAAACGACCTTGGTATTTTGATAATTGAAAATGAATGAGCATAGTACTAAAAAAAAATAAACGGCATCAACTCTCAATTCAAATTTGAAACAAATATATTACGAGTTAGTTGGTTTGTGTTAATTTATTGATCGCAACATTGTAAAACTAGTAAAATAATAAAAGACCAAATATAGGTATTCTGAGATGGAAACTTAATAATATAGAAATAGATTAGTCAATAAGGGTATTTTTGACAAATCATTAAATGACCGAAAAGGAATTCATTAATAATATAATAGTATAGACAAAGGAAAGAACTGAGAAGAACATCTGATATATTAGTTTGACAAGGTGCTTCAGGAGCTAAAATGACAATGGTGGGCAAAAATGTTGTGAACTAAACACTTGAAAAGATAAAACAAAGTTTACCATGAAACTTCAGAGAAGCAAATCTGACAACAAGATGAGGAGAATATGCCTGCCCTTGAAAGCGAATGAAGACTAAGCACAACTCTTCTACTTTATCTAAAGCATAAGCCTGAATTCTCAACACCACAGCAGGAGCACATCAAATTCATTCCAGTCAAAAAGTAGAGCCATTGAACCCAAAGTATGAGCGCTGTACAGAGAATGAAAAGTCTCAGTCAATAACTCGCTCTTATGAACCTCAATCTACATTTCAAAGATACTGATTTGGGATTTCAGGAAGATAAGCAAAAATAAAGGCTTATATGCCAACATATACAATTTTGTAAATCAATGGTCATGTTACTTGAAGCTGTATATGGTGCAAAAGTAATCCAGCACTTCGTATTGGGAGCAAAAGCTGAAACATTTTCTTGATATCTCCTGCCTAAGTCTTGAAAGAGAAAGACTACAAACCTATTCATCATCAAACACATTGTGTCTCTTGTAAATGATATAACATGGAATACCTGGACATCATAAAACTTGATGTAGAACCGGGCGCACTCAATAGACAGTTTGGTTTGCAAAATCTCCGCAATTGTTGCACTGAGTTTGGCATTGACGCTTGGGCCCAGACCTCCAATGGAGATCAACTCACCATAAGCAGCTGGCTCTTCTGTCCCACCAAATGAAATTGGCACCCCTCCATTAACCATTATCATCACGTACTGCAGAACCGAACCAATCGATTGCATTATGCAGAATACTAAACTAAACACCATAAATTCACAGAGTTCCAGATTTAAGACAAAGAAAATTAGGCCCAAGATAGAAATTTAATGATATTTACATTAAAATAAAGAATAAAAGAATGCAATAGAACTGACTAACTCAAACAATCAGTTGCGTTTTGTCAGAGGAATATTGTCAAACACATAGGTTATTTGTACCAAAAAGTGCACACATAACACATATCATAAGGCATCAGTTAAAAGACCAATAAAACTCCACTCAGGGTAGAAAATTCATGATAACTACATCAAGCAAAGAACTTACAAGAATGAAAATGAAACCGAAAAATTGGACCGAACTTCACAAAAAAATGACCAAAAATGAACCAAAAAAAAAAAAAACTACGGACCTTCTTGTCAGATGAATATCATCAAACAGAAAGCTAATCTACAAGAATACATGCACCAATTACACAAAAGTCGAGTAAAAATAGTTGCAGGAAACTGTGCTTTAACTGATTCAGGCTTGCCGATGATTTTTGCAACTGCTTTGGTAGCATCTTTGAGAATATCAGAAGCAACAACGCCATCAACGGGAACATTCGTGAACAAATTCAAGGTGGGCATTTTCCCTTCGTCTCAAATTTTACTTAAAATGAGACAATTGTACGGGTTCCGCAGGGGTGAGGACTCTTGCGTAGTATTTAGCCAAGATAACGATGGAACGGCTTCGAAAGAACCGTCTGGATAACATAGGTTGCTTGTGAGTTTAATTTTAGGGTTTTTTTATTTTTTTATTCTGATTAATATTCAATTTTATAAAACTAACCCTGTTTTAAAGTAATTAATTAAATTACCTATCTCGCCGTTTCAAATGACAAGATGACGCCATCATATCTTTTCTCTTAAAATACAGTCATTTTTATTATTTATTTTTAACAAAAAGTCTATTCTACTGTTTCAAATAGCGAGATGACGTATGACTTTCGCTAAGCAAGGATGCTATAAAGTTGAATGCTTTCCATAAAATAAGAGGCGCCATGTTTGGGTGGTAGAGTCAACCAAAGTTTTGTGTTTTGGTTGCTTTTCCTCTCCTTCCCTACTTATCATCGATTTGCCTCCATCGCTGCACAGATTGGCCTTATGGTGGAGAAGCAATTGTGGGAGTGGAGTGATGAGTCCCACATGGTTGCTCACCCCCAATTGTCTGGTAATTTGGTCCACTAACCTCCCCCTTCTCAGTATGATTTCTTCTAGTCTATAGTGTGGTGCGATTTGGCATTTAGGTGAGGCTTCAGTTATATTATGTGATGAGGTTTTGCTGATGTTTTGGCAAAGGAGATGGGAGATTGTGTGAAGAGGGTGATGATTGAAGAGGGGTCTGGAGCATTCTATGCTAGTTATAAGACAATTGTTGCAATGAATGCGTCATTTATTACCATACACTTTGCTACCTATGAGGCTGCAAAGAGGGGCCGATGAAGGTGTCGTCGGAGCATACGAGAGATGACAAGACATTGTCAGTGCATGCAATGACTAGTGCTACAGCTAAGGCCTTGGCTACAATCATAATGACTCCCCTTTATGTTGTGAAAACTCAATTGTAGAGCTAAGTAAGGATTCTACATGGTTATTATAAAATGAAGAGTGGCAACAATGGTATTCTTAAACTATGAAACTTCCTAGTTAATATGGTAAAAATGAAGATTAACAATTCTTAATGCTAAAGGTAAATTGGCATGATTCAAATGGCTAGATAATTGTTTGTGTTATACTAATTAATTCTAACATGGAAAGTATTTATGCCTTTTGCAGGCCAGTAGTGTATTTGCTTAGACAAAAATAAATATATTTATTGTGTGTTTGAATGAGTAGAGCATGCAAGGGTGCAATCAATTCTCAAGTAGTTCAATATGGGATGTGGTTTAAATGATGAAGGAAAAGAAGGGATACGGTGGGCTAATGTAAGAATAGGTTCCTAGAATATTTCTCCAGAACCCAACTGCAGCCATTTGTTAGTCCACATACGAATCAGACAAAGGCTTTTTCCTACAACTCAATGAAGAAATAGAAAAATAGAGATCAATGCCATTCATCATAATCATTAGAATTAAAATGGTGGAAGACTGAGATATATCTCATCACCTTGGAAACTATTTTTTGTTTTTAAATATCTTTTGTTTTGGAAAAGGGATTACAATTTTAACTTGAATTGGTATAAATCTGTTATAAACTTCATTAGTATCATGGCTTTGCCCCAAATCAATGGTTGGCATTGTGTTTAAATAAAGACTAGTTGGTCGGACTAGCAACATTTTTCGTTGGTATCGTGGCTTCTTTTAACATATTTTCTTTATCTTGTTTCTATTTTAAATATATTTGTAGCTAGGTAGTTTAGTGAGTTTTTAGTCCAGTGACAATATTATCACTTGTTTTAGGTATCTTCCCCAAGGAAAAGAAGTCACAAATGAAGTTTTAGATTTCTTCAATTGGTTAGTTATTTATGGTTGCCTAAATTTCCTCATGCATGTAAGAAAATTGATAATGCTTACCAAGCACTGCCTGCAGTTGCCTTTTGTTTTGAAACCTTCAACATATCCTTTTAATATTGATATTTTAGTTGGAGTTTGTCAATATATGGATGTCTGGTAATTTGTTTACACATGAATGATTGGCAGTCTAGTACTAGTGGCTATTGGATGATGTTACCCCATTAGAATGGCAATTGGCAGTCTCATAAAAGTTTCATTATTGCAAGTTTTGTTTTAATTATGGTTGCTGTTAAGTCCAAATTAGTTGGTGTCTTTTTGTTGTAATTAACTTTTTAATGATTGTAATAATAATGAATATTTTGTTAATTATGTGTTAATAAAATGTTGTTATTTTGTTTTTATTGTGCAACAAAAATCATGGTAAGGCAACAGCTAGTGTATAGTGCAGATGTTTGAAAAAAGGTAGAGTAACAATTTTTGAAAAGAAACAGGTGAAATAGTGTTAAGATAGGATAGGGTGAATAGTGTATATGTAGTTGACATGTACGGTTTGTGCATTATATTTATATTTTTTTGTTTGTTTGTGTAATAAATATGTATGTAAAGTAGACACGGTAAAGATATGTTTACTGATAGCTTTGAATTGTATCCAATAATGACACTCTAGAGTGGCAGTATACATTTCCTTTTTTTGCCTTTAAATACAGGCATTTGCTTGTGTCTATCTTTACACTCATGCTCACCCACTACACTCTTTCTCTTAGTGTTGTGTTTAGTTGAATTACTTTTAGCTAGAAAGTGTATTATCTTTCTCTACACTTTAAGGTAGGTTATATTTTTGCAACACCAACTGTGCACTCAAGATAATGGGTGGAGTACAGTTGTAAGTTGTTAGGAGGCCAAACCTCAATTGGGAATGGAATGCAAATATGTGTACAGAATGTAAGAAATTGTGGCTATATTGTTTTGGTTTTCATATGATTTATCATTTACGTTATTTTGTTGGCCTTGACTTGACACTACAATTGTATTTTTACATTAGTACTAGTAATTTATTAGTAGCATTGGTTCCTTAACTAGTAATATGTGGTTATTGTTTATACTATCTTTAACGTATAGTGTACTTTTATCTATATGATATTTTATTATATTATAGTTTTATGTTTTCTAACTTATTTCCATCTAGTTGGTAGTCACGAAAGTACATAGTTTTGGATTAATTACATATTGCAACTGCAACTTTCTACTCATAGACCGTTAGCTACATGATTACTTAGAACCATTGTAGCCCTTATCTTCAAATCATATGGAATGGAACTATTTTACTTGTAGGAGACTAAAAACAACGTAAAATTTATAAAAAATTAATAATAATATCAAACATAATTTTTACCCCTAATAAAAGTTTTTGCTAAAAGCAAAGCATAGTAATGTTGTACATGTCAAAAATAAGCCTTTTTTCTGGGGGGGGGGGGGGGGGGGAGGGAATTCAAACACATTGATAAAGTAATATTGTTTTCTTACCTAGTAAAGTATGTGTTGTTTTTTGAGGTGGGATTGTTGTGATGTACCAACAAATATTCAAGGTATTAGGTGGTGATGTAGACAGACAGCCATGATGGGTAAAATTCATTCAATATTATCTATTGTTCGCAGAGGTAATTGAAGGGAAATCAAATTATTTATTAATCAATAAAATTAAGAAAATTTGTTAACATAAAATTAATAAAATTATATATTGGAGGGACATAAAAATTTGTTATGAAATAAAATAAAAAAAATAAACGGGCATGACAAGTTGCAGAAATTTAAAAAGATCATAAACATATGATAATTAAGAAATTAATTACCAATACCATAAAGTTAAGCTGGAAATAAACTTCAAAAATGTAAAAAACATTTAACATTTAAATACATAGTATACTTAATTATTATTTTATAATCATTGTTTCAATGAATAAATAATTTTGATAAAGGGTATTAACTTTGTAACTATATTATAAAAAAGAATTCTAAAAAAAATAATGAGAATACTAAAGTCCATATTTCAAGCACCCTATCAAGGGGAGCAATATCTCATCCCAGAGTGCGCGTGGTGTCCATCGAAACCTGAGCACGATAAGGAAACTTTTCAACAAACGCCATTCATATGTTCACAACCACATTATGCCCAACTAATGAAGAAGTGCTTCTCCATTTTCGGTGTGGTGAAGAAGTGCTTCTCCATTTTTAGAGAACTTATGCCCAACTACGCTTGGATTCTCAAGCCAACTTTATTATTGCAATGTGTGTTATCTATAATTTTGTAATAACACACTACAATGACAATCTTTTTTTACATACTTTGACTAGGTTGATGATGATTTGCAGGTGTAAGAAGCCCGACAAGAGGAAGAAGAAGTCCTCTAGCAAGATTTGTCTAATGATACCATCCAAGAGGAGTACCTTATAGAAGACCAAATGGCACAGCAAATTTGGAATGATTAATGGGACTGACATTACATAAATAATGAGAATACTAAAGTCCATATTTCAAGCACCCCATAAAAGGGAGCAATATCTCATCCCAGAGTGCGCGTGGTGTCTATTGAAACCCGAGCACGATAAGGAAACTTTTCAACAGACATAATTCATATGTTCGTAACCACATTAAGAGTGTTTCAGTGTGGTGAAGAAGTACTTCTCCATTCTTAGAGAACTTATGCCCAACCATGCTTGGATTCCCAAGCCTACTTTGTAATTGCAATGTGTGTTATCCATAATTTTGTAATAACACACTACAATGATAATCTTTTTCTACATGACTTTGACTAGGTTGATGATGATTTGCAGGTGCAAAAAGCCCGACAAGAGGAAAAAGAACTCCTCTAGCTATATTGGTCTAATGATGCCATCTAGAGGAGAACCTTATAAAACACCAAATGACACAGCAAATTTGGGATGGTTAATAGGACTGACATTGCATAATGACTTGTGGTTTCACATATTACATTATGCGGTGAATATATTCTTTATGGTCTTTTCTATTTTATCTTAGATGATGTATGGTGTGAGGCATGTATGCATTATTTGCCGTTTTAACTGTGTGCAGATTACTTTGCTTAAAAGTAGTAATGTGTCTGATGTGGCTAGCTTGTCTGGATTGCAACTATATGATTAGGTAATTACAAGGAAATTTTAATAGATTGAAAATGACATGGAAGAGATACCACTGACTGGTGAATTTTGAGATTAGGTTCAAGTGGGGCTACAAGTGTGACATGGTCCTTGTCACAGGCGAAGTGTGGTGCACGTGGTTGGTGATGGATTTAATATACTCTATAGTTGCTTATATTGGTGTGGAATTAAGGGTTTTTTATTTAGATTATATTCTCACGATATTCATTAACTGTAGGCAAACCTAGGTGGTGCGTGTATCGATGCAACCCCCACCCCAATACAACTTTGGCATCCCCATGACGAGGAGTTGGGTGAAGCTAACACCAAGGACCTAGCTACAAATGATGCTCCACCTTCTTTATGGTGTGCTTCGTAGTCATCCAGTGGCCACACGTTCACCCTCAGTGCTCCTTTGTCATCCCACCGAAAGAAGCCGACGTTACCTATAGTAGTGTCAGCTTTACAATCGTAGGAGAGGGCAAACTAGATGATCGCATCATAGAATAATCCAACTAGTATGACCGTTTTTGAGATGTGTGTGAATGCATTAGAGGAGATGGATGATTTGTTTGAGGAAACGTACTTTAAAGCTTTGGACATGATTGAGGATGCCACTTGTCGCCACATTTTTCTCATGCTCCTAGCGCATAAAAGGCATGTATACTTAGATAGGTTACAATAGAATGGGGGTCCTAATTGAAATTGTGTTTGCTATGGGACGTTTGAATGCATTGGACTTTATTATGCATCAACTCATCTTTTATGTTGCACTATGTTGAAATCATTTCTAAACACACATCGAATAGCCAACTTTCCACTTGACATAATAATTTAAGTTGAATATTTGGGTAATCAATAATTTAATATAAGACGTAATTAGGTATACATTTCACGAATCTTTTAAGATGTATGTTAACTATTCGATAGTATAATTACCATAAAAAAAGTGGGAAAAGGTATTAAGAAATTTTTATATATTCTTGACGTACTTATATATGGCTAACATGATCTAGATATTTGTAGAGTACTGAACATAAAAAACCATATGTGCTTATTTAAATAAAACATAAATATATTATTTAAACATATTCTTTAAATGAAACATAAATATATTATTTAAACATATTATTTAAATGAAATGTAAATATATTATTTAAACATATTATATAAATGAAACATATATTATTTAAACATATTATTTAAATGAAACGTAAATATATTATTTAAACATATATGTGAAATTTGTAATAAATATAAATATATTTTAAACATATATTCTTAATTAAATGAAACATAGGTATTCTATTTAAACATATATGCATATTGGTAAAGGATATCAAATAGATTATTTCAACATATATGCTTATATATTTCAAAAATAAATATATTATTGAAACATGTTATTTAAACGATGCATAAACATACATTTAACCATCTATGCTTATTTGTAATAAACATAAATATAGTATTTGAACACAAATGCTTATTTAAATGCTTATTTGAAATAATAATACATTTATGATATTGTGCTTAAGATAATGAAAGGTCTGCAAATAGAAATTTCCTTCAATATTCTTAGAAAAGTGCAATAATTATAAATTAGTAGTGTATAATTTCATTCTACACTAAATGTTTTTAGGATATGGATCCATGGGTAGGGCCCCATGATGATGATATAGACGGTGATGTTGTGGATGAGGTTGTTGATGTAATTGGCAACAATGATGTGGGATTAGGCAACAGCGCATGGGCTCATTTGAATTGAAGGATCTAAAACTTCACATTTTCCATCACGAGGGCACTCGACGGTCATTCACAAACATGTTTAAGCATCCTGTTTGAGACTCCAGACTTTGTAGCCTTGATTAGTTAAATGAATTACTTCTTGGTTATAACAACTGATTCTATGATGCTCTTTGTATGATAAAGCCAACTTTTTGCTTGTTGTGCGAGAAGGTCATGTAGATAGGTTATTTACCACAACAAGATAGGATTCATCTGTTGTCCAAAGAGTCTGTGGCCATCTTCCTTCGGCGCATCGCCATGCACCATCGACATTGGGACGTGGCTGAACAGTTTCAACATTCGCCAAGGACCATTAGCTGTCACGTGCATATGGTGTTTAATGCTTAGTGCACCATGGCTACAAAGTATATCTAGCCGCCAAATGTACATTTTCTGTTTGAGCAAACTCTTACCCATCCTCAGTGGTACCCTTACTTCAAGATTAGTAATAAATACATTTCAAGCATAACATAATAATACTATCTTTTCCCTTAACATACAAATTTATTTCTATCGATGTGCTACAAAATTGTATTGGGGCTATTGACAGAACACATGTGCTTGCTTGGCTGTCAAGGACCGTGGCCTTGTATCAAAATCAAAAGGGTATAATTAGCTAGAATGTAATGATAGCATATGATTTTAGCTTGACGTTCACTTTTGTAGCTACAGGGTGGAGGGGAGTGTAGCTGATGCACACATATTGCAGGAAGTATTGCGAAATCCTGCGTATAACTTTCCATGGCCACTAGGAGGTAACGTTCTTAGACATCCACAATTCCAATTTGACGTGCTAACATTGAATCATATGTGTTTACATGCCAGGAGAGATTCCTGAATTTTTAGCACCTTATCGAGGGGAGTAATATCACATCTTGGAGTATGCGTGGTGTCAATCAAAACTCGAGCACAGTACAGGAACTTTGCAACTGAAGCCATTCACATATTTGCAACCACATCGAGCAATGCTTCGGTGTGGTGAAGAAGTGCTTCTCCATTCTTAGAGGATTTATGCTCAACTACATTTGGATTCTCAAGCCAACTTTGTACTTGTAATGTATGTTATCCATAATTTTGTAGTAACATACTATAAGGACAATCTTTTTCCGCATGAGGTAGCTGACTCTGATAAGGTCAATGATGATCTGTAAGTGCAAGAAGCCCGACAAGAGGAAGAAAAAGTCTCCTAGTTAGATTTGTCTAATGATGGCATCCGAGCAAATAACCTCATAGGAGACCAAATGGTACAACAAATTTGGAACTGTTAATGGGATTGACATTGCATAATGACTTTATGGTTTCACATATTGCATTCTATAGTAAATATATTTTTTATGGTCATTCTGTTGTATCTTGGATGATGTATAGTGTGTGGCATGTATACACTATTTGCCGTTTTGACTGTGTAGATTACTTTACTTAAAATTAGTAATTATCTCGTATACTGCATTCAAGTCATGTTTCAAGAAATTTATTGAGAATGAACTTTAATTTATTTTATTATATCCAACATATTGAAACATAAATTCATAAACTATAAAAACAATTTAGATAAATTAGAATTCAGTAGGTACACGAGAACTGAACGTTGATATCTTTTTTCAACTACTAAAAGATTTATATTTCAAATCAAATTTAAATTTACTTTATCCAATTTTCTATCTAATAAATATGAGTACATAATTACGAACACAAACTTACCCGAACTCAATTGGTATTCAAATGCCAAATATTTACATTGAAATCCACTACTAAAAACTTTACATGTGACAACTAGAATTGTATTTTTAATTAACCATTCTTGTTTTAAATAAATATGAGTATGTAAATGAGCATATAAATGTACTTAATCAATTTGTATCAAAAAAAAAAAAACAAATTGAAGAGTACAAATTTCCTATATATATTGTAGATTGGTGTCATGTACATATCAAGTTGAATCAAAATGAAAACATAAACTCAAAGAGCGCCAACCCACAACTGTAGGAACATATCACTCAAAAAGAACCCATACTATCCCCCCCACCACGAGGCCTAATAGGGATCAGTAGATAGTCCTTAAGGAGGCTACACTAATCAATGCACTTATTGATATTTAGATGGAGTGCTAACACCTCAACATAATGGGTGATGCAGACATATACCTAATTTGTATAGGCCTTGCCAGACAACTCACACACTTGTTTAGGCATGAGTTCACTATCTTTTAGGTAATGTCATAGCTAGCCCACTTTTAGGCCGTTATGTTGGATTCCTCTATTTCTTGGAGCAGTATGACGTGACCTATGATGCCTAGACTCAGATGCCTTGAGCGGCTGGTGCATATTGAGTAGGAGGTCGACAAGAGAGTAATTTAAAAATTGCACCCCAAAATCTTTAAACATTTCCTATTTACACTTTTATATATTATATTGCATATTATAATCTAACTTTGTACGTGTATGACATATTTCTTAGGAGACACTACGCCAGAGACAATGGCGAATTGTAGGGGAGCCATTGCACTGCATACTGCACACACTCTTCTCTACCCTAACGTTTCCACAAGACACCCTTAAGTTAGAGAGAGATGATTTCCATCACGAGTTGATTATCATATTTGATTCTGATACAAAATCAGGACAACATAATGCCCTCGCACTTGTGCAGCCCCCTCCACCACATGATATCATTGACGTCTTGTCATCACAAGAGCCATCTGATGTCATCTCATCATTCGTTTATCATCCTTAAGAGTCATGGGACGTTGCAGTGCAGCAGCAATGAGTTTCTAGCCATCGTAATTTTGGACAAGAAGGCACACTAAGCAGTACAGCATGATGGCCAGATTGAAGTTGTGGATCTCGATGGTGGTGATGCACTCAGTGGTCATGCATGATATGGGTGTTGCCATGACTCATTGCACAACGCAACCCATTTCTATCTGCTGCTCATGTTTGTGTGAGTATTTGCTTTATTATGTACTTTTATATTTGGACTTATGTTTTTATGATTTGTCTTTTTTGAAAATCTCTTACTCATGTTTGGGTGTGTATTTTCCTTATCATGTACTTCTACATTTGAATTTATGTTATCATGATTTGCCTTTTTTGAGAATTCTCCAAATGATTTATTTCAACCGAATGACGCTTATTATGACCACTTCCTTTATGTCTACTAAATATATAATTTAAGTATTAAAAGACAGATTGCTTCAAAGCAATACTATTGGCAGCCGAGTCATGTTAAATGAAGTTAATAATTACAAAAACAACAATAAGACTGTTAGTAATAACAATGATTACAATAACAATAGTAATAGCCATAATAATAACTAGTCAAAATTACACGCTACATATGTTTGCATGTTTGTTAAAAATTTATCAATTTTATCAATTATATTTTAAAATAAATGTATTTTATTTTAATCATATTTTAAGTATGAAAATAAAATTTTTATAAATTAACTTGTATTTATAAGTTTGATAAAATAGAGCAGATAAAGTAGAGGAGAGATTAAAGCAAAGGAGAGAAAACAATTTTATGTTAAGAGAAAATAGAAAAAATTAAAATAAAAAATAAGAGAGAGGAGAAAAAATAAGAAAAACTAAGAATAATTTAGTAATAACAACAATTATAACTATAACACTAGTAGTAATAGTAGTAATAATAATAATAATAATAATATCATCATCACCGTAATATAACAATAACAATAACAACAATAATGTAGTATTTTCACAATAGGATTATTGTTAACAATAATAACTATGACAATAATAATATTATTATTTTCATAATAATGATAATAAAACTATGTTTTCTATTAATGTTAGTTGTAAAAATAAAAATAATGGTAATAATAAAACCAATACCAGACAACAATTATACCAACTAAAACAATAATAATAAACAAATAATAATAACAATAAAGACGACAACAACAATAATAATAAAATTAAAACATTAACTAATAAAATGAATTATAATAATCATAGAAAAATTAGTTTATCACTAACTCTAATTCATTTATCATTACACTCGTAACTATCTGTTACATCATTTCCATTCCCTATACATAATTATCTGTCAGATTACTATAATTATTATATTAGTTTATAAATATCATTCATTTACTAAAAAACTCCTACTTCTCTATCTTATTTTTCATAAAAGATTTTTCTCAATTTTGTTTTGAAATTTTTTTCTCTAAAATAAGGAGCCTATCCAATCATAAGTATAACTGACCAACATGTAATTTCTATCCTGAACGTAATCATACAGTATAGATCAGTAAATATGAGATTGTGAGCAAACAATAGCTAACATGCTTTTTCCCTTTTTTTTCTCCCTCAATCCGCAGTCCGATTTTACCCACCATAATGATTTTTTGTTTTTCCCACTGACTATGTTTGGAGGAGGGGCTGTAACGTGAAATACTTATCTGCCAGAGTTATATTCTGACATGCTTGTTGGGATAAAGATTTTGACAGGAATAATATATTTATTTATTTGATATTATATACGGTGTGTGTAATAATAATTGAACGATGTTATATTATATAAAGATAATAATTAATTTTAGTATATAAATATATGTATATATGATTGAATATTTATATATATATAGATTTTGATTTGATTAAAAATAAGTATAATGATTAAAAATAATTAGTGAATTATAAATATAATAAAAAAAATAAAATTTAAATTTGAATGAAATTTTTTATTTATTGATATATTTAGTTGTATAAAATTTAATAAATGGTACGAAAATTAAAAGAGGGATTCCAAATATAGCCAGTAACAATAATGTAATTTTCCCTTACAATATTGTCTTTATTACAATCCACACAACTGTCAACGTAAGTTTCAATTCATACGCGAAGGCCGAAGTCCTTATTATTGATACTTGTATAATTTGGAATCGTACTTTCATTCTTTCCACGTTTGACTGTTCTCTCGCTTCGATCCAACCCTAGGTCTGGCGAGCTGTTCTCTTTCTTGATTCTGCCTATTTGCTATTCACTTACGTAATTGTTTTCTCTCAGATCTATTTATTGGCGAGCCGCATTATTTCTTTGGATTGTCACGTTATTTTCCGTTGTTTGATCGTTTGTTTGCTTCCTTTTCGTTGTGTTTGTTACTGTCGTTTCTTATGGATTATTTGTTTGTTTTACTGTGATAGGAGATCAAAGGCGTGATGTTGGGTGTTTTGAGGCGGAAAGCTTCTGCCGGCGCAGCATCTGCTTCGGTTATTCCTCATTTTTTAATGGCCTACGTTTATACGTAGATTTGCTTATGCGCATGCCCGTGTATTTTGTAGACATTGCATGTATGATGACGAGTAGAAATGAGCGTGTACACACTCTGTTACGTTTTTTTTGGATTAGGTATACGGGCAGTCGTTGTATAAGCTCAAGCCCGCGGTACCCACACCAAGAGCGTGCTCTGCTGTGTGGGAAGAGGTAATTTGATGCTCTCATTTTGCTGTATAAAAAATGTTTGCCAGTATTTTCGTAGAAACACAAAGGCGTAGTGCAGTGTAGTATTTTGTATTTATAGTGGTTTCAGAAAAAAAGGAAGCTTTGATACTTAACTATCTAAGTGTTGTTGCAAGTGGATGAGATATTAATTTGTGCTTTTTGTTTTTGGACGAAGCCATACTCTTTAATTCATGTTAATCCTTTAGTAGACTCTGTAAAGGTGACATCTGGAGAATTTAGTTCGACGCATGTCTAGTTGATGATTTGAGCTCACCTGACGTAAGCTGCGCGCAAGTGTATCTATGGATGTATATACCTATTCTAGTCATATATACATGTCTGAGGGTCAGCCGCCTTGAACTGCTTTAGTTACTGTGTAATGCCCAGTAAACATGAAAAGTTGTATGGTTAGCTTACGCTAGTTATGGGCATGCAGTGCTTTAAATTTATTTCCTTATAGGATTCTCACTTTCAAAGCTTCCTTGTAAGGTGATTTTTTTAGAGTGAACGCATTCTCTCAGGACAAATACAATTTGTTGGGCTAAGAAGGTACTTTGGTCGTTTGATCAAGATTTTCTTTAGATGTTACTTATTTTGAGATTGTTAACAGGTCACGCATTACATCCGGGAATTTGGTCATGCTCGAACTATTTCTGCCCTTCCTTTGGCAGGTATGGCTTCCTAGTCGCTGCTTTTTTCTTGTGTAGCCTGGACTCTTGCATCAGTGATGTTATCAATTGTTTTGCTGCAGGGCGCACAATGACTCTGCTGCCAAAGAAGTGAGTTATCCATCGTATCTATATTTCAACCTATTTGTCTTGTGTGGTCAATGACGGGATTTAAATGGGTTTGAGAAATTTGAAAGCATAGCAACTAAAATATTGATATGTTTAAACTCTGATTTAGTTGATTATCAGGTTTACTAGAATCTTGCTCTGCTAGACCTTGTTGGACATGATCTTAATTGACTGGTTCTTGCCTTACTACAAATACTGAGACTCTTAGATACCAGCCTATGTGTTGATCTAGCTGTCATATTGGAACATATCAAATTTAGTGGCATCTTCACGAAGAATGACTGATGACTTGAATGCATTTCGCTGGCATTCTCTTCTCAATTGATCTTAAACTTCATATCTGTTTGACTTACTGCAAAACATCAAAAGTGACGGTACTTGTCTTCCTACAGAAAGATGTGAGGTGATGACTGATTGAGATTTTTCTTCTTAGGGAATATCTGGGCAATCTTCAGCATGATATCAATGTGCAGATTTGGAGCAGGTCATTCAGTACTAGTACTGGTACAATTTCACTTGAGTTTCAAATTTCATTTGAACTTATATGCTTAAAATCGTGTCTGTGGATAGAAACAAACTTGTCACATACACTCAAATTTGGCATAGTCCTTGACCTTCATTCAAAATTTTTATCATTAGAAAAATATAAATTCTTATGCATGTTATCAGTACAAAACAGTTTGCATGAGCCTCACAAATAAAAATTTAGAACCCTGAAGTGGAAAAAATAAAATAGAATTAGAAAAGTTGTTATGTTTCTCTCTGTTGCTCATGGGGCACCTTTTTTTAATTGAAATTTGGAAAGTATCACTTAAATTTACTCATCATTTATAATACCAGGTTGTGTAAGTCTTATTTAGTGTCCTTACACCAACATATTGGCTGCAGTTAGTCTAAGAAGTTTGATTGAACAATATATCACTAACAGGTTAGTGGAAATGTTGTTCGGCCTCTAGTATGGGCACATGTGATCGATGAAATCGTGCTGAATATATTATGCATGGCTAGGCATTTGTATCTTCTGTTCTTTAGACTTTGATTTTTATGATGTGTAGTTGACTTGCAAATATACACACTCTGATTGCAACTATTGGATGACTGTAATTGCTGAAATTAGGATGAGTTATTACAATAAACATGCTTGGAGATAAATTTTATCTGCTGAGAATTATTTTCTATATAATATGGTCCTGCCTGTAACTTGCCCATCCTATTGATGCAAGAGCAGATGGTGATGTTGTTGAAGCTGTGGTCCCTTTTATGGGTGAATCTATAAGTGATGGCACATTGGCAACATTCTTGAAAAGTATGCTACTCAATTGACCTTGTCCTCTTCTACTCAATTGACATGATCTGAAGGTTAATTCCTTGACTATGTTTGAACTGCTTGTTATTCTGAGCAGAACCTGGGGATAGAGTTGAAGTTGATGAGCCTATTGCTCAAGTTGAAACGGACAAGGTACACACTTTTAATTTTATATATTTAGGAGTAGATAGTTTGTCACCCTTTAGAGTTTTGTGAAAATTGGTCCTAAATTTTTCAGATGAATAATCTTTGTGCCACTCCCTTGTAACTCATGACCATGGCCGACTATGTGATTTTTAATATGGAACTTGCATAATGTGCTTACTCTGACAGCTTATTTTTGAAGTCCGAGCCTATTCCTAGGTACCTGACTAACAATTAAGTCTTGATTCATTTGTTGTCCAGGTCACCATTGATGTCAATAGCCCTGAGGCAGGTGTAATCCAGGAGGTACAACATCATGAAGTTGATAAAATTCTTCTTACGCCCATTATCCTTTTTTTTAGTTTTGAAGCTAATGTTCTTTGGTTGTTGTGTGTGTTCTCATAGTTAATAGCTAAGGAGGGAGATACCGTGGAACCTGGCACCAAGGTTGCTATTATATCAAAATCTGGTGAAGGTGTGGCTCATGTTGCACCTTCGGATGAGAAACCGTCTGAAAAAACTCCATCACCTCCTCCTATTGAAGAGAAAAAGGAGAAGCCAGTGCCTAAAGGTGAGAAAACCCCTGTTGTAGAAAAGCCTAAAGGAAGTCCGTCCCCTCCGAAACCCTCAGCTACCGAACCCCAGCTGCCTCCTAAAGAAAAAGAAAGACGCGTAAGCCTGAAGCTTGCACATATTGCTCCACTGTTACTATTTTGCTTTACGTTTAGTGTATCTGTAGCCTCAGAATCTATGCTGATGACAGGTGCCTATGACAAGACTTAGGAAACGAGTTGCTACTCGATTGAAGGATTCTCAAAACACATTTGCATTGCTGACAACATTTAATGAAGTTGACATGTAAGTTTATTCTCTATGTTGTGGTTCCTTTTTCTTGAACCAGGATGACTTGGTTCTATTCCAGATATTGTAGATTATACCCTGCTCCTGAGGTTTGAGTTAATGATATTTGTGCTGGAATCTATTAGTTAGCTTGATCAATTATACCTGCTGAAACATTCAGAGCTTAAAATTTGGAAGAAATTCATTCATGATGTCTCTACGATCTCACCAATTTGTTCATTTTGGTTTTACTCAACCAAGCAGCTGTTTTGATTTCCCTGATTATATTTGTGAAGAAGCATCTGGAGTTCTTATCCAGTTATACCACCTGCCAAGCTCTCCCAAAATATTGGATATCCAATTTCTAGATGACCAGTTTTTACAATGTGAAGTGTTTGCCATCATATGTTTTCTCTCAATTAAAATTCTGATGCTGCACATTCTGATTTTCTGATAACAGGACCAATTTAATGAAACTTCGTTCTGATTACAAGGATGCCTTTGTTGAAAAACATGGAGTGAAGCTGGGTCTAATGTCTGGATTTGTGAAAGTATGCTGATATGTCAGTTTTCTAGTTTTTGTTTTTGTGCATGCTTGATTTTAACTGAACTTGCTCTGAGTTTCAGGCGGCTGTCAGCGCTCTGCAGAAGCAGCCAACGGTAAATGCTGTTATCGATGGTGATGACATCATATACAGAGACTACATAGATATTAGCATAGCTGTTGGGACCCCCAAGGCAAGATTTGTGCTGTTTACTTCTTCGATATTCAGGATGTTGCTTGTAAATCCAACTGAAGGGATTGAAACTTTTGCAGTGCACTGCCATGAATCATTTTTACATCTATTTTTTATATTTTTCATGTAAAGTTAGTGTAATTCATTTTTTCAAAATGACACACGTTAGATATGTTACCTCCATTAGTAAAGTCTAAATTTTTTGTGAACCACATGTTGCATGCAGCAATACATAACAATCTGATATAAAAAGGGTGCATGTCTTATATCTAGATGATGGTCTTGTTTAACATTTGTTGCATGCAGCAACGTGACATTACTCATATATTTTACTGGTAACCATCTGAAATAAGAAGGGTTTATGGGTATCTTATAGCTAGATGACCTTTTTTTTTATTTATCCGTTAGGGTCTTGTTGACATTTATTACAGGCCGCAACGTGACTTTCCTGTAGCATATATTTTGCTGGTAACCATCTGAAGTAAGAAGGGTTTATGCTTGTCTTATTTCTAGATGACCTCTTTTTTTTTTTCATCAGGGTCTTGTTGTTCCAGTTCTTCGCAATGCTGAAAATATGAATTTTGCTGAGGTTGAAAAAGAGATTAACAATCTTGCCAAGAGGGCCAACGATGGCAGTATATCAATTGATGAGATGGCGGGGGGGACGTTTACCATATCCAATGGTGGCGTGTACGGAAGTCTCCTGAGTACTCCAATCATCAACCCTCCTCAGGTTTGTTCTTCTGAGGCTTTCAATTGGTTGGCTGATTTGTCATATATGTGCATCTGCTCTTTTCTGATAAATTGGTTACTTCATCTCTTGAATTTGTAGTCTGCAATCTTGGGGATGCACTCGATAGTGAACCGGCCTATGGTTGTTGGAGGTAACATAGTTCCCAGACCAATGATGTACATTGCACTGACATATGACCATAGGCTGATTGATGGAAGAGAGGCGGTGTTCTTTTTGAGAAGAATCAAAGATGTGGTAGAAGATCCCCGCAGATTGCTGTTAGATGTATGAAAATGCCGTGTGCTGCAGCTGATGGTGCTTGCTTTACTATGTTCCTGACATATACATACACGAGTCAAACAAACACCCATTAGTTTCAGTTGGGTCAGAATAAATGCACAACATGGCAAGTTTTGTATTATTCATTTATTGCTATAACTTTTCCCTTGCGGCTTTGCTGCATGCGAATCCAAAACGAGAACCAAATTCCCAGGCTTTTCCTTCTTATTTTCGTTAGGAAACTCATGCATTGTCCTAGTGCAGAAGTGCTTGGCAATTGTTGAAAGAAATGTTTTGAGTGGTGCACCACTGGCGTCATTGTTCTCGTGGGATCATTATGGATGTGTCAATGTTTTTCGTGGGGCATGGTTGGGTAGAAAACGAGTTTGGTTGGATGCGGAAGCGTTCTCACTCATCTCCGTACTGCCTCGCATTGGCAAGATTGGTGTGCAATGAGATTCTCAACGCCGTGGCATTGTTAGCAAAATTTTCTGTTTTACGTGGAGGGTTATTTTGGGTTAGAGGGTGTTTTCCTAAACTAGTTTAGGAGCCTTACTTGTTAGTTTAATTTTATTCTAATAAGTATTAAGTTTATTGGTTTAACTGTTGTTAATTTGCATGTTGAATGGATATTGAATAATATTATAATGTGTATTTTAATTGGACAAGGGTTTAATAATTTTTGTATTGTCATCCGTATTATGTAAATTTTGTAGGAAAAAAGCTTGGCAGCGAAATGAGGACAATTAAGTGTTGCAATAGGAATGAAATGGGGCAGGGTGGGGGTAGGATCCTCTGCTTTTAAATGGGAAAGTGAAACTAATAAAAATATATATTATTTTAACTACTATAAATTATAAATTAAAATTAGTTATATTAAATGTTAAATAATTTAAATTTATATATACTTTAAAATTTAGTTAATTTAAAAATTACTTCACTAAATTAATAATTTGATCACTTTACTTAAAATTAAAAGAAGAAATTATTATAAGAAGAAATTTTTTGAATAAATGTACATTTTAATTGTGATAAAATATACATTTTCTTACAAAATTAATTATTTTTCTTACACTAAAAAGATCTTTAAATTTGAAAAAACTAAATTAATTATAATAAACAAAAATATAAAAAATTTTCATTTTAATCAATAAAAAAATTGAAACTTGGCTGGATGCAAAATTTCATTCAAAGATAGCATGAGATTTCGAGATTTCAAAATTGATTCAACATATCCATGCTGTATCATTAAAAAAATAGGACTTTTTAATTACACAACATGAATATTGACAACTATTTTTCTTTAATTTCTTTTATTTTTATTCTTTTCATTCTTTTTTATTAACTTATTATTTTTACTCTGTACTTTCTCCCAAAAATTTTCTCTTTTAAAATTAAATCTTTATTTTTATTTTAAATGTTTTTTATACTTTTATTTTTATTGTTAAAATAAGATAATTTTATAATTATAAACAAATTTGTACATGTTATGTAATTTTTACTGGTATATATTATTTTTGAAGTTGGCATCCAAGTTTCTTCCAGTTTATATTTTACCGTGAGATTTGGCTTTGGTATGTGGTAGCTAGTCTTTGGTTAAGTGTGGCTGTGATATGTTAACGATGAACGACTATTTTTTCCCCTTAATAATTGAACGAAGTAGAGTGCATTGTTATTTTCCCACCCAATTTTATCCGCAGTTGTGAGTTACTAGAGTACCCCTAATAAATTTATATATAATCTGTACTTCTGGGAAACTAAAAATATTTGTAATATTTTGAATATATATCTACTTTTGTCTCCTTTTTCTTCACAATTAAAAGATTTTTGTAGATCTATAAGGGATCTACTAATTATTTTTAAATAAAACATTTTTTTGCTGACATAATTTTTTCAATAATATACATTGCATTCAATAATTTTTTTCTCCTTTCTAACAAGAGAGAGAGAGAGAGAGAGAGTCATGTAAAACTAACCATTGCAACAGTCAAAATTAAAGAAACTTTTCTATTTTGTGATCCTCACTATATAACCCGGTAGATCTTCAAATAACACAAATTTAGTTTTTATATTTCTATCATAATGTTATTTGAAGTTATTATTTATACAATCGAATTTCACACAAAAGGTGCTCTAGTTCAAAATTCAAACCTAAATGTCAAAGGACTATATACGAAGGTTTCGTAGAGAGGGTATAAGAGCACCATTAGAACTTTTACCGACCTCCCATATTTTTAGATGCTTAACATAAGTAGATAATATAATGAAACTCATATTAAGATGTCTAGAAGACAACAAAT
The DNA here is from genome assembly GCA_019155195.1 of Avicennia marina. NCBI lineage: Eukaryota > Viridiplantae > Streptophyta > Magnoliopsida > Lamiales > Acanthaceae > Avicennia > Avicennia marina. The sequence continues at coordinate 10,479,074 of CM032758.1, read as the reverse complement.
CTTGATGATATGAAAGTTTTGATTAAGTGCTTAACATCATGCGTTGCATGGAACTTGTTATGTTGGAATATCAGGTAACAAAAAACAAAAAGTAATCAATTTGGACGTGAACTTATTAGCACATTTTAGAGATTTTCTCTTATGTCCGTGGGACATCAGTTTAGGAAAAAGATTTTGCTATATCAAAATAATAAAGAATACATAGGTTATAAGAGAAATACGCTAAAAATGGTCAATCCCTTTTAACCCCTACTTCTTAAGTACTTAAACAAATTTACACATACCTAAGTGCACACTCGATCAATCTCACTGTTCTTATCTAAGTTGAAATGGACTTGTTTAACTCTTCGTACTCTTGCTCTTTTTCCATTTAATTTGACAAAGAATCTAACCCAAACCACAAGGAGACAATGTTTCACTCAATGACTCTCAATACATCAATTTCTTGAAAGTTTGTAAAAGTTCAAAATGCATTTTGAAGTCTCCAAACTGTATAATCTTTTAAGTCAACCAATCTCTTAAGTCTTGGAGACCAAATCATTGAAAATCTATGTTAAAATTCAAACTGTAGATTTTTTTAACCTAGACTCCACAACTGGTGCTCAAACACTAGTCAGACTTTTCGTTTTGGCAAGATATTTTCTCACTTATGTGGATTTTGTTCCTACAAATCATGCATGGACGAAATCTTCCAACCTTATAAGATATTCTAAGTTAAAAAGCCTTGATTTCCATCCATATGTGAGCACTTAACAAACTAACAAACATATCCATAAAATAAGATAACCAGATTACATGAGATGAAATATTTCTTAAGTGACATGGATATCTACACAATATCTTTCCAAAATTAGTTAGTGCTGTAGTATTGCCAACTCATGTGCCACATTGGTATCTCATAATTCCCATGTTAGTTGCTACATCAATGCCTTGTCATCTGCCACCTTAATGCCATACCAACAATCTCTCTCTTTGACATTGTGCAGTACAACCTTCTTTTTTTATGTCATTTTTGGTATCTATGCCTGTTGATCTGAAAATTCCTCGAGTGCTGACCTCTTTTATTTTGATGATGCAACATGATTAGGGTAACAATTGATTTCACTATATAGTTGGGGAAGAATTAACAGCCCAAGCTTGCAACATTGTGATCATAAGCCGGAGGTTTTATAAAGAGTGTTGTTATGATAGCAGCAAAGTCATTGTCAAAATAGCCATAAAATAGCATCATCAAAGTAGTAGCCAAAACTTTTAAACAGTAGAAAACAAAGAAAACCAATAGAGAATAGTAGCAAAGAGACAATGTATTGTACTTATTATGCTTGTTAATAATGGAGATAATTAATTGAAAACATAATAAGCCTTTAGTTTAATTAATGAGATTAATTAAATTAAAAAAAATAATTCAAATGGGTTTTAATCATTAATTAGATTAATAATTAAAAGTGAATGGACTTGAATTAATTTTAAGATCCATGTAAAAGCCCATACAACCCATTTTTCAGGCCCTAAGTATCCTAGTATATAAATAGTATTATATCTTAAGAATAAATTACTTGATATAGTTCCAAAATACTATTCACATGAACAGTATTGCTGCTGCTGTTCACTAGGGCACTATTCATTACTTGCACGTAAGAGAAAATTAGTTACCAGTCTCTCTCAATTTTCTCTCAGGAAATTTTTCAAGCACATGAGTTGTGAGATTTCATGATGAAGTTTGTGGAGTTTTGTTGGAGAGCAATAGCCAATGCCTTGTTCATGTGGACAAACTAGAGTTAGGACTTTATCGCGGCTTGTGGATCTTGAAATTTCTGTTTATGCATTTTATGCGATGAAAAGAGGATAAGGTTAGGCTTTTATTTATTTTGTTGCATTCTATAGTTATTTTGTGATTAAAATTTGAAAAGCTTTGCATCCCATACTCGGTGAAATACAACACTAAAGCTAATATCATTTATATAGATTTATGTAATGAGCAGGATGGTGTTGTAGTGTTGGATGAACAGAGTTCGGTCACTCCCCCTCTCACATATTCCTCTATCAACAAGAATTTTGCAAGCTTTTTGTGCCAAACCTTAGATGCTTATTTTAAACCATAGAGAGCTTTATTAAGTTTATAAATATGATTAGGATATGTAGAGTCCTCAAATCTTTTTGGTTGCTATACATAGTCCTTTTCTTCCAACATGCCATTGAGAAAATACCCTTTTGACATCCATATGATTCAGCTTGATGTTGAGACAACAAGTGATTGATATGAGTAGTTTGATTGCTTCAAAGTGTGCACAGGCACAAGTGTCTCATTGAAAACTACTCGTTCAACCTGTGTGCGTCCCTATGCAACTAGTCTTGCCTTGCTTTTGAATACCCACTTGGTACTTATGACGTTCACATTTTAAGGTTGTTCTACTAGTGTCTAAACATCATTGTGGGTGAACTAGTTGAGCTCTTCTTGCATCATTGTGATCTAGAATTTGTCCTTCAAGGTGTCATTCACATTCTTGGGCCTAAAATTGGATTGGAAGTAAGGATACCCTATAAGATCTCACTAATTGATCCACATAAGATTTCTAGTATGCCTTTGGTCATTTAGTCCTTTGATCATTGCTTCTGAAAGGTGATTTTTCTTTATCCTCGAGGTTGGTTCAGTCTAAGATTAAGGTGGAGTCTCAACATCATCATTGCTATCACTGTTTGGTGTTGGAACATCTATTGTTTGGTTTTCTCTCATGATCATTAAGGATTAAGCATTTGCCTCCAAACTCTTGAAAGTATCTAATATTTAGATGTCTCCCTTTCTAGAGTTCACAAGCAATTTCTCCAAAGATAGTTTCAAGCATATACAATTGATGATGTAACAAGTAGTGTTGGTTGAGTCTCCGAGGAACATACCATCATCACTTCTTGTATCAAAATTTTCTAGCTACTTATGGTCATTAAGGATAAAGCATTGCTTCCAAACTCATAACAGTATCTGATATTCAGATGTTTCCTTTTCTAAGGTCCATAACTTGTTTTCTCCAACACCTCAACCCTAGTCTCAAGTACACATGGTTGATGATGTAACCCACAGTGTTCACAACTTCAGCCCACCATTTCACTTTCACACTTTTTACATCAAACATTACCATGGCCCTTTCTTGGAGGTTTCAATTCTTCCTTTCCATGATACCATTTTGGTAAGTTGTCTTTTGTGAAGAAAACTCACAAATAATTCCATGCTCTTTGCAAAAGCTTGAAACTTTTCTTTTCTTTTAACTCCCTTTCGTGATTGCTTTGGAGTTTTGTAACCTTGATATCTTCCATTCCCTTTTCAGACATGAGTTTTAGGTATCACTTTTTAAAGGTAACGAAGGTATCACCTTTTTCTTTGAGAAATTCTACCAACGTGTATCTTGAATAGTTATCTACATAAATATAGATGTAGCATTTTCCTTTTGTGGTTGTAACATCAGTCAATCCCATCATATTTTTGTGTAATAACTCCATAATTCTGGTTGTCTAGAGATGTCGCAACAATGGATGACCTTCATTGTTTCCATGTTGACAAGCCTCACATATTTTGATTTTAGAATATGCTAAACATGGCAATCTTTTAACTACACTAGACCATGAGAGTTTGGCAAGGTTGCGATAGTTCATATGTCCTAGGTGCCTATGCCAAATCTCTTTACACTGGTTTCTGACTTGAAGTATGTCATAATATTATCTAATAAATATCAGTTATTCGATGACTTGGTTCTTGTTAGCACAAGTCTATCCTCATTGTCATACACACTGCATTAATCTTTTGTAAATTTGACAAAGAGGTTTTGATTGCGTAATTGACTACTGCTAACTAAAATTGTCTTCAATCCTTTAATAAGGAATACATTTTTCAAAGGTGACAATCCTTCTACACTTAAACTACCTTTGCTAATCACTTTTCCCCTCCATCCACCTCTAAAGGTGACAAATCCATCTTGCTAATCTTTGTAGTCAATTAGGTTTGTTTTGTCTTCGGTCATGTGTTTGAAATATTCGTTGTCAAAGTATCATCTACTTTTAAAACACGCTTTTAGTGATGAAGAGGAAGCACAACAGCTCAAATTAGCTTTCCTTTCCCAAATTCTTCTTAGAAATTCTCTTTTTCAACTTGCGTAGAAATTTAGTGCAGTCTTGTCTTCCATTGATAAGGTTTACAAGAGAAAAGAAACAAGTAGAAAGAAGATGTCTAGGCCTTAAACAGTGCTCACAAGCATTAATTCTCTTCGAGGCCTCCTTCTCTAATGTTTAGGGATTGTATGAATAGGCATTGTATTTTGGTGCACCATCATTAGTGTGTTGGCATGGTGTGGCTCCTTTGGTTAGAGGTGACAATTTTGAACCTGACTTGAAAACATGATCCAAACCTAACTTGAAACTAGTGAGTTTGGGTTAAAGTTTTGTAGGTTTAAGTTAAAAATGGATCCAAACTGCGAACTTAGAAAGATCAATAAGTCAATTTTAAGTAATCTAAAAAGATAAATAGATCAATTTTAGGTTACCATACAAGTAAACTCATGGACCTCCGAACCTACGAATATTTTTTAAATAATTTCATAATTATTTAGATAAATATAGAAAACTAATTAAATAAAATTAAATAATAAATATGTAAATATTTAAAACATCAAGCCTTAATTTTAACTAAAGGAAAAATAATTTCTTTTAGTTAGTGGATTAGCTGGTTAGATTTGGATAACTCGCAAAATTAATAAGTTAGGTTTGGGTTAGATTTTCTAACCCACAAAAATAATTGAGTTAGATTCAAGTTAATGGGTCACACGTAATACTTAGGTCATAACTTAATTCGCCAACTTGTCATGCTGACTTGTTGCCACCCCTACTTTTGATGCCATGGTGTGAGAAGGTGCTTGGTGAACAGAGGCTTAAACATTAGTTGTTGTATTCTCTCCTAATCAACTGACATAGATGCACTGAAACAATTTATCTCATGTGATGTTTCAGCATGAAATAATGCTCTTTGGACTGGAGTTGGAACATCAAGCAATGATACCTTCACAAACTAGCTCTTTGAATTTGCCTTTAAATTATTGTTCAAGTTGTTAGAGAACTCAATTCTATGGTGATCCTTTGATGTCTTTACCATACTAAGAATGTGTTCTTATTTAGCTTTTCCCAAATTTAATTCCTTTAGTGTGTTTGGTTTCAAGAATTTAAGGTGGAAAGAAAAATGGTAGAAAATAGAAAAGAAAATGAAAGAAATTTCAAATTCTATATAATGTTTAGTTTAAAGGATTTTAATAAGGAAAGGAAAACTTTTAAAAAGAAATCAAATCAAAAAACATTTAAATTTTATTTTTTTATAATTTGAGAACAAAATAATGAAAAATAAATAAAAGAAATAGAATTAATGAAATTTTTGGAGAAAGAATAAGAGTTAAAATAGTTTTCCTTTCATTTTTCCTATCATTTTTGTAAGGAAAATGAATTTTTTTCTCTAAATTTGTAATTTCTTTCTAGTTTTCTTTTCCGTAGGATTTTCATTCTTAATCAAATAATCAAAGTTATTTTCCTAACATTTTCTTTTCCTTTCCTCCCTAAATTCCAAGAACCAAACATAGTGTTAGTGTTGTTCCAACAATTTTTACTCTGAGAAAGGCTATAGCATGATCTTTTTCTAATTTCTCACATTTTTGTTTTAGCTCTCTATTGTCTTTTTTCAACCTAAGTATCATTTTATAAAGAAAATTATAGGAGGTCATCAATTTGTTCTTGTGTATGATCATACTCATCACTCTCAAATTCAATAGGTGTTGAGACACTGGCCACAAGAGTGAATTTACTCCTATTGGTGGTGCCGAAACACTAAATCCCCTTTCATTTAATCTTTGTTTCTCTATTGTTTCTTAATGAACACATATCCCCATATTTTCTGAGGTTGTTGTCAACCTGACTTCAAGTTCTCTTCTTTTCTTTCTCTTTCAATTTTCTTAGTTTTGTACAACTAGATTGACTCCTTCCTCAGTGTTGTAACACACATTGTCCTGATAGCTTCGTTTACTCTTGGGAGTTATCTCCTTATTCCTTTTGGTTTGAAGTATATTTATTTTGTACATTTGTAGAGAGCCCATGTGCTCTTCTAGTCTCATGTTGTCCACAACTCTTGTTTCTTTAATGGTAGTGACTTTGGCAAAAAACTCTCATATGGAAACCTTAATATCTTGCTTACTAACTTACTTTTGAATATCTTTTTCTTGGCAGAGTCTGCTATTTTGCCTCTAAATGTGGTAATATTCTCTTCTTCTTCCATTCTTAAGCTTTGAAATTGGGAGACAAATATTTAAAACTTTGACATATGAACACTGCTCGTTCCTTTTTGAACATTTTGAAATTGGTTTAATGCTTCTTTCACTGTTTCACATGTTGATATAAGTTTGAACTGTTCCTCATTTACACTAGTGAAAATAGCATTGATCACTTTTGAATTTCCCAAGACAAACATTTCCTCATCAATGGTCTAGTGTTCAACTTTTTTGGACACATTTTTTCCATTGACCATGTAGGTAGGCAGACTCTATCTTATAGTGATTTGATCCAAGCCTTTTCATTGATAGATAAAGGCTCTCATTTGGGCTTTTCTAGTATGAATAGTTTGACTTACCAACGAGGGTGGACAGGTGACCAAGGCCCCTTATTTTATGATAATGACTTAATCAGAATTTCCAAAATTTCACTTGCTTGAAAAATTAAGTCACAAATAGTTAATGTGGCTCTAATGCAACTTGAAGGTTCTGATTAAGTGCATCAACACCATGAGTTGAATGGAATTTGTTATGTTAAAACACTAAATAACAAAAACAAAAAGTAATCAATTTGGACACGTAAATTTGTTAATGCAATTCAAAGACTTTCTTCTACATTTGAGGGGCACCTGCCTAGAGAAAAGATTCCAACATGTCAAAATAACAAAAAGTACATGTCACAAGAAAAACACTCTAAAATGGTCAATCTCTTATGACCTCAATCTCTCAAACACTTCAAGCAATCTCATATATGCTCAAATGCACACTCAACCAATCCCACTAATCTTATCCAGGTTGAAATGGGTGTTTTTAACTCTTCCCCCTCGCACTCACTTTTTTCTATTCAATTTGACATATAACTAAACCTAAACTACATTAGGATAATATTTTCACTCTATAACACTCAATACATGAAGTCCATCAAATCTATGAAAGTTCATATAAGTCCAAATTACATTATGAAGTCTTCAAGCTTTATAATCTTCATAAGTCAATGAATCCCTTGAGTTTTGGAAGCCAATCACTGAAAATTTGTGCCAAAATTCAAATTGTAGCTCTTCCCATCTAGACTCTACGATAGGTGTTTCAATATTAGCCAAACTTTCTATCTTGGACAAGATACTTCCTACTTGTGTAGATTTTATTCCTACAAATCAGGTATGGACAAAATCTTCTAACAGATCAAATATTTCATGTTAAAGAAACTTGATTTTCATCCATACATGGATCCACAAAATAAGGTAACAAAAGTACATGAAATCTTTTTAAATGACATGAATATCTATACAATATTTTTTCAAATTAGTCAGTGCCATAACATTACAAACTCATGTGCCACTTAGCGTCTCATCATTATCATGTCAGTGCTTTGTCACTTGCCACGTTAGAACCACGCCAACATGATTTATTCTCTTTTTGTCATGCCATGATTAGAATGTGGCATATCGCATATATATCTATTCTACGTAATTAGTAAAAGAAGACTTTTTTGTTGTATAATATAAAATTATACAACTACTCTTATTTCTAATTCTTTTATTTTAATATCTTTTTTCTTCCCTTTTTTTCCTTTTCATTTATTGTTTTATTTATATTTCTTTAAATTTTTTTTCTCTTTTCAAATTCATTTTGTTTGTATATATTTTAAATATTGCTATACTTTTAATCTGTTTTATATTATTAAAGGCATGTAGCCTTTTTTTGTTTTGCATTTTTTATTTTTGTCCTTTTAACTTATTTTTATTTTTATTTTCTCTCAAATTTCTCTCTCTTCAAAATTTCCCATACTTCTTTATTTTCTTGAGTTGAATATTTTTTATAGTTTAATTTTGAACAATATTTTTATTGATTTAAATACAGAATTTTGTTATTTACAAATACATTGGTACACACATAGTTCACGAAACTTTACCAATATATATATATATGTGTGTGTGTGTGTGTGTGTGTATACATATATATATATTGTCAAAAAGAACTTTTGATTACATAAAGCAAATTTACACAACTATTCTTATTTTATTTTTATTTTGTTCTTTTCTTTCTCCCTTTTTAAGCCTTTTTTATATTCTATCTTGAACTTTTCTCTCCATTGAGGTTCTTTTGACCTTTGTTGATTTTATTATTTAAAATATTTTTTCACAATGTAAAATTATACAATTATCCCTAATACAAATAATTATATTTTCTACATATTTATTTCTCTCCTTTCTTTTTAACTTGTTATGTCAATTTTGTTTTCTTTTAATTTTTCCCTTTTTTCAATTCTTTTCTCTTTCTTTATTTTCTTATCTATATTATTTTCATACTTTTAATTTTGAATAATTTTTTATTTTTTAAAATTTAATCATTATAATATATAAATAAATTTAAATATGCATAAAGTGTGCAACTTTCACAGGTTATATTATTAAGAGTTTGGGGTTAATTTAGCTATACATTGTAAGTTTACAATATTGCCCTTGATTAATAAATTTGTCATTACCTTAATTAAAGTGATTAGGTATAGTCAAATGTAATTATTAATATACTATCACTTTTTTTCTATACAATATCTCTAAAATATTATTATTATTATTGTTACAATATAAAATTACACAAATACCCTTGTTTTAAATTCTTTTATTTTTTTTTATCCTTTCGTTTCTTCCTTTCTTTTCAACTTCTTATTTTTATAAGTATTTTTTAATTACCCTCTTGGTCTTTTATATAATTTAGTTAATAATCTGCAGACTGTGATACTCCCATTTCCATTTTCAAATGTGTAATTAGTGTTGTTGACTGCTGAGCGATTTAACCATCTTCGCTAATGTATATTATTTGATTAATGCTATTTTAATTGTATATTAATTATATAAAACATAGCAAAGTCTATGATTTATGAAAGCCGTATAATTTAATTATATAATAATTGGAAACAACACTGCAAATTTGTGACTTACGAACGTCGTATGAACTTGTAGCCTAACCAATTGGGCATTGACCTGATAGAGGAAGTTGTGGGTCCGGGAATGCATCGTATAAACTTGTAGCCTAACCAATTGGGCATTGACCTGATAGAGGAAGCTGTGGGTCGGGGAATGCATGGTGCATCTGTTTGCTTGATAATTGATGAGTGGATGCATGGGTAACGTATTTTAAACTACATATTTAGAGAGATGAAGGTGCATACGTGATGTATTATAGGGTATTGTGAGCCACACATTTAAGGACGTGCAAGCACATGTACATCACATTATGGACTGCACATTTATGGGCGTCTAGATGTACATATGGTGTGTTATTAACTCTACATTTATCTCATTAAATAAGGTTATGGGTCCCATTGAAGTGATTAAATAATATTATATTATTAGTAAGGGCCATTCATCTAAGTAAAATGCGAAAATTAATTAAATAAGTGTGGAATCCTATGAACCCAATTACCAATCTAATAATGGGTTGGGCTAGTAGTACGTTTTATATAAATAGAGGTTTGATACAAAAATTTATTCTAAAATAATTCAATTAAGTTTTTATTTAGAGGAGTCTATTCATCCATATAATCACACAAGAATTATTAAAAAATAGTTTTCAGAACCTCTTACCTCCATGCTTAATTATTCAAACCTTAAAACTTTAAGCATAATCATGCTCCCTATTCATATGAATCTTAAAATTTCATGGATTCAAACATCAATGCAAATAAGTATTCACAATTATCATGAAAATATATGCATAATTTTTTCAAGTAGCTTTAAAACAAGGAAAGCCTGAATACCACTTGACAGAGTTTATTCAATTGAATACTCCATGAAACAATAATTGATTTTCATTTCATTTTCCCTACTGATATCTAGACAAGGATTTTGATCGTGGAGTATTCAGTTGAATAAACTCCATCAAAATTATGTGTATGTTTGCATGATAATTGTGAATAATTATATGCATTGATATTTGAATCCATGAAATTTTAAGATTCATATTAACAGAGGGCATGATTATGTTTAAAGTTTTAAGGTTTGAATAAATAAGTATCAAGGTAAGAGGTTTTGATGACTATTTTTTAATAATTCTTGTGTAATTATATGGATGAATACATATTATTTTGTTAAAATTTATGAGCTTTTGTGAAGAGTTTTGGTTAGAAATAATCAATTGAAGTTAGTTGAAGAAAGTTGATTGAAAAATCAATTGAAAAGGATTTAGGTAGTGCTAGGGCACTGTGGCATAAATACTATTAGGATAAAATCATGTATGGTCATCTTTAATGTTGTGCAACCATGGCATTTCAATGCAACTACAATGCATCCGTGTTGTGGCCATTGACGAGAAAGTGTGATTGCAGCTAGCCTATTTCGACTCTAGCACACTTTAAGTGGCCATAGCTCACTAAGTGTGGCCATGGCATGTGTTTTGATGTATATATGTTGGCGCAAATCAAACCGATCCACTGCAAATTGCATATTATTTTGTGTTTTAGCATATAGGAACATATTTAAGGTGAAATTACTTGACATAATAATTGCATGAGTTGCTCCCTTGAGCATGCCTAAACTTCACTTTGTTTGGTTGAAGCAAAATCATCACCACAACATCCTCAGTGATAACAAACTTCTCATTTGTGGATTATCAAGGTTCTCATGAGTTTTTTTTTCATGTGGGTGACATGTCGGTTGGCACAAAGTAAGGCTATTGTTCTGCTAAAAATACCATATACAAACAATAACGAGTGTTGATAGATTTCAAGTGTTTATTGCAAGTGCTTAGTTGGCTTGAAGGAAGGTTAAGTGCATGGTGGGATCTTGCTATTCACTTGGATTACTGTAACAAGTTAATCAACAGTGAGGCGAATCTCTATCCAAAGACTAAATTTGGTGTAGCACTAATTGGCTTGAAGATGGGTTGTTATTATTGTATATTCATTCATTGTATTTGGTTTAGTAAATCTGTGTTAAACTTCATTTGTAATTGTTCTTTATAAAACTAACATGTTAAGTGTAAATATAATGTCTACCATCAACACTAACATTCTAATATTAAGTGATACAAATTTTTAAAACCTAGGAGAATAAAAATATATAATGCTAGTTTTGGGCTACTGGGATTTGTACTTAGCATTAAGGATACCAAAACCACCATCACCTATTAAGGAAGCACCTTGCAAAAGCAAAGGTATATGGTAGGTAAGAGAGCTCCAACGTTGTGGGTTTGATGATAATAAGGAATGTAATGCCTAAAACCTTTTGGACACTATGCTTGAGGATGTGGGTGCCAGTAAGTTCATAGATATCCTTGAGGAGCTCTTTGTAAAGTGCAATGTGACAAAGAAAAATGTTGACATTAGGAAACTCATCTCTATAAAGAACAATGGTAATGAAAACATAAGAGAGTAGATTTGGATATATTCTGTCTTGTGGGAAAAATGTAAACATTAAAAATTGAGTTGCTAGAGGATTTTTTCACATGCTTGGTGTTGATTTCTCTACCTCATCAATTTAGTTTGCTTGAGATGAGTTGAAATTATCTAAAGGATTAATGAACATTGAATTTGTTCATCCTAAGAAGAAAATCAAATGAGACAACACAAGATGAAGAGTACTCATTTAGCATCTAGCTATTCCAACTTAAGGAAAAAAGGAAGGGCAAAGGAGATTGTGGTTACAGATTCTAAGAAAAAAAGGGGGGGAAAGGCAATGGTAAAAGAAAAGATGAAAGAAAGTGCTTGTCTATTCCTATTCATTGTGGCACAATCATTTGGGAGAATTGACATACTTGAAATTGATGGAATTCTTAATGCACTTGACAAAAGTGATAGTGATAAAATTTGTGTTGGTATTAATTCATATTGACATTGTCAAACTATTTCTTATTACAATTTGGAATGGCTAGCAATATTTCATCACATTTATTGATGATTATTTTTGAAATGGTTGCTTCTACCTAAAATAGGAAAAGTCACAGGTATTGGACGCGTTCAAGTCATTTAGGGCTCAAGATGAAAATCAACTGAGCAAGACTACTTAGGATGTTAGATTGGATCGTGGCACTGAAAACTATGATTGATATGATAGATTAGGTGAACAATCTCCATATGTACGACATCTAGAGGAATGTGGGATTGTTTCCCATTATACCATGTTGGACACACTAAGCATGAATGGTGTGGTAGGAAGGTGAAGCAAGACCTTTTAGGATATGTTGAGGAGTATGATTTTTTGTACAACCTTGCCATATTCACTTTAGGTTGAAGCACTATCAATCACAAGCTATATCCTCAATACCTATAATTTGTGGACTGGTAAAAATTTAGTCTTAAGACACTTATATGGGGATGTCTAACAAAGGCTAGGTTATATAAACTTCATTAGAAAAAGTTGAAGTCGAGTAATTATTAGTTATTTTATCAATTTTTCAGAAAAATCACAAGATTAAATTCTACAATCCCAGAACAAGAACTTTCTGTATGATGGAACGTCCTATTCTATAAGGATGTTGAGTTTGGGGATAAGGTAATAACAAACTTTCACCTTTGAAGATGAATTAAATGTTTCTCTTCCTATAGCCACTATGAATCATGATGAAAATTTTATTCCTGACATGATTTCTCAAAAATTAAATCTTGATTGGGTTTGTGTTAAGATTAACATCTATTAAAAACTTGTTTTAACCCATTCCCTAAACCCTTTATGTTAACTATGGAAGGTGTTGTCGTCATAATTAAGGGATTGTATCTTAGAATAAGCAAGGTTGGAAGACGTTCCATTCTATAATTGAGCAAGCTCGGTAGCCCACCCTCTTGAACGAGAGAATTTTTCTAGCCTTATATTTTTCTCACATGATTCTCCATATTTTACACAAAAAGGTTAGTGATGAAGAAGAAGATTCTTGCTTGCAATTATTCATGTGAACAAACTAGAGGTCACAACTTTAAACTTGTGTCTGTGAGATCACAGAGGAATTTTGAAAGCACGATTCCAGGTAAAATTCACTACTATCTTGTGCAATTCAATGTTAAATGTTTCAAGGAGAAAAGTGTATTAGGGTTAGAATTTTAATTTTGTTGCGCATGTATGATTTATTAAGTTTTAAATTATGATTTTGCATCGCAAAATCCAACAAGAGCCTCTTTCAAATCGAAGTTCTCATGGAAACAACCATACATCTTCATGGTCTTGTCCTTCTCCTAACTCATTATTATAAAGGTGATATCATTTGTCTGCATGGCTGAAACTAGTTGAGTATGCTATAACAACAATAATATTTGTGACCTTTGGATTTCTAATACATAGTATGAAATGATCTCAATGCTAAGGTTAGAGTATGAAAATAGAGACAACTTGTGACTGTTCACAATTTTTTTCTTGTGATCTTAGATACTTTGACTAGAATACATTGCACTAGATGTCCCCAACATGGTGAATTTTCCGAACAATTATTTTCATTCAATGTAGGACTGAGGGTTTTTTTTTTTTCATGTTTTAAGGTATATGTAATCTAGTTTTGAGGTGTGTAAGTGATTGGTCTAAAGAGGTTCTATCCCTTCCACCTTGTAAGTTCATAATTGCACTGCAATTATTAGTTTCACGTAGCAATGGATACACAGTTCACATGGAATCAAGAAACAAATGCATCATGTCTATTAACATTTAGTTAGTTTAACTTAATGTTAAGAGAAATATGGACACCAAATTCTTGGGTATGCTAATACCTTTCTTTTGCACAACTTTCATGTAAGGTCCTAATTAATTGTAGAATGGAGTGGAGACAACAAGGCTAAGGTGTTTGCAGTTTCCAAAGCCAGGATAGATGGGGCTAATGTCAATAAGTTTGGCCCATCTATGAAGAGAGACAGAAGCACTATTGAAAGCCTTGAATATTAAATCACTAATAATAGTTCCTACCAACATTAACAAGTGTACAAATATACACAATTATATATATATAGATATATATAGATACACATACCAACACATTATGTATATGAAGTTTTGATCTTTTCAAAATAATGATCTATATTATTGGGTAATTTTGGAATGTAGAATTCATCATTGAAATTAGATGGCATCCTTTATGTGATCACAGAAACGTAAGATAGAGATAATGGCATAAACTTGAACCCTTGTGTGAACCATTGAAAATACAACTCAAATGCAACGGACACAAAAAAAAAACTCTATTTATATTATGTATAGGAATTTTTGATCTTTTCAAAATAATGATCTATATTATTGGGAAATTTTGGAACATAGAATTCATCACTGAATTTAGATGGCATGATTGATGTGATCATGGAAACGTAAGATAGAGATGACGGCATAAACTTGAACCCTTGTGCGAACTATTGAAAACACAACTCAAATGTAATAGACATGAAAACAAAACCTCAAGTTTAAAGATGGTGAAGCATGTACGAAAGCATAAAGATACAAAATTTGGCATATGTGAAAACCTAACGACAACTTGCTTGGGCGAACCACCAAGAACAACCCAAGAACGCAATGATTACATTGAACTCTAGTGATTGTCAGCCACAATTAACACAACTATTTAGTTGATACATCATGAATTAATCCAAAGAATGCTTGAAATAACTCAATTTGGTGTTTAGATCACAAGAATTGAGAAACACTCAAATTCAAGAGAAAACCAAATAAAAGAATTCACTCAACAAAATACTGAAGAGTTCTTATGATGAAAATAACTAAGGGTTCTTTATATAGTGTTAGGAATGAAATTGGAAAGAATTTTAACCAAAATACAATTCTTGGGCTTCAAACCATAATTTGGACTAATCTGGGCCTTCTTAGATCAATCTAGTGTGTTTGGGGTTGATTCAAGTTGATCCCGGACATTACGATCGCAAATCTAGTGAGTTTGGGAGGTTTTGAAATCATGATCACAGATCTTGTGATCAATCTCATTTCCTAATATCCTTCTTGAGATTAATCTTAGTGTGCTGAGATTGATCTAAAAGTCGATCTGATGATGGATTTTGCCGCTTCACCCGATTAAACTATGAGCTCATCTTTAGCATCTAGATCCTTTCTAAATGCCCAATTACTTCTTGAAACTCATGCAAAGGTGATATTTTAGACCATTAAAGCTTATCTCCTTTAGCCTGCACATTGAGTCCTTGACTTGGCCTTGATCTGTCCTGACTCTCGCATCATTCCTCTACTTTTGAAGGCGAATTGCCCTTAATTCATTATGATTCATGTTACCTACAAAAAAAAAACTTCAAATAATAAATAATATAATATAATACTAAGCTTATGCTTACCCTATACTCTTGCATTGTAACTCGATTTTAGTGTGAATGTGTAAACACATGTGGACCTCCACAAATTGCAAGTTTGGGTAAATTTTCTTCAAACTATGTTTCAATTCTAGGATAAAATATGATGATGTGAAAAGGTCATTTAAATGTTTTAAATAAAGACATCCTGTCCACTCTACTAAACAACTTCTTGCCAGACATTTGCAACCTTGCTCAAATACAGTCTATGGGATTTCCTTAGATTTTTCCTTCTAGCAATGACCTCAACCTCCCAAAGGAGATTCCCTTTGAAAATCAATCTTTCTTTGATAACACTTATGTGTTCCAACAGGTTAGCACATCATGGTCACAAGAAATCAACTTATGACAATAATCAATAAGCAACCAAAACAATGTACATCATTATGCCATCTTCATTCACATATTGCTCATGCATATGATAACATAGCCATCTAACATTTCCTATTACATCATACACATTACAATTCATACACTTATGCATAATATGCGTAAGATCTATACTAACTCATTTATGTGAATGTGATTTAATTTCATGATACTCCTTATACTCAATCACATCACATATAAGAAATTAAACACAGTTGATTCCTAGTCTAGGATTAAACAAAAGTCTCATAATGCCTAAATTTCAACTTTTTGATATGGAACCAAGAACACAAGTGCTACAAATGTCTGACATCTTGAACAACACTATCCTTATGCAATGCATCAGTAGAATAAGGAACTTACTCTAGTAGTAATCACCAAAAGAAAGAAGTTCATTATGCTTAAATTCAACAAGCGATGTTATTGTAGTATAGTCATTATATGCACTCTTAGAGTTTATCATAGAGTACTTATTGTATATGTACTATGCCCTACATGCAACCCTGGATATCTCAACACAATCCACCAAATTTCATCTAAAGTTATGGAAATTTTGACCATTTTTCTCCAAGGTTACACACATGCATGATGAAATGCAATTATCTAATGTCAAACCGGTATCATGCAAACCACTAAGAATCACATGCAAGATTGACGACTCCATTTGCTCCATTAATTCTCATGAGCTCACATTTGAATGCTAAACTCACTAAGTAGTAATTATCCTTAAGACCAAGATTAGCAAACAATACAACACTAACCACCTCATGTGAATAGTGACTCAAAAGGGTACTGAACCTAAGATTGCTGACTTCTTTCCATGGCATCAATTCACAAGGATTCACTAACTCCTTTGCTTCTTCATCAACTTGCCATCAACTCCATGCTTAACTCCTATTCAATACTTTTACACTCCTACAAGAAAATATCAACAAAAGACATAGAACAATATTATAAATTAGTAAAAATAATCCTCTCATCGCAAATCCTCATATCTTTCTTAAACTCCAAAGCATTCTCATCATCTTCTGTTCTTGCTAACTCACTCTCTTTTCTTTCACACTCTTTTTGTTCTTCTCTTCTCTCATTCTCTCCTACCTCATTTTCACTCACTAATTCTAGCTCATATTGATGTTCATTATACAATGGATTATCATACACTTGCTCTCAGGAATTATGATGTGTAGGCTTTCCTTCAACAAGGTTGCAATCATTCTCTCCCACGGATGCTGTAGATGCATCTTCATTCAGTGCGTTATATTCATGCTCCATCAATGTCACTTCTTCGGCTTCATCTCAACTTTACAAACTTTTTCTTCTACAACAACTTCAACAACAGTCCCTTCTTTACCACCATTGCATGACTCCATCATTAACAAATTTAACTTTGGCTCATTCTTTTCATAGACTACAACATTACCATCATTACAATCATCTAAATGCAAATATGTACAATTTACCTTGTCTATTGGCATGGATGTAGTGCCAAAAATTCCCACATATGATCTCTTACAACATTTGGTGTAGGGCTCTCAGCTAAAACTTCAAAAGGGTTAATTTGATTTGTCTTTTTGGAAATGGCTTCATAGGATCGTGTAGGCCTCTCAACATCTCGACGAAGGTCATATCATACAAGCTTTCTAGCACCCATCCTCTTGGGCCTACGCTCAATTCTAATGGCCTTCTCTACCCTATCCTCAATACACTTATAGCTATGATGCTCTACAATCTCCATAATGTCATCATCCAATCCATTGAGAAATCTATTCATTATTTCTTCAGCGCCTTAGTCAACATTAGCTCTCCTCATGGTAGATTCTAACTCATCATAATGCTATCCCACAATTAATCCACATTAAGTTAAATTATCTAGCCTATCACACAACTCACATTGCATGGAATATGGAATATATTGACTTCTTATTAGCCTCTTTAATTCTTTCCACGTGATGACTCAACTCTCTGTACAATTTCTCTTACAATGCACAAATTTATTTCACTAATATTTAGCATATTCTATGAAAGCACATGTAACCAATTTTACCTTGTGTGTCTCCAAACAAGGATCTAGCTTCCCTTCCCATGCTAAATATGCATCAGGATTAGCTCATCCCACAAATGGTGGAATATCGAGTTTGGTTCCCCTTGACGACTCACTGTCTTCCTTACTAGTTCTCCTCAAATGCCTATTAGAGAAGTCATCAACTCCATCATAATTATCAAATTCATCATCAATTGCTTACCTTCTTTGTCTACCTTGATGTGTAGCTCCTCCTAATCCATGCCCCGACTCTTCTTTACCCCAATTCTTGTGAGATAATGAGCTATTTTGTGGGGAGTATACAACTCCTCAAAATTGTTCAGCCACCAGTTTATGCTCGCAAACGTCTCTAAAAACTACCTCATGTAAAATGCATTATCTCTCGACATCTTGAAATTATGTGTAATATAGAGTGCAAGGAACATGTAATGTGTGTGCAAGTATTCTCTTACCTCACAAGATGTAATTCACTCATTTCTTACCTCCCCCTCATGTATCACACAAATAAAACACTCAATGATGCACTTACCAAATCAATACTCGTGTCTACCTCATGGAATTCCAAGAAATTCTTAAAAATTGAAGTACTGCATTCACTAATGGTGTGTAAATATAAGTAAGGAAGAATTTTTAGGGTACCAGATCAATTCGAATACAAATGGATCAATTTAAGGCTAAAATATACGTTGGTGGGTCGATTCAAATGCATATGATCGAGCTTGGGCTGAAAAATAGGCTAGGTGATCGATCTAGAGTAGGTTGGAATGATCTAGATTTGGAAAATAGGGTTGCGATCGATCCATAAGCAAAAAGGATCAATCAGGAACTAAGCAAAAAAGTGTGATTAATTGCATATAGGGCACAATCGATCTTGACTTAAAGAGGTAGGACCATCTGGGCAACTAGTACACAACACATGATCAATCTGGTGGGAGTGTGATCGATCACCGCGATGAAATTTTTTTAGCAACAATTCGATTTCACTCTAATTACACCCAAAATCTAA
The DNA here is from genome assembly GCA_019155195.1 of Avicennia marina. Classification (NCBI taxonomy): domain Eukaryota; kingdom Viridiplantae; phylum Streptophyta; class Magnoliopsida; order Lamiales; family Acanthaceae; genus Avicennia; species Avicennia marina. The sequence continues at coordinate 10,460,091 of CM032758.1, read as the reverse complement.
TCTTTTTCAAATTTTGATGTTCTAGACCAACCAAAAAAATCCCTTAGGAAAAAATATTGATACATTTTATTAGTATATGAAAGTTTTATTCATGTACATCAATTTTAATTTGGTGTGAAGATAATGCAAGCACCAAAGCTGAATTTGAGTACTTGAGGATTTTAGGAGGTCCAATGACATGAGTCAAGGCTAACAGACTCAAGAAAACCATGTTGATGCTTGTAAAGTAGTTTAGAGAAGCTTTTGAACATTTGGAAGGGCTTAACAAGGACGAAGAATGTATGTGGGTGCATCTAGTGCGAAACGAGCTCGAAACAAGCTTAGAGGTTAGGTTAGGATTGATCTCAAGTCCACCGGATTGATATGATGCTCAGGCGATTGAAGGAGGGCTAGATTACATGTCTTCTATCTTCATGATTGCAAGCTAGCCGATCAGTCTTGCCCACTGTAATCATAATTCCAACAACCTTGTAGTTTTCTATATTTACAATCCGAATGGTTGAATCAACACTCGATCAAGCGCGATGATGCCAAATCAATCTCGAGACCCTCAAATTGTTCCAGAACTCAGGAAAAGCCTATTTAGTTAGGATTGTTTTACCTTTATTTCAAGTTGTTTTATTTTTGACAATACTTATATGAATTTTAGGGTGTCAAGGCTCCTTAAAAAACTATAAATAGGGCCTTAATTATTTAGTGTAGGATCTTTTTACCCTTTAGCACTGAACTATAATTTCTCCCTTTTCCTAAAATATTTGAGTAATTCAATTTTCTTGTAGGAACCTAAATCAAATTATTTTGAATTTTCTTGGTTTAATTCATGATGTATTAACTAACTAGGTATTTTAGTTATGGCCATCCATCTCTAGAGTTCAACATTCAAAAGGTATTAGAAGGTATATATAAACATTTACAATCAATATCTATCCTATACATAAACATGTGGTATTGAAGGTATATTACTAATACTAGTGTAATCAAAGCTTTCGTGGCACAACCACAATTTCATTGAAGATACTGTAATGTTCATTGGTAAATATACATGGGGCTGCAACTAAAAATAAAATAAAATTGGAGTGGCATGAAATGGTACTGCAACATGCTGTGTGACAAAAAATTCGTGGATGTTACAAGACAAGGGCAGTTGTAGATTGCTAGTAGTAGTCCTAGTTGAACCACAACAAGCATAAACAAGCACAAAAGTACAAGAACAAAGAGAATAACATGGAAATTCAAGAAATCCAATACAATGCAATCCCAGAAATTTCAATAATTTTCCAAACTTAATAGGTTAGAGAAATTATTCAAGAATGCCCATGATCAATTACTATCCACAAAAATTCCAATTAAATCCCAAGCAATAACAACCCACAATTGTTTTGAATATTGGGTGATAGAAGAAAAGATCGAAATTAGCAGAAGAAATAGTTACCAAATGATTTAGGTACATGGATCGACTATTGAATTGGAATTTAACCTGGCTAGCTCTATGGCCTTTGGATGCAATACACTGAAACAAGGAAAAGATATACTTTGGTGATAGGACCGGCATAATGGACATGCCAATTGAGTGGTACATCATGACTTAATTTAAAAACTAACTTAAATGACTCAATTTGGGAATTGTCCGTTAGAATTAGAAAATCACTCGACTAATTTTAGTAAATAACTTAATGAACTTTTAACAAACTCATAGAATAGCAACTTTCTTACAAAAGAACACAAGGAAGTAATTATACTTGCTAAACTTAAAACTCAAATGGGTCAAAACATATGCAAAGTTTAAAAGCCTAAAATTATGTGTAAAATTAAAATTGCTCGTAAAATTGAATTCTACACAAGGTTAACATGTAGTCATGGTCAATCTCCTTGCATTGTTGCTGTTGTGATCAATCTTTGTGCAGACCCAAACTCACCCATTTGGATGTGGTCATGATTTGCATTATTGCAGCTCCATGCCATAATCCCACAATGCATAGACATAGTTGTAAGAAGTACCCAAGCCACATTAAGACCGCGGAAATTGCTGTTTGGCCACCAAAGTTTGATGAATATGGTCATGTCACCCAAATTTGCATCCTTAAGCCCAAACATTCAATTTCGTGCTTGGTTCTCTTCCATGAGCTCCTTATAATAACATCAAGTACATTTATTCACATATGAAATATATTTGTCACGTCAATATATTTTTCCACAAATGACATTCCGTCACATAACTATTTTTATTGACCAGGTTTGGAACCCATCTTCTCATCTTCCAATACCTTATTAAAACTTACACTACTAAATATATCAACTTACAAAACTTTCATTCAAAATTTTCCTCTTATATATATTGTGTGTGTGTGTGTTTTATCTAGGATTTGGTCAGGAAATTTTGTTCTGAATTGAAGAGTTCTTTCAATTGGTTTTATGGTACCCTATGCAATGTAGTGTCCAAGAACTTTTATCTTTGTTTGGAAAAGAGAAATTTTTGTTTTAGAAACTACAAGACGATTTTTCTTTGTGGTGTAAAGAAAAGTTTTTAAGTGTTTAAAAAGCTCATTAATGGTTTTTGAAAAAATTAGTTTGGGATTGTAGGGAAAGATTGGTTGTCTATGTCAAAATCTAGTCGTGGATATGGAACCGGTCTTCCATAGATCTACTTTTTCAAACTCTTTGTCTAGTGCCTCTCAGGATTCTTTTAGGAGAGCTATAAATACTGGAAAAATTATAATAGAAAATTTTGATAAAGCAATTGATGTTTGGAAAATTCCAAAAGTCAAAAAGCATGAGATTTATAAAAAATCAAACATTTTCAACTTCAAAAATGATTTTGTTATCAAAATTGAAGAAAAGGATATTCAAATCTCAAAATCTTCTGAAACAATCCCTCTTCTTTCGCAAAAAACTCTTCAAAAATATTCTGACAAAGGTTTTAAATTCATCCACCTAAGTCTTGTCCCAGTTGGGTTCAAACCATTAACTAGAGAAGGCCTAAAGCACCTCAAAAGAGAAATGAGGCAAACCAAAATAGAGTTAGGAACATTCTGCCAACAATTTGATATCAACCCCTTCAAACAATCTCATTCTTTTTGTCAAGGCAATTGTGGCCAAAACAAGTCCAAAAGTTACAAAAAAAGACCTTTTAATAAGAAGAATTACAAAACTTATAAAAAAACCCTCAAAAGAATAATATTACAAAAACATCTCCAAAAGAATAAAAAATATCAACCCAAAAATTTCTCCAAATCTTTAAAAGACATTAAATGCTTTAAATGTCAGAAGTATGGACATACTGCAAAATATTGCAGACTCAACCAAAGAATATAAAAACTTGATCTTAGAGAAGATATACTCAATAAGCTCTCAAACCTTCTTGTTAGTACTTGTGATAATCCCTCAAACTCTAAAATAGAAAACTCCTCTGTTTCAAGAGAAAATTAAAAATGTCTTTAAATCAATGAAATTGCTTCATCCAGTCTTCAAACTTCCTCTCAAAAACCTTCTTCTGATAGTGATGGATTTCTGTCCATGCTCTAACTTTAGAACAACAAATAATTCTTGACATCATTAATCAAGTCGACAACCCTGATTTAAAAAAAAAATATCTTGAAAAACTCTTCAAAAATTTCACTAGTTGTGAATATCTTGAAAAACTCTTCAAAAATTTCACTATTTGTGAAAAAGAACCAAAATCAACATCCCAACCTATGACATCTAAGAGCATTTATGATCTCATAAATATCCTTAATAAACAAAATTGCAAATCCAAAGAATTAACAGTCCAAGACCTCTAAAAGAAAATTGGGATTGTTAAATAAGATTTGAGAGGACTCAAACAAAAACAAAAATAGGATGAACAAGCTATCAAGTACATCCTCTCCAAAATACAGTCCAATGAAAAATCTTCGTCTAATGATGAGGATAAGGATAATTCAATTGATACAAAAATACAAGCCCTCCAAGAAATACCAAATGAATTTATCCTCATTCTTAGAGAAATAACAACAAGGAAATATATAATCAAAATTACTCTTGAATTTTCTCCTAATTATCGCATAGATACCATTTACCTTTTTGACACTGGTGTAGATTTAAATTGCATAAAGTCTGGCATGGTTCCAAAAAGATTTCTTGAGAAATCACAAGAAAAACTCTCAGCCACCAATAATGCAAAACTTTGTATCAAAATTAAAACATTTTCCAATATTATTAATAATGATATTTCTCTCAAAATAGCTTTTATTGTTGTCCAAGAAATATATCATTCAGTTATTCTTGGAACTCCTTTCATAAATATCATAACTCCTTATAAGGTCAAATCTGATTCTATTTCCTTTAAAATCAATCACAAAATATTTTCATTTCCTTTTCTTGATAAACCAAAAACTTGAAATCTTGATTACTTGAAAGCCTTTTCTATTCACCAAAATACTTTGCATAATCTTGTCCAAGCAAAAAATTTTCAACTAAAGGATCTTCGCAAAAATATCTCTTTCAAAAGGATTCAAGAATAGATAAATACTTCTTTTGTCAAAAAGCAAATCAAAAATCTTTAAAGCACAATTGAAAAAGAAATTTGTGCTGATCTTCCAAATGTTTTTGGGAATAGCAAACAACATGTTGTTGATCTTCCTTACATAGATTCTTTTACTGAAAAGCAAATTCATACCAAAGTTCATCCTATCCAAATAGATCATGAATTAAAAGAACAATATAAAAAAGAAATACAAGATCTTCTAGACAAAAGACTCATTGTTAAGTCATGCTCCCTATGAAGTTGTGCAGCCTTTTATGTTAACAAAGCTTCTGAAATTAAAAGAAGAGTCCCAAGACTCGTCATTAATTACAAACGCTTAAATGAAGCCCTCACATGGATCAGGTATCCAATTCCAAACAAAAAAGATTTATTCTAAAGACTCAGTGATTCCTTTAGTTTCTCAAAATTTGACATGAAATCTGGTTTCTGGCAAGTCCAAATTTCTCCCAAAGATAGGTATAAAATGGCTTTTGTAGTTCCATTTGGACAATGTGAATGGAATGTGATGTCATTTGGTCTCAAAAATGCTCCTTTAGAATTTCAAAAGATATTAAATGATATTTTTTCTGAACATTCAAAATTTTGCATTGTCTATACTGATGATGTATTAATTTTTTCAAAAACCATTAATGAGCATTTTAAACACATAAGAACTTTTCTTTACATCACAAAGAAAAATGGCCTTGTAGTTTCTAAAACAAAAATTTCTCTTTTCCAAACAAAGATAAAATTTCTTGGACACTACATCACACAGGACACCAAAAAACCAATTGAAAGAATTCTTCAGTTCGGAACAAAATTTCCTAGCCAAATCCTAGATAAAAAAAAAAACAACTCCAAAGATTTTAGAATGTTTAAATTATGTTCTAGATTTTTTTTCCCAATATTAATAGATTAACAAAATCATTTCATGATCGTCTCAAAAAGGTAACAGTCCCTTGGACCATTGAGCGTACAACTACCGTCCAACACATCAACAATCAAATTCTTCATCTTCCATGTTTGTATATAGCAAACCCAAGTCTCCCTAAGATCATCCAGACAGATACTTCTGAATGTGGATTCAGAGGTATCCTTCTCCAAGTACAAGAAGAAAAAGAATGTATAGTCTAATATATTTTAGGTCACTAGAACTAAACACAGAAAATTACGCTACTATTAAAAAAGAAATTTTGATCATCGTTTTATGCATACAAAAGTTTCAAAGTGATTTGCTAAATCAAAAGTTTCTTTTATGCATAGTTTGTAAATATGTTAAAGAAGTTTTAAAAAAGGATGTTCAAAACCTTACATCAAAGCAAATCTTTGCTAGATGACAAGCTATCTTATCTATTTTTAAATTTGATATTGAGTTTATCAAATGTGATTTGAACTCCTTAATTGACTTGATATATGTTTGTACCTACTGATCCAGCAAAAACAACAAAATATTGCCGAAAAATCCTTGAGGTAACCCAGTCTGTTACCATTAACAGACTACAACCTTTTCAAAACCCACTATAAACTGATTAAGCAAGAATTCCTTCCATGGCAAACCTCAGCTCAAAAAGATATCTCTTGTAGGTACTTTGTTGGTATTTCAACATCCACAAACAAAATAATATTTCTTTTCTTAGGAGAAATTTCAAAACCAGATGTGGGAAAATTTTCAACCAGTATGACACCTCACTTTAGAAGGAATAAAACACTTTCCTGGCATCACTTAAAAGTAGGGTAAAAGACAGTTAGAATTCCTCGCGCAAAAATCTAGGATACAATTTATGATTGCAATAACAAAAACTCCCGAGAAAGTTACAAAAATTTTGGCCTAATTTGCACCGAAAGGAGAAGCTGGAACTTCAAAATCACCTAAAGATGCCGAATCCTCCAACGAAAAAGAGGATGAGACAGACCCAAACTTTGAAGTCTTTGGGAATTCATAATTTGTTAAAAGAAAAAAGAGGAAAAAAGCAAAAGAAAAGAAAAAGAAAAGCAAAATGCCATTCCTTACTATTAAAAAATAGAGGTATTATTCAAGAAGACTGGAACTGTTCGAGCATACGTGGAATCTACAAAAAGACAAAAACACTATAGTCACTATAGAAGAATTGTTCACTTTTACTGTACAATCACAAATGCGTATATTGTTTAAACTTTTAAAAATTACAAAAAGACCCTTCCGAATATCTATAAGAGGAGGCACCCTCTTTCATTGAGGGCAAAACTTGAAGAGAGCTTCGAAGAGCCATCAGAGAAGTGCTACAAGGATCTCACCGCAAGAATTTCTCAAATATAAAAAACTCAAAAGCTTTGTAATATATAGGTTAGATAGGAACCTTATCCTACTCATCCTACTCCCCAAAATACCAAACATTCTTCCTTTTAGAGGAAGAAGAGGCAAATACACTAGAGATATCACAAATCACTAAAAATTTCAAAATCTTTTAAAAGGTTTGTATCAAACATAGTCTAAAATTTGTATCTGTAAATTTTATTCAAATTTCTATCAAATATTTAAATATTTCTTTTTGTTTTGCATATGGTTGGCCTAGCCACCTAATCTAAATATTCCGCAAATATTTCATGCATATGATCGGCACAACCGCCTGCCTTTAATTTCTGCAAACATTGATTACTATATCAGTTAGAAACTTTGTTAATCCTTAGATCTGATAGGTGTAATAACGCCACATACTAATTTCAAATATTTAATTTCTACTTCATTCCAAATATCACTTGCCTTATGTATTTTCTATATTAATTTTTAAATTGGTTAGACCTTATCCCTATCAGTTCTGCGGGATCTCTAGTATTACTTTGGAAGAGGCTTTGATACCAAGAACGCCGCAGGACCGACATTCTCTAATCGTTACACCTATTCATAATTAACTGAATACTTATATATATAATGCATTCACTCACATTTATATATACTTTATATTATACAATCTAATGATTATTCTTATAAATATCACATTATTATTATATATTTTGTAACATATTCAAATAAATCAAAACTTATATTATACAATCTAATCATTATTCCTATAAATGTCACATTATACAATTATTATTATATATTTTATAACATATTCAAATAAATCAAAATTATTCAAATATTAAAATTTTATTACCAAACATTTTACTCATATCGACATAACTCTCACCAAACATTATCACACAACAAAATCCCTCTCCCAAACATAGTGATTGTTATTTTTATCAGAAAAATATAAAACATTATTTTCGTATCTTATATTTCCATCATATTCTTATTTTATTTTTCTCATTTTATCCGAAAAATAAAGTATTTCTGAAACGGAATAATCATCGAATCATCCCTTCAATTGTCCGGGTTTGACCCCGATCCAAACTTCCCCTTTCTCTTTATCCACATTCCACGGCACGCACATTTCCAAACACCATCCTATTTATATAGCCCACGCACACACAATTGCTTTGCACACATCTAATCCCCTCCTAAGAAACTACTACTCGTTTCTCTCTGTTCGTTTGATCTGATGGCCATGTCTCGATTTGTGTCCCCATCCCTCACCCGCGCTTCTCTCCGCCCACCAACTGCCCTAATCAGCCACCACCGCCACCGCTCCAACAAGACCCACCACGCCCAGCTCATGGAGGTCGACCTCGACACGGCGTCTTCGTCGCAGCCCGATTCCCCTGATGCCGCCGCGGAGATCATCACCGTCGGCGTCAAAAAACTCGAGGAGGCCATCCACGGTATCATTGTGCGCCGCGCAGCGCCCGATTGGCTACCCTTCCGCCCCGGGTACTCTTACTGGGTCCCGCCGCGCGCGACCTCCATGCGCAACCACCCCGCCGGAAGTATGATCGACGTAATCGAAAAATTAACTTCTTCCGATGCAACGAGGAATCAGCGGTTGCAGCACGAGTTGTCGGAGGATGAGCAGATGTCTCTTACGTCTGCAAAAGGCTGGCCTTCCTCCACTTTTTTCATTGAAGGTAGTCATTAACCATCTGTTGTTCGATTTTTGTCGCTTCTTTTTGGTGAAATCTATTGGGAGCACGGGATAAAATTAATAATCATTTTGTGATCTTGAATGGCATCGGAGAATTATTTACAGGTGGTAGTTTATTTGGATTGAAATTATAGTCCTTTTCAGGCTTCCGGTGCTCAATAAATGGCCAATTCTTAATAGCATTAACTGGATAAAGCAAAAAAGTTCAGAAAGTTTTCGTTTTCCACTTTTCGTTATTTTGATTTTGAATTGCCGTGGAATTTGATCCTTTCCATGAAATGAAATAAAATAGCATGTGCTGAAGAAACTTCAAACTAATATCATTAAAGGTTATTGCTCATTGAACGTCGAATCATCACGTACTGGTTAGTATTCTAGTTGATAGCCGAAATTCCTCAACAATGTTAATATTTGGGAAAAATAACTCCTAGTTTTCTGTGATCATATTGTTGAAGGAGATCTCAATTTATGGAGGACACTGAGCAACGATTTGGGGGCAAGTCAGGTTACAGGTCTAGCTGACTTGGGATATTGAATAAGATTCCTGGAAGACTTCTGATTCATTGGCTTATTCATTGGTGCTCTTGAAGTAGCTATTGGCTGCCAATTATTTCCTGACTTATTGCAAATATAGACTTTGAATGCCCAAAAATACTAAAACATTTACTTATCAATTAGTTGGGCATGCTACCTGTTATTGTCAGAGCATCTAAGTATTCTTGTGTCATACTGCTCTTATGCTGCTTTGCTGCAAAACTGATTTGATCAAGGCTAAGAAAGAATATTATCATTGAATTTAAATGGAGAGCATCAAGGGCATGGAGAGATTTGGGGGATAGCTTTTAACTTAGAGGAAGAAACGACTAGATTAGAGACTGCTACTGACAAGACAGATAAGAAGAGGCTTCTTGGTTGAATGAGAGCCTGGAGGAGGAAAGGCCTGGACTAGATACTCTACTACATTCTTATGAAATACTGGAGATGAATAAGAAGAGGCCAGGTTGAAAATCTTAGTAATTTGTGAGCAGTGGAATGAAACTTTAACGACAAGAAAAAATTTTCTTATGTATATCTGAGAACTTCTGCCATCTTAGTTTAGGATGTTATTGAGTGGGCTGCAACCTGTATGCTGATCTTGGGATGGTTGTATTCTTTTTCATTAATTTCCTCTTTGATATATTTGCAATTGACTTGTGAGCTCCTTCCTATATTTTTCTACTTGACATCTTGACCGTGAACTTATTAAAGAATAATCAGCTGCGTAAGTAAATCTTGACTCTGGGTGATGTTTGATAATGTGAATTGCTGTCAATTAAAATGCAAGTGCAGGTAATTATTTCGATCTGAGACATGTTCAGTCGTGGTTTTAAAGAAATGATTAGATTTTCCTCTCTCTCTCTCTCTCCCTCTCTCACTCACACACACACACACATGCACTATGAGTAGTCTGGTCATGCTGGAGACTCTTAGGAATGTATTTTCTGAACTTATTTCTATTTTCATTGAAGTTTATAGCTGGATTTAGTTACAATTAAACATTACATGCTGAAATTTGAGAAAAGGTAGATACCTTCTCGATTGTGATACTTGTATATATTTCTGATATATGCTCTTTTGCCTGCTAGGTACTGCACCCATACATCCTAGTCCTGTGGTGGAAGTGGAGCTGAAAATTCAAGATACTGGAGACAATGCAGATGGCACATCTAATCCGGAGGCTGAGGAAGGATGAGCCTTAGTTTTGATGTGGTCTCTGGGGTGCGTCAGTAGCCTCTTGTACCTTATATTTGTAAAATCTTGTGGCATCAGCAATACAGCATTTCATGTTATCACCTTGTTTCTGATCACTCAAATTCTGATATTGTTGTTTATTATGAAGAGTTTTTCCTTTTTGTTTTTGTTCCTCTTTTTCTCTCTGCTACTAATTGTTGTCTATATGGTTGTTGAATTATCTGAGGTGCAAAATTGCCTCTTCTTGTACATGTAATTTGAAGGGTATCTGGGATTGATAAATCTGCTGTATTGTCTGACTGAAAGTGGACTTCTCCACCCCTCCCCCGTTTCTCCCCCACCCCGCTGATTTTTGCTAATTGCAGGGCTGTCACCATTTTAGATATCCAGACCATGGAGAAAGGTAAAAAGGTGAAGCAGGCATGAAGAAAGCAAGAGCAAGCAGATAAGTGTGTACAGATGGACCCTTGGCATAGTTTGATATGAAGATTTTTCATGTAGCTCATATGAACAGTTTGCTCGGCATTTAAATCTGCCTGACTAGAGAATGTAAATTTTTAAATTATGCTATTTTTATCATTAGTTGTAGTTTTCTTTTGTATGGTCTTAATAATCTATAAGTTGAGCCATAATATAGGTGGTTTTTCACCTAGTTGAGGGTAAATCGAAACTAATTAATTTTACAAACTGTGGTTGTTGTTTGGCTGGTTACAATATTTGGATGTATCATTGTGCTCTTTAATGATTCTTCGACTAATCCCGTTTATGTTGGCTGACCAAAAACCACTTCTTTACCTCGATTTTCGCTTGTAACACTTGAAAGTACTGCTTAAAATTTCTGGTGAGTAGTCTGTTTTCTCTTGAGATAGTTTGATGGCATTTTCTTATAGACTGCACTGTGAAAGGTGCTCGAGTTAGTTACCTAAAATAACATGACTGTTGATGCACTCCATGAGAACCGTGTCTAGTATAACCTTCCTGGAAGCAGTTTCTAAGGCGTATCAAGAAGTGTGCTTGCAGCATGGGGGGGGGGGGGGTGTAGTGGGGCCTATTGCACTTCTGCTGCAATTTACCAATCTTTGTTCCTATTGGCCATCATACATAGATTAGATTATAACTTGTGCAACTTATCTTTACTAGCAATTCATGGACTCCCATTCTATTCCTGACGTAGGTGGTCATTACTTGGAAAATTTTGTAGTTATTCTGTGGACTACATGCAGTAAATTTTCCATATCAACTCTATCCTATCGATGAGGTCTATACTAATTTCAAAATTGAGGTCTCAATATTCGAGAGTTTATTTTGGAATCTTGCTGGAAGAGTAAATATTAGCCTATCTGATTTGATAAACATATTTGCCGTACATTTATGTACCAAAGAGAAAAATGATTTCAAATACAATAAAGTTATTAACAATATACACAAATAAAATAACATAAATGGAATAAACTATGATAATGGATGCTGAGTTTTGGAGCATAATTTTTCGTTCATCCATGTCCATGATATAAGGAAATTAAGTGATGTTTTCTATTAAGTAAATATCTTTTATTTATAAAAATAAAGTAGCATAAAAGCATTCATGAAAGTTGCACCAAACTCTACAGGTCTCAAATGTTTGAGAATTAAATAAATAATAAATTATATTCCCAAGTCGATAATATATATCAGTCCAAACCCTTCCCCAATAACTAATGTCAAAACGGATAGTAATTTTTCTCTAAGATCCCCAGTAATCAATAAATAAGGTCGGTCAAAATTTTCAATTGAAAGAGGCAAAAAATTAATGATAAGTAATCATGATCAAGGCTCGGGATATGTTTGTGACTCACGTTCTAATCTCCAAACATTCTATCAAACTTTACACTTGTAAGCATACTATTTAACAATTTTTTTTTCTAAATTTAAATTTAAATTTTCACTATAAAATTCTTACTAACAAACATTATATCAACCGTTAGGACAACTGGCTCCACAAATACAAAAATATTGGCATAGGCCAAACTATTTTTTTGCCTCAACTTGTTGGTACATTTGTAGTCTAATTCATCTTGAAAATAAGTTTTCTTACCTTGAATTCGAGCTTTCATGTTTCAAAGAATGTAACTTCAATAAATAGTTAGAGTAGTTTATGGACGGATGGAAACTTTAGCAAATCACCTCGTCTCTATTTTGCTTCTTGAATATGTTGACAATGGAATCTTATTTGAACTCTAGAAAAATAATCACTCAAAACAGGAGTCTTTCAATCAATCCAATGAGTTCTCGTAAAGTCATGTTTTTTTCTCCTTCACAATCCCCCTATTTTTTTCTCTCTTGGACGTCCACAAATGGTGTATCCTCATAACTTTGAAGAAGGTAACTTGCTCTCACAAAATCTATCTAAATATCTTCTAAATATATGATTATGTTGCTTTCCATATTGAAATAGCAGCAACATATTTGAAATTCCTTTCCTTCATGATTTTGAATAAATTAGCAACTTCCTTTAATTGAAATGATCTGAATAATGCACATGTGCCACTAGTATTCTCTCCTTTTATCATTATGGGGCACAACACCAATGCATAGTGAAAAAAATCATAAAAAACCTGTCATCATGAATTATCATTTTCATTCATACTTATCAAAATAAAAATGCCAAAGTACTTGTTGGAACATAGCTTGCAATTAAGTAGTACCAAAACTTAACAGAGCTTTAATTAGACTAGTTGCCAGCATCACATAGCATCAAAAAGTAAGAATTCTTAGAAAAAGAAATCCATAGTAGTAGCTATAAGCAATCGATGAAGCCATAGTAGAAATCAATATCAGAGCAAAAACAAGAAGTTACTTGAGCAAAGTGTCCTACTCTCCCTTAATGACACCTCACCAAATCACTCCCTTTTTGTGTCTTATAATGACTAAGGGCAACACTTAAAGAAATGGTAACATCATCATATTTAGATCTAGATGGCCCAGGTGCAACCACATCTGCACGAGTGCTTGAGGGTCTAGCCTTAAAATCATGTGTTCCATCAAATGTTTGAATAGGGAGTAAGACAAATTGCAAAATGGCAATTTGCTCATGCAACTAAAACTTCGAATCCATTAAATAGTAGATGGAGTCACTCCCCTTGAACTTTTGCTAGAGTTCCAACATGTAATTTGATAATCATAGTGTGTATTGGAACAAGATTTCTAATCTCATCAGAAATTTAGCCTTTGGTCCTTGCATTTCTTTTTCTTCGTTTCCACTTCCAATGTCTTCATGAGCTTCCCTCTTCATAGTCGTCTTCTTCCTTACTGAAATAAGTTATGTTGTAACAATGCCTAAAACAAAATCTCAAAATTGTTTAGAATATAAAAAATTTGATTCTAATTTGATCTTGATGCTGTAACGTGGTACGGTAAATAATATCAGAAATCCGAATTTACTTTACAACTTTTAAACTCCCTCTTACCACATCATCCATTTCTGCACCAAAATATTTTCCTTACAATTTTTAGACTCCCCCTTCCTTCCCTTTGGCTAGGCAGATGCCTGTTACACTTCTTAGCATCTCATATGTTGGAACATATTTTACCATAATGACTTTCTTTTGATTTATGCAATGATCATATCCTATTGCTTTCTTTGGATGTAGTCCACTGCTTACCAGTTAAACTTTCATTAATAGCTTCTAGATGGTGATTTCGTCTATCTTACGATGAGTATTGAGGAATTTCAGCATCATATTTGAAATCTTTAATTGTTATTAAATCATGTATTGGAATGCCTGGTGGCTCATTTATTCTTGTTTTAATATTTTACTCTACTGATTATGTTAGTAGTTTGTCTTTTTCCTCTAACTTCTTGACACATATTCACCAAAGGAGGTCTATTTGAAACAAACTTGTCTCCCTTCTCACTGGTTGGTTTTCTTTTGAGTTTTTGACTTTTCTATTTGGAATAAACTTGACTCCCTTCCATTATATGGTTCAACAATTCATAATAAGATAAAATATAATGACTACTAAAATAACAATAAGTACAAGTAGGGATTTTCTTTGGCTTTTTAGTGGAAAGTTTTCTACTCGTTGTCCTAGGCAATATTGTAACATTTGAAGAAACACATTTGGTTTCCTTCAAGAATTACACTACTTGGCCTCCAAATTCACTCAAACTAGCCTGACCTATATATCTAAGCCTACGATGATTTCCAAATTGCTTGTCCATGGTAAGGTTATCCTTCAATTTCTACTTTTTAATATTTGGCTTATTCAATTTTCTAACTGAGTATTCTGCATTATGTTGCAACTTTGGGTAAAACATTTCTAAATTATAAAAGTCTTTTGGCAACTTAGCAGTGAGGCGTGTATTTCATCTTTCTCTTTCTACAATATCACATTTTCTAACTTCTAACTTTTTGTTGCTATTGTGGATAGTTGACAACTAATTGGTCACAAGAGATGTATAATAAGAAACGACTGTTATGTTTTTAATAGCAACGAAAAATCATCCAACTTTTTGCCAAAAGATAAATTATCATTTTGCATTATTAACCCTAAAAATTTAATTTTGTTAAAATATACTAAACTTTTTAATATTGAGTGTATGTATAATAAATATATTATTTGTTTTCAGTGAAAAACTACTATTATGATTCTGTAAACTCCCTAAATTATAATTCAACATATGAAAATAAAATCTAATTTTTGGTAAATTTTTATTTACGTTTTAATATTATAGATTTTTTTTTATTGTTGCTTGTTTTTGGAAATATTATTATTATTTTAAAATATTCTTCATTTTTGCGAACCCAATTTGCGAAAATGATAATTAAATATATCTTTTCATGTTGATTTTATAATTTATATGGCTATGTTTGTTTTACAATTTCGGACAACAAAAATACATATTTAATTATTATATTTTTTAAAATTTATTTTTTCTTATTTTTTTACATAATTTTTGAAACAAAAAATATTAAAAAACTCGCACTAGAGACTAGAGAAATTTTATGCTATTTGTAAATCATATTGGTTTTAAAATCAGTCTAAATGTATAGGACAAAATTTAACATTCATATGGGTTTTCAAATTTATGCTATTTTTAAATCATCAATTCCTGTTGCTGTCATCAGCGAGCGTAGTTCTCCAGAGACTAGAGAAATTGGTGGCAAGTAGGGACAACCTGGGGAGCAACCTCATCCACCACAAGATGTGGGACCTTGAAGGCAAATGTTCGTTGGGAGATTTCAAATTGCTATCCAGCTTGATTTATTGCTCATTCTAAAACTGGCAGCTGTTATTTTCTTGTTTAACCAAGATGGATCCAAACAGAGGCTTGCTGTCCTTGTATTTTTTGCTTCACTTGTGTACCTGTAAGTAATATTTTTTTCATGTATTCTTTGAAAAGTTCTATAAACTTTATTTGATACGACTTTGTGCCCCCAACACGAGCCTTGCATACTTCAAAAGTTCTTGTTTGGTTATGTGCTTGCATATCTGCAGCTTGTTTTATAGCATCTGGCTTTGCCTATTGCCGTTGGGCAATGCAGATACCAAACTGGAGCTCTTGCACCAGTGATACGATGGCTTTCACAAGGAATGCAAAGGGCAGCTGCGCCTCCCCAAGCTCCCATGGCTACCGATCAAGCAGCTATTATACCTGCTGCCGGGGCAAAAGGAGACATAGCAGGTAAAAATTACACTCATTGCGTCCACTATGCTTGCATAATGCGTCCTAATCATAAGCATAGTAAGTAATATTGCTAAGCTTATTTCTAGTTGAACTTTTAATTTCAAAATCAGTAAAGCATGCAGTCAGAATATAAGGGTGACAACCTACGTCAATCTCTAATGAGCAGCATCCCTTCCCTCTCAAGTCTCATGAACACATAAAATTGTAAAAAGAATGTCGGTGTAAAATAACTTAAATTAGAAGGGCTTTATGTTGCTCTTATTCAATTTTATCTTTGTTTCATCCACTTCCCCTCTCCAAATTGCTCTTCATTTGATGAATGCATCTTGGCATTAAACTTGTGGTGGAAGTGGATTTCCTTAGAACTAATGACTGATGCCAGTCTTATAGAACAAAAATTACGCATGCACACACACAGACACACACGCATTTATATAAGAGGCAATCACAATAAAAGTGGTTCACAGCGCTCTGCCTTTGTATATGAGACATGGTCAATTAGTATAAAGAGTAGTTTTCAATTCAAAAGGACACACGCACACACTCTAGAAGACATCACAATAAGAGTGGTTCACAATACTCTGCCTTTGTATGTGGAACCTGGCCAATTGGCAAAGAGACACGCATGAATGTCTGTATCAGTTTACATAAATGTGTATTTGGATGTATTTACCTGCTTGTGTTTCTTTTCTTAGCCTGATGTAAAATACAGTGAAGTTGTTGACAACACAATTTGTGAAGTGCTAGGGAGGCAGCCTGTGGGAGAGAATGAGAATCAGCAAATTAATTAGGGAAATATGGCTATTGGGAATGAGCATGTGAGGGAACCTGAGCAAGGCGTTGCTAGAAACCGCTGGTGGGAGATTGTAAAAGAGATCCAAATGATCGTCTGTGGTTTTATCACTTCACTTCTCCCTGGCTTTCACTACATAGATTAGACTGTACATAAAAGTTAAAAACAGGCAAGGCTGTTGAATCAAACTAGCATTGGGAAAAGGGGGGCTTGAAGATAAGGTAGACCCCTCAAAGGTTTTCATGGATATGATGTAGCCCTTACTTTGCTGTTCTAGTCATGTTAGGATGGCAGAAATTCAGTATGTGGAAACAGATTGTCCATGTGGTTAGATTTTTTAGGCCCAAGATTTGCCGGGCAACTGCGTTTGAGTGGGATTAGAGTGGCATCATTGAGTGTTGATAAGATGATTTTTTTCTTCCCAGCCTATTTGGAAGATTGCACTATGTAGCTAAGTAGGCTTGTTTTCTTCAAAGGCATGAGTTACCCTACTGAAGTGATGGACGAACATCTAATTTGAGGTGATCAACAAAGTTGCAGTTTTTAATACAATTGTTTATGTGCTCAACTTTCTTGTAGTATTCTTGATTGTCTATAACAATGATGTTTAGGACATAAAATGTGTTATGTGGATATGCTAAATTGCAACAAGTTTTAGACGTTGAATTGGTACTCTTGGTACAAGTGGCTATCCAATTAATTACAAAGATATGGTTGATAATAAATTGTTGGTCTAGTCATCAAGCTTTTTACTTCAATTGCAACTGCTTTATTTCACATCATTCCCAGTTAGGTGAATGTATTTATGTGGTGTAAGGCAATTCATTAGTATGAGACCATCTTTGATCTTTCACGCTTTATATGGAAATTCTCCACGTAGAATGTATTTCAAAATGCAGATTGAAAGATCTTGTGCTGCATGGTTGAAGCCCCCAACCCCAATTCTGAAGCTTGTTATGGATTAAAACCCTGATCTAATTCCTTATATGATAATAATTATAATATATTATTCAAAACAATAGGATGTTTATTATTCAATATAAAAGTACATAAATACTCTAATTGCCAACAGTTTTCTCTCTTATTTGACCTGTTAATTGCAGGCCAAATTTCCTTGATTGCCCCTGTTGAACCCATTCATTTCTGTTCTATCGATTCACTGATCTAGACAACCTCTTTATCAGAACATACAAATCATCGGATCAATTTTCCCTATTTTAAGGTTTTCTGTTTTTCTCAAAAATCAGTTGCTGGGATGATTGGTCTATTTTTGTTTTAATTTTTATTTTTTCTTAATGATTATGACATTGTACATTTTAAGCCTTGAATTGGCCATCTATCAAGGGTATGAGTGGCTTGGAAGCGGAATTCTTGCCATACCAAGCATTAGCACTTTAAACGCGTCTTCCATATCGAATGTAAAAATCGTGTTTGGTGTCCCGTCCATAGTTGTATGTCTATTTAGTTAAATTCTAATGTTTAGTTTTGTTCTGAATTGTGGCAGGAGTTTAAGATCTCTATTTTTTTTCTTAGAATACAATTCCAGTAGACTTACTTGAATCTTATAAATCAAGTATCTGTAGTTACAGGACCAAAGAAATTGATGTCTATAATTAATCATTTACCTTACACGTCACATATTTAGACCTGAAATTGGTGTAATTGACTCAGGATTGCTAGAAGCTTAGTGTTGTGTATTAATAGTTTTCCAATATATTCAATTACTATTTAACTTTTGCAGGATAATAATATTTTTAGACGGAGAATCAAGAGAATAAAGTAAAGGAGTCATGTCAATAAATGTTTTGGTAAGCATGCATGTAAAACAAATCAATTGACTAAAGGACAATCCTCCACAGGATGGGATACTTTTCTATTAAGTTTATTGATCTGCGTGAGAAAAAAAATTGAAAAAGTTGGTAGACCAAACTGTAACATCTATATACACAGGTGGAAGAATTTGGTTGGATAATTCAATGAGAGAATTGGGAGAAATTATGTCCATAAAAATCTTAGAAATATCTAAAGGATAAGATGAAGAAAGAGTGGATACTCTTTAAGAATTTAATACAAAATGAGACTTGACTTGGTTGGGATCCACTGAAGAATTCAATTGATGCTTCTAATGAGCAGTGGGAAAGAAAATTCAAGGTAATCTCTTTTGTACTTAAATGTGTCATTTCTTGTGTTATGAATGGGATTCCAGTTTATTTTAGTCTAGTTAATTGTTTCAGGAAAATGTAGTTTATAGCAAGTTTAGGAACGAGGACTTATGTTTGATTTGGTTTGGTTTGATAACCTATTCTTTGATATGGCTACCACAAGAGAGAGAGCACAAGAACTAAGCCAAATTTCTAAAAATGAGATTGATGGAGGAGAAGAGATATCAAAGGATAATGAAGAATCAAATTATTTTGAAGAACATATGGAAATTGGAGACAACAATGACATTGAAGATATAGGAATAACTTAATACAACGTAAGTTTTTGAATGAAGGAAGCAAGTAATGGTGTAAATAGAATTGTGTTTCTATTATTAGCTTATGTGATGAAAGAAAATTTGATAGGGATAATAATAAGGGGAAGAAGAAAGTTTATGGACCAGCTTCAATAAACTTTTGTAATAAACTTTTTCTATGTTCATTATTGCATTATAATAAGAGCAAGTACAAAGTTTCTTGACAAATTAATTAAATAAAAATATTTTTAACAAGTATTTAAATTATTAAGAAAGCTTAAAGCATAATGATATTATAATAATTCTCAAAAATAAATTGTTAATCACAATTAATTCTATTAAAAAATTTACTAGAATCATAAATCCTTTGTAAATTTATATCAAAGCGTAATTTAAAAATGTACATGAAAAATTTCTAAAAATTGCAGTAAGAGTTCAATTAAATTGTAATATTTGAGAGAGCATTATTTTTAGAAAAAATGAATTCATACATTCTCCAAGAAGTAAATGTTCACATGAGTCTAATGTATTATGTTCTTTTTAATCATTATGACAAATAAAAATACTTATAATACCAAACAATAAAAAAAAAAACCAACTTAGAAATTGAATAATCTTATTTTAACCAAACACTTAAAAGCCTTTATTTTTAAAATAAGATCCTACAACTTATAAGAGCTTCCGTTGGTCGTAACACAATATCTTGGCCAACCATGCGATGACATTTCACCCCATAGTTGGTGGCTTGACTCAATGCGGTCTTGAGAATACAAAGCCCACGTGGAACGGCGGTGCAAGGGCCCAGACGTTAATCAGGTTTCTCTGGCTTCGTTTTTCTCCGATTAAAAATCTGTGGCCAAGATTATATATAGTTGAAGAATTAAACACACTGGGAATGATGAAAGTGAAATCTGCTACGACAATCACGCGAATCTCGACATTCTTGAGATCCTGACTTCTCTCTTCCTCTCTTTTTGTGTAATTCCCTGGTATTTTAGTCAACATTTGAGCAGCGGTTCTGGGAATGCTATATAGTCCAGTGTCATATTATAACCTTTACATTAAAAAAGGTAAAAAATTAATTAAATAATAAAATTATGATAATTTGTCACAATTAAACATTTGATGTTTTTTCATTGAGTGCAGCGTTTACAAGACCCAATAATGCGAATAGTGGGGTTTTGCTATTGGTGAGTCTGCCCAATTTGAGTGAGTCCAGCAAATGCGGGATGCAAGTAAGATAAGATAAAAAAAAATAATAAAACCCAAATTAAATAAATTTTTCCCCCATTTAAGACTATTAGTTGACAACACGCAATAATATTAATTTACAAACGAACAAATAATTGCAACTTTCCTCAAATTTTTTCGTGATTTTTTGTCTGCCAAGATTAGTAGCACTCATTCATAAATATTCGTTGTTTCAAGATTCTACTGTAAGATGATCATCCAAACTCGAAAGCGAAGAGAAGCTACATCCACGTTACATCTCAAAGACACGTACCAACTAAAATTCATGGACAGGTTGATGAACTTCAACATGGTAAACCGAGAAATAAAAAGGGGGACTTGACTATTTTGGTCCAAGTTTTGGTGATGTAGAAGAGCTAAGCTATGTTTGACAGCCCACGAGATTTGTGAAATTAAGAGAAGGACATGAAATACTAGCGTTCTAGGGACGATATTACATAATTAACGGACTTAAAAGATGAGAGCTTCATGGCATATTAATGGGCTTACATGCTAATCCTACTCATTGTCTCATACTAGATGTAACGTCACTACCTAAGTAGGAAGCTTTGGGGGCCATTATGAAGATATCTGTTATGAATAAGGATATAGTCAATTTATTAAGGTTAACCAAAATTTACTCCTTTTGCTCAGAACTTATAAGGGAACTTTTCAAACTGTCTGGTAAGGGCAGCGTTTGTTGACAACAGTACATTGATGTAATAAGATGACTTGAGAAATGGGAGGAAAGAAAAAGAAATGCTCCCCATAAGTCAAAAAGATGAGGGAAATCAGGAATTGCAAGGGCACAGTCCACTATGAGCCAAAATGGAAGATTTTTGTGCCTGAATTATAGGGGCACACACTTTCATATTATAATAGTATTAATTTAGAATTGTCACATTCGCAAAATTATATATAAATTATAAAATTATTGAATTTCGTATAATAAAAGTAATATTATTTAAAATTTAAAGTACAAATAATATTTGAAATAAAAATTAAGAGGATGAAAGAAAGTGAAAAGTGAGAAAATTTATGAGAAAATACTAATATAAACTATATTAAAGAAATAGAGAAATAGAGCAGAAAAAGCTAGAATATCAAATAAGGATATATGAGTTAATGCACATCATGCAATTGAAATAAGCCTAAACACTTAAAAATAATATAGTATAAGCACTTAACAATATTGTATAGATAAGTCATGCTAAGGTTTGTGAGGCCTCAATTTTTCTTGGGAGACATATTTATATGAGGAATTGACTGATTTAATTCAGGGGACCTGATTTACTAGGGTTCCATGGTCCAATAAGGCACCTTAGAATTTACATGGCGAGGGCTGGAATTTTTGGATGGACAGCAACATTGACAATTTAAGGCTAAACAAAGATAATGCAATTGTGTTCAACTCTGAAGTGGGAAAGTGTGGTAAGAAAATCTACAGGTACACGCATGTTTGGTTTGAATGATAGGTTGAATAAATTATTTTATCAAGTTTAATCACATTTTCTTTATGATAGATATAAGTCATTAATTAATATAAGCTTAGCATAGAATAATTAATATAAAAGATAATTAATCTTATATATTAAATGTGATTAAATAATCTTTCGAAATATTATTAATAGATTTTAATTCTATTATTGAAAGTGAACATGTTATAACGAAAGAAGTTATTTCATTTCATCAACTACAGTAAATAAAAATCATTATTTGTTGGTACAATTTAAGTTTAAACTAATATATTGAATGAACATAAGATTAATTATATGTTTTTCATTTCTATTACATTCAAAAAAATCCATTGAATGCCATTTATACACTTAAACAATTCACGTCTTTACTAATTATTAAAATTCTTGTGTAAATAGCCGTTGAATTACTTTTAATCTTTCACCGAATAGATACTATCTCGTCATAAATACTCGTTCGGACAATGTTTGGATGTCAATTTTAATGTATTTTAATAAAATGAAAATAGTGTGTGATTTATGTATGAAAATTAAAGAATAATGTGAAAGAACAGACTAGTATATTCATAATGCATCTATTTTAATGAGCTAAACAATAATAAAACATAGTCAGAAACAAATTATCGACAAGAGAAATTTTAGGCTATGTTTGGTATCATTTTTTACAAAATAAAAGACATGATTCAATTATTATATTTCTAAAACTTCTCTATCTTATCTCTACATCATTTTCTAAAAACATATATTTAAAAATACATATAAAAACAAAAACAAATTGGCTTAAGACAACAATAAACTGCGATTGGGGTAATTTGCTTTTCTTGTCACCTGCAGTTCTGAAATAACAAAAGTATTGGGCAGTGCTGAAATGAAATTGAAGTGCATGTATTCCAGCAATTCAGACACACTGAACATGTAATAATTGAAAATATCGATATAAAATTTTAAAAGTATAATGATTAAATAAGTACTTTTACAATCTAAAATTACAAAACAAACATAACCATAATTTGTTATTTATATAAATAAAATTATTTTTTATTATATAAATATTTTAAAGTACATGTATGTCTTTTTGTATAAATTATCATCTAACAAGTTATTTATTTTAATTTATAACAAAATTATATAATTTTATTAACAATGAATAAGAGATTTCCCATCATTTTCACTTGCACATGGGCTGTGGGCTATTTCTTACAGCTGCCACACCATCAATCGAGTGTCCCTTACATTTGCCATTCCCAGCTATGAATACCTAATTTTGTGTAAGTCTTAAATAATCGATCCCCCCTTTGGTTTTGGAATGAACTATGATTTGTTCTTTTCCTGTTCTGGCCTTAGCTTCTCAAGGCTGTGATGACTAATGTGTCCTATGGCAGAATCATATGGAAGGGGGTGGCTGGTTTGAAGCCATGGCATGTTTGGTTTGAAAAATTTTCTCCCCCAATACTAATATTATGCATATTCTTAGCCCTCTTAGTTGATGTAGCTCTTTTTTTGGGATTTTTAAAATTTTTTATTTGTCCCAGTCATTAGAATCTGAGCCCTCTTGATTTGCATACAATAACATTAATACTAATAAAAATAATATTAACAATTATATTTATAAAATAATTAATAACAACATTAATAATTATTATAATAAAGATGAAAAGAATGGGGGAGAAAAAGAAATAAAAAGAAAAGGTGATTTGAATTATGCCATGTTTTCATTCTCTTCTAGATTACCCACATCCCACAAGCCCTGTTGATCTTTTCCTTTCTATTGCTTGAATTCGTTAAAGGAGGTGAGTTAACTACAATGAAGTGAGTTTTCTTTGAACTCGATTATCCTTGACTTATTATAGAACAATTAAGAGTCTTGAGTGTTTAAGGGTGAGGAGTCGCACACACACACTTAGAGGATCGCTTGTGATGATGAAATATGCTACTATCATTTGCTTGAATGATCTTTTGAATTATGTGACTTGCGTGCACTTGAGTTTTGAAATTAAGAGGAATGACCAACCTTATAATTCATATTTCATTGATTCACTACTTAATGGTATTCCCTGTTGTCTCCATATTTTTTTGATTATGGTTAGCTTTAGTTTGCTAGGAAGAAGTGACGATATAAGTGTAAGGGTGTGATAACTCCATATTTTAGAGTTATCTATGACTTAATTTGACTATGTTTTAGGATAAAAACTTTGATGTTTTATATATTTTTTACTACTATTGTGATTGATTGTAGTTTTTGAGGGTCAATGTGTTCCTAGCTTTATATTTGAATTTTTGTATAGCATTTGTTTTGTATTTTATTGAGCTTTTGTGTAGAAGTTATATAGGAAACCTTAGGATGCAATCGAAATTATTGATAGAATGAAGATTTGCAGACATGCCCCATATTACACGATAGTGGCTTTGGAAAAAGCGAACACTTTAGATTGAAGACCAAATGAAATGAACTTCTACAGAAATGTAGATATATGAGTTGGTCATCTATTGCTTCAAGTGACAGGTCAATCAAATATTAGATAAAGAAGTTACGACCAAAAGACAAAAGGCTGGCAGTGCTGTGCAATCAAAGCCATGATCATGAGATAAATAGATGCAGCTGCAAAAGAGATTTTCATGACTATGGGAGAAGAGAGAAATAGAAAGTAGCATTCTGGTTTACACCGTGGGTGTGTAGTGAGGAGCCACAGGCACAAAACTAGAAGCAAAAGTTGTTGTACAAGCTATGGTTGGGTTCGCAAGAAAGAGCAATGAAGGTGCAGCCACAAGGATGTGTTTTCTAGAAGCAAAGCTAGATGCAACATGCAAACGGACAATAAAAAATAGGGATAAATTCGTCCAATATTTTATTTAATTAACCCTATCCATAAATTATAAATAAGGACATCAAAGCCAAAGAGGAGAATCTGGAATGGAGCTTTTGTATGATTTACACTTGGAGAAGAGAGTAATGCTACAAGAGGCACAAGGAGGAATCCATGCCAACAAGTTGAAGAGTTCATTGATCCATGCATCTCTTAACTCTAGGCTAAAATTTCTCATATTTTTCTTGAGTTTTTGAGACTGTATTGAGTTTGATAATGGATTTAGTTTTTGTTATTGATCATTTCAATTATGCATTGTTAAATTTTGTTATGATACCTTGTGTTTGTAATTGACTGTGAGTGAATGAACGATTTGGATCAATTGTCTTTGTTCTTATTATTTACCAGTGATGCTTAGGATGCTTTTGAAGGAATCTCTTTAATTGATTTGTGATAGTTTGGAGAATAATAGGTGTGAAACCCTTTCATTAGACCTTGAGTTGTGAATATAAATTTAAGAGAATAATGAGAGTGAAACTATAGAATTAGTATGAGTAAAATATGTTGATCATAGAATTATATTTTCAATTTGATTGTCCTAGGAAAACCCGCTTAAATCTGAAGTTGGAGGTTTAGAAGAGTTTAGGAGGGTATCTTAAGATATAGGATTAATAAACCATAATAAGAAAATTAAATCGATAACTAACATAATTCATTTGTCATGAAGCTACCATGTCACAAGGGACTAGAGTTTCTTTATCATTGTTATTTGCCTGTCACTTATTGAGTGCCTACTTATCGAGTTGATTTGTTATTTTGTGTTTTTGCCACACTTTATTATAAATTGTAAGTCTAACTAATAGACACATTATTACATCAATAGACAAGCATTTCTTCCTCATGGACGAGACATTCTTTTTCACATCTCATTTATTACATGTGTGCGCGCGCATGTAACAGAAACTAAAATTGAAACCATTGTTGTTAAACCCAAACTAGACTAGCCAATCTAACCAGTTTTACTGAGAATTGCCTAGCAACTCAATTTAGGTGACCATCGACTTGAATTTTTTGTATTTATTATTATGTTTTTTTTAGAAGGAGAATAAGAGAAATGGAGGAAGAAGAGACTAGGAGAAAAAAGAAAGGAGAAAAAGGAAGGGAAGGAAAAAAAAATGGAAAATAGAGGAGGTATAAAAAAAATAGATATAAATCATTAGATTGAAATATACCAAAATTGGGAAAAGTAAAAAAAAAATGAAAGTGTGTAAAAGGAAGAATATTATACCATTATAGTTGTTTAAATAAGTATTTATTTATTTATTTATTTTTATCTTTGTATATGATTATATACTTAATTTATATATAATGAAGAAGTAATTAAAAATTAGTAAATCAATTATTATATACTTAATTTGTTTGACTTTTAAAAATAATTAATTAATTATATATTTTTTATTCGAATAATGACTCTACATTAATTACTACACAAATTAATCATGCAATTTAAATATATTTTTAACATATTTTTTAATTTTTGTTATTAAAACAACACACATATATAATAAAATTATATTAATTCATCGTTTTGTAATCCGATCAAACCAGTTAAATTGATCTAATTAGTAAATTAGTGTATTATTTGATTTTATTTTTATCCGATTTTAAAAATATAGGTTGAAACTCGAGAAAAAGGAGTAAAATTAAAGTGATCCTAAAATAATTGATTGCGTGTCGACATAACAATTAAATAGTTAATGTTCTTTGACCAATTATGAACATGAGGTGTATATATCTGTCTTTGGATAGAAAAGTCAAAAAGATAAGATCTCCATATAATTAACAAAACAAATATATTTATATTTAACTGAGAACTTCCATTAATTAAGCATCAATTAACCTCACAATTAATTAACACGTCTTGGAGAATTATGGGCCACCTAAAGTGAATTGTAAGGACATCTTATCTTATTAAAATTGCTTTGAATTAAACTTTTTATTAATTAATCTCGTAATTAGTTAGGACATGACCCCACAGCAATTAGCCTAATCTGGAGGACCATAATCTGACGACAAACAAAAATTCGGACTAGCATGATTGAAGCCACTGATTAATAATCATTTTTTGTCCATTTGTAGGCTGTAGCTCACAAATAATCAATCCAACCAAAATAGCTCTGATTATGATGCATGGACAATTATTAGCTACAACAAGATTATTAGTCATATTTAATTTTTTTT